>JAOTQP010001286.1:2655590-2666925 GCA_026413545.1 Cichladusa arquata
TTTTTTTTTTTTTTTTTTTTTAAATACAAGCTGATAAATACACGCATTAAAGGAGGATAAAAAATAAAAAATGAGTGAAGTCAATTTGTCACAGATCCCTTTTACTCCCTAATTTTTGTGTGTGTCCTGTTCCACCTCAGGTGATCTTTGACTTTGCATGTCTAATGTGTTACTCCCTTAGCTTTAATCAAGGGAACAGTTGGCAAATCAGGGGAAAATGGCACTGGGACATGCTCTGGGGTATTTTTGGCTTTAAGAACATTTTGTAAAAGCAGTTGTAAACGCAGGGACTTGCCTTGTACCTTGTCTTTATAAAAGTGGAGCTGCTGCTCTGGCTGTGTTAAGCAATAAATATGAAATATGTAAGAAAGCAGCTCCAAAATACTCCAAATGCTCCAGTTTCTCTGAGGCTGCTGCATGTCTGATACACCCAATTACAGGCATATGTTTTGTGCTTATTAACATGCAGGAAGCAGCAGCTTCTGCTCTTTTCCTTGGAATCATGTTCTCCAAACCCAGGGCTGCAGTGGGAAGCTCCAGGCTCCCAGATTTCACAGGCAGGAGCAGCAGGATCTGGTGGCACACAGGGAATTCCTGTCCTCAGGGACAGGCACTGCCTGCAAACACACAGTGGTGAGGGGGGAATAAATCCCTCTCCTTTTCCTGGGAAATTTGCAGCACTGGGAGCTGCCTTCCTGATTTTTTTTTTTTTTTTGCAGACTGATAGCAGAAGTTAAGCATGCAGATGATGTGCCTGTGGCTGCCCTAGTTTTTGGCAGCTTCAGGAAAATCTGGACAAGAGAGGAGAGATGGTTTTGCTGTGCCTCATCCCAACCCTGCTTTTGATGGAGTCGAGGGTGGGATTGCTCAGCATCAGCTCAGCTCTAGGGAGGGTCCCCAAAGTCTTTGCAGGATAAGAGAATAAGAGGTGAGGGTGGCAGATTTTTGCTCAGGGTTACTCCCTGGGGAATTTGCCAAAATTCCTGGTAGGTCCCACCAGCCTGGAGCAGCTGCAGGTCAGTGTCAGAGGGAGTGGAGAGCTGGTGGGAGCTGCAGTGGGTACAGCCAGACATCAAACCCTCATCCTGAGGCTCTGCCTGACCCAAAAATACCAGCTCTGTAGGGCAAAGCAGATAAAAAAGGTCTCCATGCAGAGCCTGGCCTCATCCTGGGCACAGCTCCAGCAGAAGGAAGCTCTGGGAGCTGGGAATGTCTCTCAGGAGGGCTGGTGCATCCAATCCAAGCTTCTCCTCTTTTCTCCTGCCAGGACAAAGCTTTCTGCTCACTGCAGCTTGCAGCTCTGTCCAGTCTCATGTGTTGAATGAGAGCTGACCCTGACCCTCAGGGAGCTCCCATGAGAGCCAGCAGTGCTGGGAAGGGCACAGAGGGGCTGGAGACAGAGGGACTGAATCACAGAATCATGGAATCATTTGGGATGGAAAGGATCTTAAAGCCCATCCAGTGCCACTCCTGCCATGGCAGGGACACCTTCCACTATCCCAGATGGCTCCAAACCCCATCCAGCCTGACCTTGGACACTGCCAGGGATCCAGGGATAGCCACAGCTTCTCTGGGAATTCTGTGCTGGGGTCTTACCTCTCTCACAGGGAACAATTCCTCCCTGATATCATAAATCTATTTCCTCCAGCTTAAATTCATTCTGGTTAAAAGTGTGCACGGTGCTTACAGCTCCTGTCTCTCCCTCTGAACACCTGTGCTCCATCCCAAAAGCACCTCTAGGAAGACACATCCTGTTAGAGCTGTGCTCTGGGGATCTTCTGGTCTCGGGTCAGGAAGAATGTGAGGACTCCAGAGGGTTTCATGCTCTCTGAGCTGCCTGTTGCTCTGGGATTAGGAAAATAACCAACCTGACCAACTCCCTGACTATTTCTGAAGTTCTTTAAGCTCCATGTGCCTCCAGGAGGTCCCTTCTCAGAAGGACTTTGCAGTTGTAACCCCAGGCTCCTCTGGCACTCTCCAGTTCAGGGAAGGTTGATCTCCTGCAGGGGAGCCTGCCTTTGTACTGAGCTGTGCAGAAAATCCTCCTGAATCCCCTGCTCTGTTAAAAGCTGGGGTTTGTATGAAGTGAGCCCAGCTCTGGGATTTTCCCAAACACATCCAGCACTCGCTCTGACTTTGATCAGCAAAGAGAAGTCCTCCCAGGAAGGTGTTTATTATTTTTTATCTTGGGTTAGGGCTCAGATATCTTTAGTGGGCATCTTCAAAAGCTGCCCTGGCCCAGCTGCTGTGCAGATAACAAAGCTGTTCTTTGAAGCTGGGATCTGTGTGCCTGGTGTGTCAGGCCTGTGTAGCACTCAGCATCCTTGCTTTGAGGTCAAGGACTCCTCTGCCTCTGTTAAATTTCATGCCTGACATGAAGCTGTGACTGGAAACGAGAGAGGCTGCACAGCTTGGACAAGGAAACTCCACAAAAATGAAGAGGAATCTGGGGCTCGTTATTTTGTGTCCTGATTTTTGCTGGGGCAGAGTTAATTTTCTCCCTAGCAGCTGGTACAGTGCTGTGTTTTGGATTTAGCACGAGGATAATGTTGATACCACACTGATTTTCTGGTTGTTGCTAAACTGTGCTTCACCATAAGTCAAGGAATTTTCAAAGGAGCCATTAGACTGTATTTGTTATAAATATTGATTATATTAGTTGAAAAATTGCTGGTCCCCAAGTTTGTTTATCTGCTCTCAGAGGTGCTGTGCTGGACCTTGGGGCTATGCTGTGTGACACCTGCAGGGTGTGTTCCCTCTTGTGCTGCTTGTCACCTGTGGGAGCTGGGATAAGGTAATCCCACTGTTGACTTTGTAACCCTGACAGGATGGAATTGCTGGAAATAATCTGGTGTTTGTGCTCATTATTCCCATCCAGACTTTGTGAGCCAGCTATTGGTAATTACTAATTGTTACACCTTTTATATTTTCCCTTCAGAGACTCAGTCCATGGGATGACACCCCCCTTTGTCCTCCCCTTCTCCTCCAGGCTAACTACAAATTTTGGATATCATTGGGACGTTCAAACCATCATGTTCCCATTGCTGTAATTCCTGGATGTGATCCAGGCCTTCAGCTTGAACAACCATTTCAGAATTCCACACAGAGATCTGCCCCAGGGCTGGATAATTCTGGGTGGCAGGAGGTGTGGGATGGACCAAGGACAGTGGGCACCTCTGGTGTTTTGGAATTTCCCCTCTGAAGGAGTGCAGAATCTGGCCAGAATTATTATCCTGGAAGAATAGAAGGAGGAATCCCTGTAATGTCTTTTTACCTGAGGTATTTCAGTGCCTCCCTGGGGTGGGATAAATGGCCAAGCTTCCTATTTGAATAATTTTAATGCTCTGCAGAGCTCTTACCAGGAACAGCTGTGACCTGCTTCTCCACATCTCCTTTCACACGATGTCTGGTTTTCTGGAGCCGTTTTTACACTAGTTCTTTTCCCACAGATGGAGCTGGATTAAGAAAAAGCATCTCCTGGATGGCCTTTATTCATTCCTGATGGTGTGCAGGCCATCCCCTTACCCTCCCAAACTCCTCCAGCCCATCCTGTAGTTCTGTGGTACTCTGTAGTTGTGGGGTGGCACCATGTAGCATTTTGGATCCTTTGTATTTGGAAAGAAGGAAAAGTGTGAAGAGCCCCATGTTCAAGCATGGCCAGCAGAAATGTCCATCATCCCAATCTGAAAATGCTTCAGTTCTGAAAATCCAGGCCTAAACCCCTGCAGGCATCAGCCAGCACAGCTCCAGAGGCTCCTCTGTGGGATTCCTAATGATGCCACCACATTTTCACTGAAGGAGAAGCTCCAGTTTCAGTTCTGGAGAAGATGAAGGGTGTGAAGAGTGGATGCATGTGGCAGAGGAAAATCACAGAATCATGGACTGCAGGATGGTTTGGGTTGGAAGGGACCTTTAAGATCATCTAGGTCCAAGGGACAAGACTCCTTCCACTATCCCAGGTTGCTCCAAGCTCTGTCCAGCCTGGCCTTGGACACTGCTAGGGATCCAGGGGCAGCCATAGCTTCTCTGGGCACCCTGTCCAGGGTCTCAGGGAGGAATTTCTTCCTAATATTGAATCCAAACCTGTCTTCCTTCAGTTTAAGTCATTTCCCTTGTCTTGTCATTCCATTCCCTTGTGAAATGTCCTTCTCCAACATCGCTACCTTGATGAAATTAATAACTTATTTGTGATCCTTCAGCCTTGGAAAAAGGTCAAAATTATTTTTCTACCAGCCACATATTGGAAGATTTCGTACAAATCCTCATAAATCCTTAATGCTGGTAAAGAGCTCTACTCAAGCACTCTTAGAGCTGCGAGGAGCCGAGTTGGGTTCTCCTTTTCTGTGAGATTCTCTGCTCTTGCTGTGCCAGAGCTGCAGGCAAACCAGGATGCATTGGTTATTCTGAGCATCTGTGAGGGTGACCCAGTTACTGCCCAGGACCTGTCAGTGAGAGCAGCACAGAGCTCAGATGTGCCTGCTGCTGGAGCTAATTAGTATTTCCTTTGTAACTTCCTAAGGACGTGGGGAGAGGGGGATATGTTGAGGAATATATTGAAAATAAAAGTATTTCAGGAGCTCACAGTAGTTTTAATTTCAAGCCTGGCCAAGGTCCTTTCTGCCTTCACTTTGGTGCTGAAGTTGTAGAACCCAAAACATATCCACCTCTATAACTATCCACACACGTGTGTGTGCATATAAAAAGATAGAAATATATCTGGAAAATCTGTCAAGCTCGGAGTGCCAGCATATAATTAACAAAACTATCAATCTGGAGCATAATAGACTGAGCTGCTCTTGCTGTCAGTGAAGAGAGATATTTAACCTTTTCTGGGCCAGAAAAGTAACAGTGGTGGAAATATTCACTGTCAAACTGATTTGTGCTAAGGAGGGAATGAATTTTAACCCCTGGCTGGAGAAACCAGTTGTGGGAAGGGCCAAGATCCATGAATTCCCACAGTGCTGATGTCAGTGCTGTGCACAACTGGTTTCTCCTGCTGGAGTTGAACTGTCAGGGCCAGGGGTGCAGCATGAAGTGGAATTTGTAGTTCTGCTGTGTGGCAGCTCTGGAAGGAGGAGGTGTTGGAACCCTGAAGCCTGTGAGCTTTGAACTTTCTGTGCTTTCTGACACTGACCCTCAAAAGAACCCTGCTTTGACTTGAGGCCTTGGAGAAGGCTTCCAAACTTGAGTGATGGAGTTGGGATCACTGGTGTGTAGTTGAATAAAAATGTGTAATTTCACATGGTGAGGGGTTTGGAATTTGGTGTTTAGAATACAGTGATAGGTATGGGAAAGGATGGAGGTCTTGGGTGTTGTCTCTTCTTCCTTCTTGTTCCTTCTTCATGATTTCAGGTAGTTTTTGGTTGGATAGAAAATCCCTCAGTGTGGGTCACAGGTGTTTTGTCATTGGGTCAAAAATATAAATAATATAGATGTTAGCTTTTAATTGGATAGTTGGGCCTTAAAAGACCTTTTAATGACCAAGATTCACCTCCATTTTCCTGCTTTTAGCTGGTAGCTGGAAGTGCTGCAGAACTCTCTGTACTATAGATAAGATTTAATAAACAACCGAGTCCTCTCAGAGCACACACCACCCCAGATATTTGATTTCTAACAGCCACTGTCACTAAAAAGCCACTTCTCAGAAGGAAAATGGACATTTGGCTGAATTCTCCCTCAAAAAGTTACACTAAGGACCACGAGGGTCTCCACACAGACTTCTGGCTGCTGCAACTTTTGTTGCAGTTTGAAAATTCTCACTGCTAAACAGAGATAATACTGAAAACACCTTTCTGTGGAAATGTCAAGATTGTAGTGATTTATTTCTGTGGAGTATATTTGTGCTCCATTTCCAGTTCTGAATCATCCAGTTTGCTCAGAAAAACTCTTCTCCGCAGTTCTGGGTGTTGGATCTTAGAAAAATGTGTCTTCTCTGCAAATATTTCTAGGCAGGGAAGAGTGTAATGAAAAATTGGGCAACATTTTACAGTTAAACTTCTTTTTTCCATGAGAGACATTTAGATTTAGAGGCTAGAAGGTTTATTCTTCTGGTTTAATAATAAACCATAATGTTTATTACTGGTATTTTCAATTCATTTCTGTAGAAATGGGACAAACAGCAATTTTGAAACGTGCTCGTATTGCCTCTTTTCCTGCTTTTCAGAATTAAATCTTTCACCTTGTGGATTTGAATCGAATTTTGAATTTGAAATGGTGCCATTTGAACAAAAAGCTCTTTACTACAGAATCCCTTAAAGAAAACATTTGAAGCCGAGACTGAGAATATTATTTACCTCCAAACAATGCTTTTGCACCATTTATTACTTTGCGTTTTTTTTTTTTTTTTTTTTTTAAGAATAGGATTTGTTTTATCCTGAAATTATTTTTTTTTCTGTCTGAATTATGCACAAGCTGAGAAAGCAGCTCTTGGAGCTCTATTAATAAGTGCTGTGAGAGGCCGTAGGCTGGAGCTGATGAAAAGCTACTGCAGAAGTACAATTCCATATTATTCTATATATTTATTAAATAAAAGAGGGTTTTTTTTTCCTCCTTTGACTTGTGCTGCTGCTTTTGTATGGGAAAGAGGCATATTTTTCTTTAGGTTCTAGAAACTTCTGTTTGAAGACAAAACTATAAACTTGCTTTTCCCTGCTGAAAACAGAACTTCCTCCTGCTGAAATTAGGAGGAAAAATAACTCTGAGAGTGGTTTTATCTGCAAAAGATAAATGCAAATTTTTTTTAAAGATTTTCCGGGGTGAAGGGACTTTAGGACATAAAATGGAATTTTGCTGATATCACTCTGTAGTTGGGTCTGGAATGTTGTTTTATTTTAGCCGTGATACCAGCATGGACATAACCCAAATTTGGGCAGCTGGGGGTGTTAATTTTCCAGATGGGCACAGGGAACATCCTTTAGGGGAGCAGGAATGGTCTCTGTGCCATGGTGACTCCTAAGGACACCTGGGCAAGGACTGGGAAGGTGCTGGTGGGAGGCCAAAACTGCAACAAAAGCTTTTCTAAGGGTTTGAAGAGTTTGGGTGAGCCTGTGACAGTGTTTGGTTGATGCTGAAGATGTTTCTGGAGAGTTGTCCCTGTTTTTTCTCAGGTCAGACTTCTCCAATGCACCAACCTGCTCTGGAGGGCTTTGTAGCTTGGAAAAGAGGGATTTGCTTCTAGTGACAGCACAGAACACATTTTGGAGAGATCTGGTGTTAATCAGGGTGTACACTTAATGTAATTGCCAAATTAAATCATTAATAATGTCTTCTGTAAGTTAAATATAATCAAATAATAGTTTTGTTTTCTCATCTCCTTTGATACTTCCAGACCAATTATCTGGAGGCACCCAAAACATCCAAGAGAGGATGGAAGCTCTGATGGAGGTTCAGTGAGAGACCTGTGCCATTCTGGAGCAATATTTGGAGCCTGGTGAGGTGCCTGGAAACCTCTCAAAAGGCAAGAGGCTCTTCTGTGTGGCCACCTGAAATTATTTGTTTCTCAAAGTCTCTCAAGTGGCCTCAAGATGTGCCTGGGAAGGTTTAGGTTGGATATTTAGGAAAAATTCTTTGTGGGAAGGTGTAGTCAGGCATTGGGACAGGGAAGTGGTGCAATCACCATCCCTGGAGGGATTTCCAAGATTCAGAAATGCGGAAGCTGAGGACATGATTTAGGGGTGAACCTGGTGATGGTTCTGGGTTGATTCTTGGACTTGATAAGGTATTTTCCAGCCTTAAGGGTTCCATGATTCCAAAGTGGTGACCATGCCCACGAGGATGCTGCCTGCAGGTGAGAATCAGGTGGGAATTAAAACCCTTCCAAGGTTTTCCAAGCCTTGCAAGGCTGGGCTGTCAAACCATCGATGGATTAACTCTGAGGATTATTCCAATAGGGCTGATGCCCCGAATTCAAGGAGCAAGAGATTGCTCTGCACATTTTTCCCTACACTTGCAAAGTTCAGCTTAATTCCAGAGCAGCTGGATTGGCTATTTCATCACAAAAGAGTCATGACAATGCATAATCATGGACAGCAGGGTATTTACAAAGGCATAAAAAATGAGACCTTTTCCAGTGAATAGAGGGCAGGGATACATAGAAAATTATTCTGCCTTTCTTTAGATATGTACTTAAAAGAATCAGCTTTATTCCAGCTCCTTCAGCATTCATTTTTTGCAGGGGAAAATCAGGGTTTTGCTCAGGTTTCCTGAATACAGAACAGTTTCTAACACTTGCATATTGATGCCTGCAGCATTGCAAATTTAATAGATGCACCTCATTTGCATAAATCATTTAAGAGCACGGCTCCATGGGGGAACAGAGAAGAATTAGCCTCAATATTTGATCCAAATCCTAACGAGGCCAATGGAGAAACTCACCAGGGCCCTCCCAGACCATTCCTCCTCCACTGGAAGCCCAGTGGCTGCTGTGCTTGGATTGGGGTGGCAAAGATGCAGGTTTTATTCCCACCTTTGACTTCTAGGTAACCTTTAATTCCTTGTGCTGTTTCTTTATGGCTCCAATTCTTCTGCCTGATAAAGAATTGTTAATGAAATTCTTGGGAAATTATTTGGGGCTGGTTCCCAGTGCATCAGATTTGCTAATTTATCCCAAAACTGGGGTCTTCAAAATGAATGCTTAACCCCTGCTGGCTACAGTCAGGTGCTGATAAAACCCCAGACTATTTCAGGCAGAGGTATTTCAGCTGCCTCATTCCAAATTAACTTTGATGCCTGCAGCACACAGTAATTTGCCATAGAGCCTTGCTCCCAATTGCATGGAGAATGTATTTGTAAAGGCACTTGTTCTGCTGATGGCAACAAGTTCAACCTACCAGACAAGCACAGATCTTCTGGATTTGATCTTTGAGGTCTTTTCCAACCTTAGAAATTCTATGATTCTCTGTAGGTTTCAAATTAGCTCCTATCCTTGCCCAGCCTGGTAAATTTGCTGGGAAACTCTTTGCTGTTTTGGGGTTCCTGTGAACAGCCAGGAAGGAATCCAGGAAGAGTCTTTGTGGGAAAAGCCCTCATGAGGTTAAAAGCTTGATCCCAGTCTAAAACCTTGATCCCAGTCTAAAAACCTGCAGGCAGCAACCTGAATGCCCTGGTGTGACTTAACCGCCAGGCTTGGAGCTTGACAGTTGGATGGAAGTTGATTAATTATTATAAATATTGGAGTAAAAAGATATCAAGGGAGGTTTTAGACTTTTTTTTTTTTTTTTGAGTGAGCACTTTTCTGGGGTGTCTCCTGCTGAGAGCTCACTCAAGGAAAAATTAATGTCTTTAATTCAATGAATGAAACCATGAATAGAGCAAGAAATGTCACTGCTAAATTTGATATCTGTATTGTCTTCTAGAGAATGGCAGCAAGAAGGAGTTTTTATCTGGAGTAGAGGCACTCAGCTGACTGGTTTTAAAGCACAGGAAAAAAATCAACCTTTCCAGGCTCTTTCCCCAGGCACCCAGAATTCCACTTTCACCATCACAGTAAAAATCCCATTTCTTCCCCTCTGCCAGAAATTGTTTTGGCCGTGAAAGGCTGAGAACATAAAAGGGGCAGTACCAGGAAAAACTGCAGAGATCCCAAATTATTCCTGTTGTGGACCACTCCCTGGATATGGATCTACTGCTTTCCCCTGAGTGGAGGTAAGAAACTGGCCCCACAAATCTGCCTTAAGTCTAAGCCTGTAAATATGTCCCAAACATTTTAATAAATATAAAAATTTTGCAACTTACACTACTCTCACCTCATTTTCCTGTTTTCCTCACAAACTGAATTTGGGCTAAACATGCCTTTCCATCCTATTTTTCCTGTTGGGATTGTTTTTATAGGGAATGTGTTTCTGGAATGGTTGAGCAAGTTCCAATGGCAGGGACACCTTTCCTTCCTGAATCTTGCAATCTCTTTCTTTGAGGGATTCCAGCCCTGCTGCAGAGGAGGGATGAGAGCCTGAAGGGTGATTGATGCCATGGGATTATGTTTCTGCTCTTTCCATCCCCCTTTTTTTATGGGGTATTACCCACTGAAGTTGCATTTCAAAAGCACTTTTAAAACTGCAAAGCTGAGCCTTCAAAAGTTGGGCAACACCAATGGGACTTGGGCAATCCTAAAGGGAAATAAGGGAAAAAAATACTCTCACATCTGCCTGCTCATGCTGCCCCTGAGGTGAAATCCCAATAAACAAGTTACAAACCAGACCAATTCATTTACATGGCTTGTCTGCCTTGAGGAGAGACTCACAGAAAAGAGGAATTACAGAGAATTGGAATGAGTCACTGCACTGCCTGCAAGGCTGAAGGGAGCTGGGATCACTGGGCCTGTGAAATATTTGCTGCTAAAAGTAGATAATAGGAATATAAATATCTAAGCATCAATTTAAATATAAACATAAATATGAAATAAGCATAAATATAGATATATTTCTTATAAATAAAACATAGAAATAGAAATATCCTATAAATTCAAAGCTATACCAGGAGGAGAACATCCACGGTCACCTCATCAATCCTGCAGGGAGCAACACATGAATTTCAATGCCCATTTCTGAAAAGTTTGGGGAGAGGAGAAAGAAAATCATAATCCATAGAGAGCAGGGGTTGCCCTGAGGTCAGGTTTCTTCCTCAAGACTGATTTTGGTGGCACTGCAGACACCCTAAAGCCAGCTCAGGGATGCTGTTCATGCCATCCTGCTGCCCAAGCAATGTCCTCATGACCTGTAAGGTCTGACAGTGCAAAGGACTCAGAAAAAAATTGGAATAAACACTAAGGATACAGATATTGCAGTGGGTGAAATAGGTTTGGCATCCTTCTCTGGTATTGAGCCTTGCTGGAATGGCCCACTGCTATTTTATTAAACTCTGACTTTCCAAAATACAATGTTCCATCCAAAATGTTCATCAGGAATGACCCACACCACCCTCCCCCATGAGACACTCCCAGAAATTATTGGGGAATGTGCTATTTATCCCCAGCACAAGGCACACCAAGGAGTATTGCAGTAATATCACTACAGGGATGATCAATTTGAGTGTCTGGAAATGTTCCCTGGCACTTTGTGGACATAATTTCAATTGTTCACAGGTCTGTCTATGAGGTTAAATCCAGTGTGCAAACCTGGAGTTATGGTAGCAGGGTCACAGGGCAGTGCACCAATGTCATTGTGATCTTTCATGGAGCCACAGAATGATCTGGGTTGGAAAAGACTTCAAAGATAATCTCATTACACCCCATTCCACCCCTGCCATGGCAGGGACACCTTTCACTATCCCAGGTTGCTCCAAGCCCCATCCAACCTGGCCTTGGACACTTCCAGGGATCCAGGGGCAGCCACAGCTGCTC
>JAOTQP010001286.1:2718137-2742046 GCA_026413545.1 Cichladusa arquata
AAAAGAAAAAGAAAAAGAAAAAGAAAAAGAAAAAGAAAAAGAAAAAGAAAAAGAAAAAGAAAAAGAAAAAGAAGAAAAAGAAAAAAACTAATTCATGTTAACTTAGGCTTAGCACACCCAACCTTTTGTGTAACAACAGAAAAAGCAAATTATAAACAAAAGCCAGACTGCCTGGCCAAAAGCCATCAGTTTCATTTCTTTCCTCAGTTTAATTGCAGTTCTAGACCAGATTCAAACAGGTGGGCAATAAAAAAGCCCCACAAAGTTTATGTTTGATAATGGACATGAATTGTCTTCAAATACTCAAATGAGAAAACTCCTCCTGAATCAGTTGGGTGCCTTTGACTCCTTCCCTGCCTCCCTATCACAGGGTGTGACAAGCAGGGAATTTCAAACAATAAATTGCTGCACTAGTGGGTGGCTCTGCCCTTCCTTTCCTGGAAGATGCACAGAAATTTAGGATGCTAAGAATAATATATATGAATAAAGAATGTGATTCAAGGCATTCTTAAAAGGCCATCTTGACAGGAGCAAAGTGGCTCTCAATGGAAGCACATGGACTAGTTTGAAAGTCTGTGTTAAAGCAATTTATGAGCTATCAGGACTTATGAAAAATAAAAGACCTTCATGGGAAGAGTAATCTTATGTCTTGATGATGAACATTTCAAATATATTATAAAGAGTACAGACAGATCAATTTAAATGGATTCAGGCTCACTGTTAGTCTCAGGCACAGGGAGAAGAGTTCCCAAACCCACATTTTCCCTGTTAAATTCCTGCTCTGCACCCATGGTGCCCCAGAAACATTATGCAAGTGCCCTCTAAAGCCTTGGCAGTGGCTAATTAATTCAATTTATCTTAACCTGTTTTCCTTCAGGTCACAATCCATTACATTTTCATGTACCCATTATTGCCCCAAGAGCATGCCCTGGAATACTTGCCTCATGTCAGCTGTCACTGGGCAATTTATGAAGCCTTTATAACCTGGAGTTGTGTCTGGGCTTGTGGATTTGTTGCCACTTCATAAAGCAGAAATGGACAAGCTGGGATGTACAGCCTGACCCAGGCACAGCCCCTTCCTCAGCCAGGTAAGGCTTTCCTGCTCCCATCAAAACTGTGCAGCAATGGAGACATCAGGAAGAAGCTTTTGGATCAATTTCTATTTCCTTCCTGTGCCTCTTGCACCCACAACAAGGTTGGACCACTAATGAACCTGGATGGAGCATTGTATCCTTCTTAAAGAATTATTTCTGCTGAAAGAGCTCAATTCAAAGTCACATGAAATCCAAAGAGATAAACTTGATTTTTCTCTGTGCTTTCACCTCCCCAGTGCCAGCTGAAAGCCAGCTGAAAATGGCAAGGCATTTACAGAAACAGAATCCCTGAATGGTTTGGGCTGGAAGAGACCTTAAAGATCAACCAGTGCCACCCCTGCCATGGGCAGAGACACCTTCCACTGCCCCAGGGTGCTCCAAACCCCATCCAACATGGCCTTGGACACTTCTAGGGATGAGGTGAGGATTCACAAGGAAGTTACATGAGACAGCCTCTATTCATGTGCAAAGCATGGCAGGGGCTGATCTGGCACTGCCTAAAATAAATGGAGTTGCACCAGTGAATTTTGTACTAAAACAAATGGAGTTGCACCAGTAAATTTAATATTAAAACAAATGGAGTTGCACCAGTAAATTTTGTATGAAAACAAATGGAGTTGCACCATGGATTTTTACATGGATTTACATGGATTAAAAACGTGGTGCACATGGCTGTACTTCATGCCTTGCCCACTTCCCATGCAGGCTTCCTCCAATCCAGCACTGTCCTGTTGGATTCAGCAAAAAACTCTGATATCTGCTTTCCTTCACATGAGAAGCACTTTAAGCCCCATGACTGTGATCCTCAAGGCTATTTAAGAATTTCTCTTTGCTGGTTTTAACAGGGGTTATGTAACTGCCAGTCTTGAAGGACTCAGCCTTTCTATTTTGTCTCTTAGGAATTCTTGTTTGATTTTTGGGAGCTGTCTTGTGAGTATTTTTGAGATGCTGATTAGCTCTGGCTGCTCTAACCTGGATGTCAGTTGAGTTCAGATGTAAAAATAGAATTATCTTGGTAAGTGGGTTAACTGTGCCTGCTTTGTGCTCATCAATCACATCAGTGGCACTCATGAGCACATCTTCAGTGATAAGCCAAGGCAACCACAAGGCACCAACTCAAAAGAGAAGGTGATGTGGGTTTTAATAAAGCCCTTCCTCACACTTCTCCCATTTCCCCCCTTTTTTGGTGACTGTGGTGTGTTAAGGTGCCAGCCCATGATGGTGGCACAGGATTATAGAGTCACTTAAGTAAAGAAAATTCTTCTCCAGAGCTCTGCCAGAGTCTGATCTTCTGCCTCCATTCCTGGTTATTTCCAGGGTTCCTCCATCCCTTCCCTTTGCTTTCTTTCTGTTCTTTTGCATGACTCACAGGACCTTTCTCTAGGGCTTGTTTGGGGTTTTTTGTTTTGTTTTATTATTTTTTTTCCTTCCCTTCTGTTTTGCTGTAAACCTTAGATTGTAGCAGTGATCATCAGATATCACCCAAGGAAACAACTGACTCTCCAATATTTGCTTTGCTTTAACACAAGTGCATAAAACACCTTCCACTGTTGCATTTCTCCATCAGCCTGCAAATCGTGGTGCTCCCACGTGGATCTGAGTAGCCTCACTGCTGGAAATGAAAATGTATCTGTCTTCAAATTCCATAAATAAAACTCATTTAGGGGCCTGTAGCTGTTACCAGTTTGTCCCGAGGGAATTAAAAGTTTAAAAACCCACCAATTTTCCACCCTGAAAATATGAGACGTGCATGTAAATTCTCAACTGCTGAACTCCCACTCTCCTTTGCAAAGAATAAATTTTGTGTTGGATTTTTTTTGTTTTTCTGGAATAATACAAAAAGGAAAAGATGAATGATGTGATCTCCCTTGGCTGAATCTCCAGCAAGGGCAAATTTGCAGAGCTCAGAAAAAGAGTCAAGCAGAATTTAATCTGAAGAATCTGATCTTTGTTTACAGCAAACTGTTGGCTTTGTCTTCAGCAAGGCTGGAAATGTAAGTGGCTCATCATTATTACACCATGCAGATATGACAGTAATGAAACTATATCAAAACCTATCCCTAAACCCACAAAAAATTAAATAAAACAACAATTGAAGTGTTCAGTTCAATCTTTCTACCACATTTGTTGTTTTGACTGTTGTTTTCTACAGGGTGCTCTCCAGGGAGAGAAGGAAAAGGGAAGATAAATTGTGGGAATGCCAAGAGGGAAGGGCATTAACCTAAGGAAATCAGTGTGAAAAACTAAAACTTCTAAGGAGGACTCTTGAGTCTGGAAGGGAAAAAAATAAAAAAATAAAAAACCAAACCAGAAATACTGCAGGCAAATCCAGAATGTAAACCAGTGCCATTTTTCACACACCATGAACAATTTGCAGATGTAACAAAGCCACGAGTGGCGAGTTTTCCGACAAAAATGACCAATCAGTGAGACAGAACATAACCTGAATCAGTCAGAACCAACTTGTTGAAGAATTCTGAGTGGGTGGCTGCACAGAGATCTCTGAGTCTGATCATCTCCACATCCAAGTGCTCAAAGCCCCAAATGACAAACACACTCGAGCTGGTGCCTGGTTTTAATCCATTTAAGCCAACAGGATGATTCAGTTATGTATAATTACAATTCAAAAGCTACACAAATACTTTATGAGAGAGAGGGAGGGAGTGGGTTTGGTCTCCTCATGGTACCTTGAGCTAAACCCTGTGTCTGTGCGTGGCCATCACACCCTCTGCTGTTTGCACCCCTCTAGAAAATTCAAGGTCCCTGCAGCGTTTTTTTTGTTTCTTACTGGAAAATCCCACAAAAATCTACTTTTGGAAGAGGTCAGTCTAAGGATTCTCCATGAGCCAAGTGATCCACATTGAGCCTAAAAATAAATCTAACAGATTTGGACATCTGGGAAGAGGAAGAGGAGTGAGGGACATTTACATTTATGAGTTTCCTTGGTGTGGGACCTTGTGCAGGTTCTGGGTTGAAGATAATTTAAACCTGCTCCATTTAGTCATAAAAACAAACCCTGCTTGTCAACTCAGGGTTTCTGCCCAATGAAAACATGTTGATTTTTCTACCCAAGCAGCAAGACTTTTCTTGCCCCAGGAATGAGTTTATCCATAAAGTAGGACCAAGGAACTCAAGGAGGCTACAGATGCCACACAAAACTGCAAACATCACCCAGTGCTGCCTCACACCATGGCTCAGTGATGCTCATCACATAAATTTTGGCTGCACTGCCCCTGAAATGCTTACAGGCACATTCTCAGGCACTGTGGCCCATAGAAATGCTCAATAAATAAATTTTTTAGGGTGTTTGTTCACGTTGAAATCAATGGCAATACAAAGCTCTTTGAGTTTAAAATGGTGGAGAGTTAACACCATATCTGAAGTGTCCCAAATTAGGTAAAATTAATTGAAAGTGCAGCCTATTAAGAAGAGGTTTTTATTACATATACATCTTCCTGTGTTGGAGTTCCTACTTGACTGAAGCACTGACAGATTTGTTGGTTAAGAGCTTAACATATTTTTGTGTGCCTGGAGCACAAAACATAATTTAAAGTCTTCTTATTGCAGCAGGTAATATCAAATTGAGGACTTCATCAGAAATGCTGGGAGAAGTTTCTATTTATTTGGATTTTATAGCCCTAAATCTGTTCTGGAAGGGGAGGTCTTTACCCTTTCATTCCCTAAAGGAACCAAGTGTGGTACTTTCTCCTTTAATGAAACACTTTTATTGCTCTGGGTTTGCCCTGTTTTAAACCAGAGTAGCAGTGAGAGCTTTCAGCAAATTGTTTGTTCAAATCTTTCCCCAGACTGAATGAGCTCAAGGCCACATGCAGCCAGCACACACATAACCTTCAGTGAATTATGTGTGAAATCCTGAGTGTATCAATTAGCACCAGGGCTCCCAAGCCAAGCTTTATCCTGCAAGTTCAAAGCACAAACTGAACTCAAGCCAGCCTAACCTAATCCAACCAACCCCACAGGAACACAGTGGGTTTTATAACAATTTTTCCTAACAGATGAACATTAGGAGAGGCATTTTGTGTCAGTGTTTTTAGACTGTGACCCAAAGAGTTGTCCTAAATGCTGGTTCAAGACTGGTGCAGATTTTGCAAGGGGTATGCTCAGCCTAATGTGGTGGAGGCAGATTTGTCCCACATAATTTTATAACTGTAATGTATCATCCAGCCATTCACCCTGAGCTGCCAATTAACTCAAAAATCTCCTGATGGGGAGAAACACAAAAATGCTGTAGCCATGGGGCCACCTGGAAGTGCCAGGTATTCTGGATTCTGCAGGAAAACTCTATATTTACACCCAGAAATGCTTCTGGGTGGATGAGAAGCAAACACTTCTCACTCAGCTTTCTGCAATTGTGCCTCAGCTCCTGACCCAGCAAAATCCAGTGCAAACTCCCACAGGGATGAGAGGTTGGTTCACACTCCTGTCTTGGTTTCTCTTCCAACTGGCATTGACAATTAATCTGTGGCAATTTATTCCATGTCTTTCTACCCATTCATGGACCTTCACAAGAAAATCCCATTCCAAGAGGACAGATCCTGGTGAATCACAGGGAGGAAGAAGCACACAGGGACATTCCAAAGGGAACAAATCACACTGCACACAGCTCTTGGGAAAAGCTGAGAGGAGGCTGCTCTGGGTTTCAACTGAGAGATGCTCAAGCAGAAGGATCATTATAGCAGCAGGGACAGGACTCAGGGTAAGGATACAGGAAAGCCAGCTAGCAAGGAAGAAATTGGGTGGATGGAAAAGAGAATCTTTTTTTTTTTTCTGGTCTGTATGACATAAAAACAGGTCCAGAGGGATCTGCTGGAGTGCTGTGCCCAGTCCCTGTTATTATCAGCAAGCAGCTCATCTAATGCTCTGAATTTACTATGGAGGGCTCCTGTTTTTTTTTTTCGTTTTTTTTTTTTTTTTTTTCCCTGGATAACTTCTGATCACATCTCTTCATATTGGTGACTTCAATTTCCTGCCTAAATTTATTCATGACTGGTGTCCTCTCACGTCAGTGTGGCCTTTGGATAAACAGCCCTTCTCCCTCCTTAATGTTTGCTCCAGCTGATAACCCTGAGTTTGAAAGGCAAGAAAATAACCCAGCTCCTTTATTCCCCTTATTTATCACCCCAGTAGGGAAATCTCACAGTTGCAGACAGTGAGCGTGGGTTACTGACTCAGATAAAAAATGGATGATGATGTCTGTACATGGATTTCCTGCCTGAAGTCCTGCAGGGATCTGGTCTCTGGAGCCCACAGAATCACCCACGTGCAGGTGCCTCCTCCCAAAGGACTGAAGAGCATTCCAGACTCCAGGGAACAGATTAATTACAGCCCTATATCTGTGGATGCACTACACACACCCCTAGCTCATGTGTAGGTACTTACCTCATAGAAAACTAAAATTAGTTATGTGAATTTGGATCTGACTCCTGTCCTCACTGAAGGTAAAGGTTTCATTGAATCCCTAAACAGAAATCTCCTTTGACCTGGAAATCCAAGAAATCAGCCTATGGCTGGGAGATGGACACAGGACTGACAGGAGCCCCAAAATCCTGTACAACCTCCCTTGTGGGTTTGACCTGATAAAATCCTTAAGGTTTGAAAAGATCTCTAAAACCATCAAGTACAACTTCAGAAAGAATCATTTTTATATATAAAATATAAATACATACATATTGGACTGTGATAATCAATTTATCCCTTCTCCATAAGCACCAAATGGCAACAAAGGAAAAAAGGATTATTTTTACTTTCCAAATGAGAGGAGGATTTGAAATCTTCACGAAGTAACACCTCACATGCATTTGCAAGGTGATTTTTGGTGCATTGCTGAAGAGGGGCAACAAAATGAGGTGAAAATTTCAAAGTGCAAGGCTACTTACTGAACTCACAAAGCAGTGCTCAGACTCCCCACTCTCAAACAGGATGACATCCTTTATGAAAACTGCAATGGCTCTCATGATGAAGGACATGAAGAGGTGCATGTGAATGTAATTCCGAGTACAGTGTAGTTTTCTGTTGGGAAGAAATGAAACATTTCTGAATAGCAAATCTTCTCAAAAGCATTATTTTTATATTTATACGTTTCTCCTACCATGACACAGAGTCCCAATTAAACATTAGAAACCCTGAGACAGGCTCTGGTCTGATGAACATCACCACAAATCCACTTAAGCCTCTTTAATTCCACAGAATGTGGCAATCCACATATCTGCAGCAGTACTGCTGCTTTTTCAATCCTCAGAAAAACAGGAAAAAACACAGGATGACAGAAAACAGGTCCACCCCACTGCTCTCTACTGTAAAAGAAATGTTTTCGACTGAGCAGACTGTGCTCATGATAAACATTCTGTTTTCTACAGAATGTTTCTGTTGCAATAATTATTTTCAAAGTAAAACGCCTCTTCAAGCAGGCAAATAAATTCTTAGCATCTGTTGCCAGAATTAACACATATTACAGGCTTTCTGGAGCAATATGAACTATATTTTCACTTTAAAATTACTGTTTGTTAATGATACTGAGAGCTACACCAGAGTTTTTCTATCCCTTGCCTGCTAATATTTTGAAGATGAATTGGGATCAAGCAGGAGCTTTATTTCAAGACAAACTTTATATCAGATAAAGTGTAAAGCCTAATAATCTGGAAAAGGGTGCTTTGTGCAGACACCAGAACCACACCAGATCTCACGCAGCAACACAATCAAATTACCACCTCTTAACAAGCCACTGTGCACTGGCAGAGGTTGTGCTCCTAATCTCCCATGATGACAAAATAATGGGGCTGAGCTGAGTTCTCTGAGCCTGCAGGCAAAGGCAAGTCAAATCAAGCTGTTTCCCAGGAAGGAAAAACAAAATCCTCAAGGGTTTCACCAGCCTGGCTGGCACCTTGCACTTTGTGGAGGTGATTTGCATGTGTCTGATTGATTCTTCCACTGTAAGAGGAGTGGGGAGAGAATGTGGGAGGAGAAGTGCAAAGTTCCTGAAAGGTGAGGCCAGGCTTGGTGTGAGAGTTGCCCTAGAAAATGTGCCCTTAGATGGGGAGGTAGAACCTCATCCAAAGGGCTCTTCCACCTCACACAGGTCTGCTTTTTGCTGATCTCCCTTTACATAAATGAATTTATAATAGGAGACTACATATATATATGCAGACTTCTTCATTGGAGGCACCCAAATTTAGATGCCTGAATCTATGACAAACAATAGAGAGCAGGAATTAATCAGTTTTCTGCAATCTGGGATTCTAATGCAGCTGGTGAGCTGCAGACTGTCTATCCATTCACGAGGCCCTGGGTCTCCTGAAGGCCACACTTGTGCATATCTCAGGGACACCAGCAAGTCTAAATGGCCCTGGGTGTCTCTATCTTGCCATAGAGTGGCAACAGAAAGTGTTTTTGGAAAAGACTTTGGGAGGAAACAGGGTGTCCAGAGAAACTGTGGATGTTCCATCCCTGGAAGTGCCCAAGGCCAGGTTGGATGGAGCTTGGAGCAACCTGGGATAGTGGAAGGTGTCCCTGCACATGGCAGGGCTGGGATGAGATCATCATTAAAATCCTTTCCAACCAAACCATTCTGGGATTTTGTGATCCTGGATATTTTTGGATACCATTTTGAACACCTAGTTTAGGTAGAAATTCCATGGTATCCATGTAAAACATTCTGACTAGGACTCTGTGGACTGTAACTCTCTAACAGAGATCCATCACAGAATGATCTGCCTTTGGTGAGATGAATCCACCTAAATAATTGGATTTGGGTTACAACTCTCACACAAAGGTCACAAATCACACACCAAAACACAGTGACACTGAAAGATGGAGGAACCTTCCTCTTCAGTGTGGGAAATGAGTTTGTAGAGAGTTCTCAGGGCCTGACAGAAGGCTCACACTGTGTGTATCTGTGTGCAAACTTGGAGATAAGGAATGCTGACTTAGAAATACCATGGAATTAGACAGATATTGTTGAGAGAGAAATGGAGACAGAAAAAAGTTTCAAAGGATGGCTTTGCAAATAAGGCTAGATACTTTGGAGAAATAGAACTATGAAAGATGCATTGTGGTAGAACCCACGAGGGGTGATGTAAAATGATTGGCTTTAAGGCATTTTACAGCATGATGTGACAAAAGTAGATATAGGAAACACTTGTATTGTAATTGGGAAATAGTTGGTTTCTGATTGTGATGGCATGAATTATAATTATCTGTATTGTCTCACCCTTCATATGAGACTGAAAATGGAATAAAAGTTTTTTAAAACACCTCTCAGTTGCCCCATCTCTAGGTCAGAAAAAAGCAAAACCCAACACCCTATTTCAGATTGACAGAAATCTCAGGCATCTTCCTGTAACACTCATAGCCTGTACAGCCTGGAAATGAGCAGCCTTTGAGTCATCCCCTTCCCTGTGCCTTTTTCTGCTCATGCCTTACCTGAAGAGGCACAGAATGATCATGGCAGCCGTGAGGGCGATGAGGGATAAGGTGTGCCCGATGGTGTAGCCCGTCTTGACCGTCCCGTAGAACGCCGTTTGCTGGTGTGGAAGAAAGGAAACAGGGCTTTCAAAGAGGTCCAAAAGGCACTCCTAAACTCAGCATCACTGACTGCTGGGACAAGGAAATCATCCTTCTCCATTCTCCTGAAACACCTCTGACTCGTTCACGCTTTGAAATCCCATCCCGTGGCGCGGGCGGTGTTTGAGTCGCGCATTGAGAATGCATCTGGTTACAGCAGGGCTTGGGGCACTGCAAGAGTCAGTCTGCACTTTCTCTGATCTGCCTCACGACCATCATCAGAGACTGAGAGCCCAGGACCCCACTGCTCACTCTGGACCTGAGTTCTGGCTTGGCTGAGGTGGATGCTTGCCAAGGACTGTTTGTAGGTGTGCCTGGTGCTGCCATGGTACGAGCAGGGTACTGCTAATAGCGCCCTGTTCCATCACCTGTTTGTTGGAGTGACGATCTCCACATACAATAGTCCATAAATCTCCCCACCTTTGGCCAGAGGCCACTCACTTTGGAAAAGGACTATAAAAAGTGACTTTCCTAAAGAGACTCTGAGATCTCTTTCTCTCCAACAGATCGAAGACGCGTCTATCGTCGGACGACCACGAGGATGCTTCCCTTCTGTTGGTAGCTATATCCCCATCTTCTCTCTCTCTCCCCCCTTCTACTTTGTTTCCTTTACCTCTTTCTCTCTCTCTTCTATCGCAAAACTGAATTGTTTTCACGCAATAAACTGCATTGCTGCTTGCTGCTGAATAAAACTTGAGTCTCCTGCTTTTTGTCTTTTGCACCCTGGGGTCGAACGAACCATCACGACTCCCGCTCGGGTTGAGTGGATCATGACAGACACTCCAAACCCGGGGTAAAGTCACTCAAGGGAAAGGTTCCTGCTGGAAGGAGGCTGATTTGACACCTGCACAGACAGCTACAGCCTAAAACCCCGTGGAACAGGAGTGACCAACGTTCAGCTAAAGAGCGCGCGGCGCTGGGTCTGACGTGGGGAGTGCGGTGAGACTGATTTTATTAAGGAGGTCTGAGGGCAGAACTGGGAAATTGGTTTGCTTTTGTGGAATTTACACTGTGTGCAGGTAAGTAAAAGATTAAAACGTTCTCACTGTTAACTCAGAAGTATGTGTGAAGTTGGAAATTGGTTCATGGTTTTTTCTTTGACAGCACACAGAGGGAATCTCTGAGCATGGAACACCACAGGGCTCAGATGCAACAGGGGATCCCAGTCTAAATAAAATGGGCAAATAAGCTCTCCAAAGCTCTCTAGCAACACTCTAAATCAATAGATTTTGTTTTTAATCTTTAAAAAAAAAAAAAAAAAAAAAAAAAAAAAAGAAAGGATCCAGAGGTAAAATTATTTAGGCATTTAGCAATAAAGAAAATAATCTATGTTTCTATGAGATTCTAACTCAGTTTATGGAAAAATTTTTTTTCCAGCTCTTGATTGACCCTCCTCTGCCCTCCTTGTCACCAACCACAAAGAGCAGGTTAGACAGAAAATCTAAACCCAACCTTGCCTGGAGAAATGCTCTTCCGTAACACTGAGAGTTGACATTTTTAGTGCTATTTTCACAGGCTTTGACAAATATTTGGTACTTTACAGAACCAGTGAGTCTGGGATGAGTTGCAATCCTTTAGCATTTACACAAGCCAGCTTGGAGGGGTGTTAAAATGAGAGTTTTCAGAGATAACACTGGTCATATCTTCGACACAGATCTCAGAAGTGGTTAAAGCACTGTGTCCTCACAGCCACAGCACTGAGAGTTTTGGGTCACTCTGAATAGATGACTCAAGGGTTTCAGGACAGTTTGTCTGCCTGGTCTTGCCCAGATAAAGCTGTGCAGAATCCCCCCTTTCTCTGCTGCCCAGGCTGTGGGATCAGCCCAGGATACAACTGGATTTCTGGTCAGCACATGTCCAGCCTCTCATCCACCAGCACCCCCAAGATAAAGTCTTCTTTCCAACCTTTCTGGAGTTTGGGATCCCAAAGACAGCTCTGACTTTTCTAATTAAAGCAGTCAATACCTTCCTGTTGATTTCATCTTTCTCTGTCATCTCTATTTTTGATGGCACCAGAGCAGAACTGTTTTGTGAAAGACTTGGCCAGCAGAAAGAAGGAGCTTGTGATAGGGGACTGAAGGAGGAAGAGGACCCACACTTCATTTAGGAGAGCAGAAAAAAATTATATACAGAAAGTTCCTGGTTTTATTCAACAAGTAATTCCTTGCTTTCCCCCACCATATTTCATGGTGACTAATCCTTCTTGTGCAGGGGGGGATGGTTCTGCATTCAGCTTTAATGCAGGATGTGGGGTCATCTCTATTCTGGAAAACAGCACATAATGACTTCTTACTCTTCACTGCACTTGCTAGTGACAACTGGTTCCTGTTTTAGAGATCTCAAAGTAGAGAATTTGACCCAAGATCATAAATGGAATTGAAATTTCACTTAGGGTACAGATTATAAAATATTCTTATTAGAAAAGGAAGGGCTGTAGATAAGTGAGGGCAATGCATGCCAGGATGGCTCACTGATTTACAGAATGAAATCAGGCAACTTCATCACTGTCTCTTTGACTTCTAAAAGCTTCTGCTTAATTACACAGGAGTGTGATAATAACAATTATTTGAGGTAGGTGCTAAATTGACATTAACTAAGATTTATTTTCCTTGGTTTCTGTTCAGTAACCTCAACATTTGTCCCTTGGTTGGCAATGGGAAACATTTACAGTTTTGAGAGAAAAAGAGGAGAAATACTGATATGAAGTCTTTCAGGAGCCAAGTGTTTTAGGGTTCATGTCATCCAGCCCAAAATCATCATTTGATACTTTAGGGACTGCCAGAATTCACAGTTAAAACCTTACACACTGTCCTTATTTATTTTTCATATTTTTTCTTGCTGTTTCTGACCTGAGACCAAAAGTTCATGAAGTGTTTTACTCCTGGAAGCTTATCAGCCTTTCCTGAACCTCATGTCCTGTACAGCCTGCTGGATTTTTTCTAGATTTTTTTCTATTCTTTTTACTTCTTGCTCCTCAAACTCACTGCCAATTCAACCACAACAACAAAACAAAAATCTATTCTTCTTCACAGGCTGCTGCTGCATGTTCACCCCCCTCAGCCAACTTTCACACAAACTGGACTTTAACAGCAGGAAAAAAACTGTGGAAATCAAAGGAAAATAATTAAGAAAGAATTAAAAGCACACAATAGAGGTTCTCCTGGTAACCTGGCACTCCAGCAATGCTGCAATCCATTGGGTGGCCAGAGCACGTCCCAGGAATTCCCAAACATTCACTAACACTGAGGCAGGTCTTGAACAACAACAAAAAAAGCATGGGCAGAGCTTTTATATAAACACATTAACCTATTATATAAAAATATAAACACTGCAACATATGATTGCAGTGAAATATAACTTTTCTTGCATAAGCTTTTTCTTGTTGACTGTGGGACTGCTACAGGTGATTAGTTTAGATTAGATGCTGAACTTTGAGTTAGGTGAGGTGAATCTTGCTTCTAACATTTGTCATCCTCTTTAGACTTTACCCTTCATGTCTCAGCATGCAGCAAACCAGTAACAAACTCCTTCCTGTGGAATGACAATACTCTGTAAAGTTAATTATGCCTAGGTCAGCGATTGCTAATTTATACACAAACAAATCCCAGAGAACTTTTGGATTTTCTATCAAACTTTAGTAAAATTTCATGAGAATGTATGTTCCTTACAGTGATCTAGATATTTAGCCAGTTGAGATCTGCAGAACAGCAAAACATAATTTTTACCCCTTAAGAGCTTTTGATGCTTATGTTGCCATAAAAGACTGGAATCACCATACCTACTTAAGCATCAATATAAACATGGGGGCTTGTTTCAAAGTGTACTGTGGAAAACAAAACAACTGAAATTATGTGTGGGCATCACACAGACAATGGTCTGATCTTCTCAGACCCTGGAAATTTTGGATGTGCCATCCCTGGAAATGTTCAAGGCCAGGTTTGGAACAACCTGCTCTAGTGGAAGGTGATGAGATGGAATGAGATGATCCTGAAGTTCCCCTCCACCCCAAGCCATTCCATAATTCTATGAGTCTGTGACATCAAAGGGAAGATAATTTCCTTGACCAAACCTTTGAACTCTGCTTCCAAGAGGATCTCTCCCTCTCAAGGAATCAGAGGGAGAATGGGAAAAATTTGGCATGGGAGGATCATAAAATTCTGATATTGATCTCTGTTAAATTGTGATTATCCAGGTTTACAAACCTCTTCTCCTGGAGTGCTGTTGGAGTCATATCCACAAGCCACAGCGTAGGGTGCAGGGTACACATCTGACCAGCCCTGGCTTGTACAATTCCTGGTCACATTCCCTGGAAGAAAAGAAAAAAACATGATTTAAAAAAACCTCTTCAGCTCACTGTTAAAACAACTTCTGCCTTTTGTGGTATAAATGTCAAAGCACAATTCTTGTAACACTTAGAGTAAAATTCTCATACTTTCCCCCTGTTATTAATTTTTCATGTTACACAAAACTCATAAATGGGAGGCATCCATTTTGTTTTAAAGTCCAGACCTCAGTAAAAAAGTACATTTTAATACAGAGGTGCACACAAAACATCTCTTCTAGTGCTACCACACTGCCAGTTGTACCCAGACCTTTGGTTGCTGGCACTGCACCAGTATTGTTTGAATGTTTTATTGTCACATTGACTTTGTTCCTGGAAAATTGTTATCTAAACAGAGCAGTGAAGTATTTATGCCTTTCACTCTGGCTGTGAGAAGCCAGGACAGGGATAGATAAAGTGCTCATTTCACACAATGGTAATAAGGCTGGGGGTCTGGGAACTAAATTCAGTCCTCCACACCCAGACCTTGCCTACAACTGAGCCCTGATCAAATGTGATTCCTGGGAAGTGTACTGCACTCATGTTTGTGAACAAAACACTACAAAATTTGGCTGTGAAGGGAGAAAATCCGCACACTGACAACCTGTATTGCCTGTTTTAACTTGTATACTCCAGGGCAGGAAGATTTCCTGTACTGTGAAGCTCACTGAGTGCCTGGAGCCTCTGACCAGCTAAAAAGAGCTTTAATTAACACAAGATCATCTCACTCCTTCAGCCAAGCTGTCAAAACTGAGGTTTACATGGCTCCCTGGCACTCAGAACTGCCTGATCCATCCAGGATTGTAAGTGCAAAGCACTTCTCACTTTGTAAAACATCTCTGCTCCCTGTCCCAGCTGGACCTCAAACCCACATCAGCTTAATCCAGCAAAAGGAGGAGAGAGCAGCACTCAGGATAAACCTTACCCCAAGAGGTTTGTAGGTTAAAAGGACAAGATATGGGTTTGTCAAAAAACAGCAGAGCAGGAATACACCAAACAGCACATTGTAAATCCCTCACCCTGCCCACCTCACACAGATCCCATTATTGGGGCATTCTACTGGTGCCATTCACCAACAAAACTGGAAACTGGTCAATACACCAGGATGAACAAGCAGAAGTCAAACCTTGCTTCTTAAAGGTGAAAAACTACCCCAGTGAAACTGCAAACATTTTCAACAACAGAGTTCTTTGCACACAAGAGTAAGGAAACTCCTGCAAATGGGAGCAAATCAGTTATGCAGCTGTGAGTCACAAAAATATTTGAGTATCACCTCCAGCAATTTCTGACTTTTGAGTCATCTGAACATCTTCCCAGGCATGCTCTGCACTGAAATCAGCAGCAGACAATCCCCTGCCTGAAGCCACTCCTCGAATCCCTGTGACAGGTGGATTTTGACACTAAAACTTGCCCCTTTAATCTGTCCTTGCAGCAGATCTGAATCTGGGAGGGCTCTGGAAGGTGCCTTTGATCATTTTCACAGCTGCTCCAGGAGAAGCAAGTTCAGCACAGCCCCATGGGCTGCTCTTCCCAGGCTTTCCCTGCACTGTTTGCAGCTCCTTTCACCAGGCTCCACCTCGGGATCAGAAAGGATCTTGTGCAAACAAATCAAGGACATGACTGCTCAGGGCTTTCAGCTTTTCTTGAGGTGTTTTGCAATTTCTGTTATTTCTTCATTGTGACAATGGATCCCATTATCGGAACTTCATTGCCTCCCATTTCCTGCTCAAAACTCCTCCTCTGTTTAGATGGCTTAAGATTTCACGGTGGTTTTAAAATCTTTGTTTCTTATTCTCAGTGAGCTAAGATGTGTTCCTTGCAGCTTAATTTTCTCCTATTTCTTCTTTTCAATTGCACTTCCTCGCAATTTTATGGTTACTTAAAAATTCTCACCTCTCTCAATACTTTCAAAAAAGTATCAAAAAAGTCTCAATGCTTTAGATGAAAAAAACCAGGGTAGAGGGAAGAACAATGACAAAGCATCAGTGGGATTAAAAAAATAATAATAAAAATTACTCTGATTTTAGGGAAAGTCTCTTGCCAGAGAAGTTTTTTTTCTACCATCCTTTGCTGCTCATGTCACTTTTAGATGTGGAAATTCCCACACATGGTGTGGTACAAGACACCTTTCTAAAACCTCTTGTGTTCACCTGATGTCTGAGAGGTACAAAAAGTACAGGGTTAGAAAACAAAGATTTTATCACACCACAATTTGGCTCAAGTAATGGATTATGTCTCTCCTCAGACCAAATAACATTTCTAATTGCTACTATTTAAAATATCACTTTCTATACTGAAAATGAGCATAAAATTTGGGAGAGTGCCCCACAAATTTAGCTTTCCTCTGAGGTTTAGAGGCTCAGGTTAGACTGAAGTATTAAACAGATTTTTATGTTCCAAAGTCAAATCCCATCTCTGCCACAGATGCCTGATGAAAATGAGCCAATTCTCATGGTCTCACAGTTTTTCCAGACTTTGGTAATAAAGTCTAATTATTTGTCAATGGAAAGGCAATTTTTTCAGAGCATCAGAAATTGTATTTGCCATTTTCCAGAGCTGTTTCTCACTAATTTGTGTAACATAAGTTCTCCATAAAATGAGCACCAATGGAGTACATTGAAAATCTGCAGTACATTGAAATCTGAGCACATTGAAAATGACAATATCAGAAAACACAAAGTTTCTTCACTTGGAATTCATCTCCAGCCTTTCAAAGTCCACTAGATTTCCCAGTTTTTTCCATTTTCTATCAGACTGGAGCTAAAATTTCCAAACTGTACTCTTAGAGATTTAATGAGAAAGGAGAGCAGGGGTTTCTAAGCACATGTAATTAGCAATGCAGAGTGGAGGAGATTCACTGAGAGATGGGAACATCCCAGTGCCAGCAGGTTTGTGCTCCAGGCTCTCCTCTGCTGTGGAAAAAGAAGAGGCAAGTCCCTGGTGAGAATAGAGTCCCCTCATTCTCATGGTATTAGGTAGAACCATGAATTCATTTTTTTTTTGGTGGGGTTTGTGTTTAATTTGATCACTGTCAAACTGTGTCTGTTCTTAAAAGCAATGAGGTGAGGTTTTCCATTTTTAAAATATTGAAAAAGCCACAACAAACTCATTTATTTTAATAATTACTTCATCATGCCTTGCAAGAGCTCCATGTCCTGCTTTCATGGCATCCCAGAATGGCACACAGATATTACTGCTACATGTCCAGTGCCCTGAAACTTCCTGCACCCCCTTTTTGTGGCAAAACTCAATTTTCCCTTATTTTCCTTTCCCTTTCCTGCGCATTTCACTTTTAAGAGAGAAGATCCTGATCCTTAAAAAAATACAGATAATTCCCCCTTTCTTAACAATAACAATGTCACCCTTGATTAGGCACCTCTTGTAAACCATTTGTTCTCTCATCCTGAAAACAGAGCTGTCAAATTTTAGGACAAAATTCTCATTAGATCTTTTGATACTGCAATTATAAGATTCCAGGAAACATTTACTAGAAAAAGATGGACATTTTTGGGTAGAGGTGGAGGTGTAGCAGCAGTCCTCCAGAGGAGTGGGGCACAAGCATTGTGACACCTCAGGTGCAGATAAATCATGGAATCACAGAATGGTTGAGGTTGGAAAAGCCCTTTAAGACCATCAGGTCCAACCATTAACCCCACACTGCCAAGGCCACCATCAAACCATGTCCCCAAGTGACACATCCACACATTTTTGAACACTTCCAGGGGCGGTGCTGCCCTCTCTGAGCCTCCTTTCCTGCAGGTAATTTTGCATTTTTGATATGAAGGCACGTGTGGATAGCAGAGCACCTGAGCAGGTCAAGGGCTCTCAGTGAACTCCACAAAAACCACACTCAGCTTATTGGGCATTTTAATGACCATAGCAGCAAATAAATAATGGGTATGGTTCATTTTGGGGTTCTTTAGAGAAGGGGTGATGTCTTCTTCTTATCTGCTTCTCTCTGCTCATTCCTATCCTCATTTTATTCAATTTTTGTCCCAGTTTTAGAAGCAATGCAGAATAAAATGTGTTCATGAAGGAGGGGAAAGGAGAGGGGAAATAAATTTAGAGGAAAAAGTGAGTTTGGCAAGCCTGAAACTCAGATGGATCTCACCTCACTGAGTGGGATTCCAGAGCTTGGCTGTGCCCATCCCCACCCCCTTAGGTCAATTAATCCCAGAGCTGAAGCTTAAAAACCGTCATTGCTAATTTAACTTGTGCATGGTGGGCAATTTGCTTTTGGAGAAACTGTGAGACATAAATCCCTATTACAAATGTCATCTTCCACCTATCCAAAGAGAGCTGGAACACTCTGGTCAAGGGGTGGAAAGCAATGCACTTTAATAATGAAAGGTGCCAAAAATATTTTTATCCATCTCGCTCACATGGCACTGACAAACATCATGAAATAATGAAAATTTTCTGGATCTGTGAATGCCATAAAAAAATTAATGTCAAATGACATCAGGACAGTTTATGGTTTTTAAATGCCACAAGATATTTTATCCTTTATTGACCATGAGATGGGATATTAGTCATTTGAAGAGCTTATTCTCCATGAGGAAGGAAAATCACATTAACTCCTTGTTTCCTGGTATTTTGCTCTTTTTCCTGCTATAAATACATTAAAAAGATTTTCTCTGGCTCACACCTTGATAAAAGCTTTCATATTCCTGCAAAGGGATCAAAGAGTACGACACAAACATTACCCAGATGATTGAATTCCTTGAAAGCTGCTCAGTGACATTCAGTGCTACAAAGGAAGAGCTGCTTCACCACCTTTAATGGCATTAATTTTGCAACAAATCCTATAAAACAGGAAGCAATCTTCCCCTCCCTTTATTTAAGGCCATCACTGCTTTCCCTGTTTGTTAATGGTTGTACAAAGTGTCTGACTCAGAGAGAATCAAAGCTGCTGCTCCTGCTTTGGGGATGGCATCAGTTGCTCTGTTGGTGCTCTGCTGAGGAGAAATTAAATCCTGCTGGAATATTACCATCTGCCAGAGCCACTCCACAATCCTTTGATTGCAAATGGAGAGAAATACGTGGTTTATGGGTGGTATTAAACCCATCCTGGAGTGAGAATCTAAAAACCAGCCAATCTGTACCTTTAAGGAGCCTGTTCCTCACCCCTGACTGTAAAACCAGCTCAGAGATGGGCTGACTTATGGAAAACTCTAAAATCAGTTGATACAAATGCCATTTCAGGTTGGAAATGTGGCTTCCTGAATACAGGTATCTTAAATCCTCGTGGATTTTGGGTCTTCCAGCATTTATCAAATGGTACCAGATGTTTGTGGGTAAAAGCCTGAATGGAGCCCTCAGTGTCTGTGCTGTGGGTGCCTCTCTGGGAGCTCAGAGCAATACTCCAGTCAATACAAAATTCATCTGTAGAGCCCATGGCACCTCCAGAGCTGTTCAGGTACCTGCCCAGTGTCTTTGGCCAGTGCTGACCAGATTTCTGTGGATATTAAAGGGGTTCTGGACACCAGCCTTGTACAGACACCTCTGCTTTACAAACAGCAGGAATTAAGAGTCCTGACTCTGCTTTCTCCAAAGAAATTCACCCTGTGCTTTACCAAACAGGTATTTTCATGCTGTTGATCATCTGGCCATTGTAAATGGCTAATTCAAGTTCAGATGAATCACTGGCCAAACCACACTACCATAAAATCATAGAATGGATTGGGTTGGAAGGGAATTAAAGATCATTTTGTTCTAATCCCCTGCAATGGGCAGGGACACCTTCCACTGTCCCAGGCTGCTCCAAGCCCCAGTGTCCACCCTGGCCTTAGACACTTCCAGGGATGGAGCAGCCACAGCTGCTCTGGGCACCCTGTGCCAGAGCCTCACCACTCTCACAGGGAAGAATTTCTTCCTGAAATCTAATCTAACCCAGCCCTCTGTCAGTTTAAAGCCATTCCCTCTGGTTCTACACCCCTGTACAATCCAGGCAGATTTCCAGTGACTGGAATCCCTGGATGACAGTCAGCTGCAGAGAACCACATGAAACCAGAGGAAACTCCTCCAGAACAATGTGAAATCACCCCAGAAGGCTGCTGACCTTGCCAGCTGCAAGGCTGGTGACATTTGCTGAGGTCATGGCTCCCAGAAGAGCACACCTGGCATCAGGGGTGTGCAGGGAAGGGTCAGCTCTGAGGCTCCTTCTTGGCTGGGCACACTGAGATGAGGGCACAGAGAGCCCAAGGGATGCTCTGAGGGAAGTCTGGGCTTCTCCCAGGATAGGAATCATTCCCTAGACAGAATCACAAAGTCACTCAGGTTGGAAATAACCTCCAGGGTCACTGTGCCTGATCCCCACCTTGTCCCCAGCCCAGAGCTCTGAGTGCCACCTCCAGCCCTTCCTTGGGCACTCCAAACATCCCTGGGCAGCTCGTTTTAATGCCTGACCTCCCTTTCCACGAAAAAAATTATCCTGATGTCCAACCTGAACCTCTCCAGGCACAGCTTGAGGCATTTCCTCTAGTCCTGTCCTTCTTTCCCTGGGAGCTGAGCCCAGCCCTCACCCAACCTAAGGTTTTTTGAGATACTCTGAGGTACCTGACAGATCCAATGACACAGAAACTCTGGGAGATCTGCCCCTTTCTGCAGGGGAGCTTGGAGACCAGGATGTCCTGGGACATCTCAGAGAACAGCAGTTGCACCTGAACAGGCAAATTTATTGAGTCTCATAAGCCCATCCTGCCACAAAATTAAAGATATCCCACTGTCCTTAGCTTAAGTCCAACATACTCCCAATGATTTAAAAGGGGAAAAAATATCTATATACACATATTCATAAAATGGAATCTTAAGAGTCATTGAGGTTTAAAAAGACCTCTAAGAACATCAAGTCCAACACTGCCAGGTCCACATTAAGCCATGTTCCTATTTTTGAACACTTCCCTGGACAATGAATCCACCACATCCCTGGGCAGCCTGTTCCAGTGCTTGATCTCTCTATATAATCAAACGTACACAATATTTTCCTCATTGCTCTGGTGGGATAATGTACTAGAAAGTATTTTAAAGAGATTTTTCTTTGTGTTTTAGCAACTCTGCTGCTTTATAAAACCCAGTGAGTGAATGATGAGCTCAGGGGAGGGCACAGAGCAGGAAGAGCAGGAAATTATTCCAAATTCACAGGGGTCTTGCCCTGCAAGATGTGATACCACAGCAGCTTCTGCCTCCTCTCCCTGGGTGTTGGCAGGGAATTTTGGAAATGAGGAAATCAGCACTAGGATCAGAAATTTTGAATTTCCCTTCTGTGCCTGCAAAGAATTTTGGTGTGGCCTTGGGCAAGTGATGTAAAGAGCATGTGCTGGTTAATGAGTGCAGTGCCCAGGGCTGTTGAACAGGGGTGATATTGTGTCCCACTCCTAATTCATCCTGTGTGTTTGCACTACAAGGTTTTAAAAATGGAGCTCAATGCAGGATCTCCAGTGCAAAAGAACTTAATTCTCTGTTAAGGCCTGCAGGGCTTCTGTAATAGAAAGAGTGAAAAATAACTATGAACTACCAGGAGACACAATCAGCCCTGCTGCTGCATGGCCCCTTGAGACTTGAGTTTTAAACTAAAGCTTCTCAGAACACCCTGAACAGTGAGTTAAGCTACCTCCTCCATTAATCTCCCTGCCCATTATTTGGCAGGTTAATTCCCTGGCCTGTGGCCACTTTTGTCATTCCAGTAGGAAAAAACCCAAAAACTTTATTACGTACAGTTCCAGCTTGTTTATCTTCTGTCAGAGACTTAATTAATGATTGTGCTAAACTGCTCATTTTGCACAACAAACACAACACTTCCGTGGGTTGATTCAATTTTCACTGCACAACATCCATATTATTGGATTTCACCAGGAGCCATTTTTGCATCCCTGTGATCCTCAGTGGTGCTGCAAGTGCAAGGAGGATGTTCTGATGTTTGGGAATGGCAAATTGAATGGAAACCTCCTTTACCTCGGGCTAAGAGCTGGTTCCTCCCTCCTGATTGAGATGTTCCCCCGTGGGATGATGAGGAACCCCCCTGGAGTGAAGCTGAGGAGGTTTTTGGGGTTTGCTTACCCAGGAAGGAGGTCAGGAACCTGAAGTACTTGGGGCACGGCCGTACCACGACTTCTCCCACCTCTGCCTCAGGCCAGCAGGTGATGTTGTCCCACTGCCTCCTGCAGCCTGGGGGAGAGAGAAAAGCAGAAAGTGGAGCACTCAGGAGTGCTGGATGCAGCAGAGCAGCTCTGCAGAGCTGTGGAGAGCCCCCCACCCCAGCACAGGCACCTTTTGGAATGAAACCCCAAGGAAATATTTCCTTTACACACACAGCTGTTAGCTCCCCCAGCCCCTAAAATCAGCACTGTAATTTTCCAGAAACCAGTATGGAAAGAACAGCAGATAAGGGAAAAAAAAAAGAGGCAAATCAGACTTGATACAAGAGCAGTCTTCTCCTAGATTAAAAAGGCAGAAAATCCTAATTAAAGATCTCTCTTCCTTGTTCTTGTCACTCCCTGTTGCATTAAAACACCTGATCTGAACCTGTGAGACATTCCTTCTCTGTTTCCCCCAAATGCCATCATCTTTTTTGTCCCATTGCAATGATTGTGCAGCTCCCACAGCAGGAAGGGGACACAGATGACAAACAAGGGATTAAGGACCAAAATCCCTTCACCAGGAGCAGTTTTCTTCTCGGAAAGGGAAAAGGCACAAAACACTGCTGGAGGCTGAGCAGGGACAGTGCTGGGGCCAGGAGATGATCCCTGTGGAAGAGGGAGGGAAGGTGGCACATCCAAGCTAGGAATGAAGGAATAACCAACACGGGGAGAAAACAGAGGGTTTTGTCAAAATGAGGCACTGCTAAAGATTTTCTGGGTAGAATAAAAGCTTTCGTGGAAAGTAAGAAAAAAAAAATAATGCCATGTCCTTTCCACAGATTTATAATGTTCTGATTTTGCCCTTTTATTTCTCACATGCATGCTGCATTGTTGGATCATGTAACAGTAACACTGAAGCCAAAAGAAGTTGGCAGATCTGAATTAAAAATAATAATTAAATAAAAAAAAGGGAATCAAACACATTTTTACATCTATATGTTACCATATTAGCATTCTTAGCAGAATTTTGTTGTTTCCCCCCCCTGCTTTATATTTCCAAGAGCCAGGCACTTCAGTTGCTGCCTGGGTGAGATGGATGGTGTAGTAGATTTGCTAATTTTAATATACTTATTTTCTGCTGTGAAATAGGAGCAAAAGCAAGGCCGGCTTACAAATTTAAAGAGTGTAAAGAAAAACTTTATTAACAACATAAAGAAAGAATAAATTCAGAACAAAACCTTCAGAACAGCCTTCCTTTCCTCTCCCACACCTTTTTCTTAACAACAACATACAGAAACACTTCAGTCAGTTACCAACTGAAATAATTTTTTTCAGCTCACTCTGGGGAGAGGAGTCTCCCCTTGTCAGGCCATAGGGACTTTTCCACAAGAAGGAAAAACAGTTCTCTCGTGGCTTCACCTTCCCATCACAACCCATGGCTGTCAGCAGAGCTCCCTTTTCCCAGCTCTCAGTTATTTGTCACACCCCATTAGATAGAAAGGCTCCCCCAAAAGTGACTCACACACTGTTGAGGTCAACAGCCCCAGCAGAGAGAGAGACTGGGATGTGAAGAACAAAATGGTGAGAAAACGCTGAGAAAATACTTCTCACGTGCCAGTGTCCTGGTTTGAAGGACAGGTGTCTACCAATAAAGGCAGAAGTTTCTCTTTGAAATGGAGAATGTAATCACCCTTCCTCCAAATTATTATAATTTTGAAATTAAGGGGCTCTCAGGCAAAGGTATGGGAATTAGGAATAGCAGTTCTTTACTAGGAAAATTAAAATAGAAATACAGTATTACAAAGAACAATCCCAAAACACTGCCAGAGTCAGAAT
>JAOTQP010001286.1:2770550-2785524 GCA_026413545.1 Cichladusa arquata
ATTTTTCTATAAAAAAAAACTAAAAAAAAAAACAAAAACAAAAACAAAAAAAAACAAAAACCAAAAAAAAAAAAAAAAAAAAAAAAAAACAAAACCAAAACAACCAAAGATTAAGACAGTCCATAAAGGCTTGACTATTTTATCACTGTTTAAAAGTAAGAAATCCCAGAAATGGTTTCTATAACCTTTTGTCCCACCCTTTATCAGTGTGCCACTGATGAGACTCCACAGTGTCCCCATAGATCCCAACCCATTCCTGGGCTTCTCTCTGCTGACCATCAAAAAGGTTTGATCTATGTTTCAAAACTCTAAATTTCTGTGGCTGCAACTTAAGGCTTAAATTTGAAGTTCTACCCTACCAAATTTGTGATTCTAACCCAACTGGTTATGGATTTTTTTTTCCTCCTGCATTTTATTTGCCAAACTTCTATCAAATACTTAAAGACAAGTTGTGATTTGTCCCTCAGTGTCTCATTTTCTAGAATAAATATCCCCAGTTCTTTCATTTTTTTTTTTCTTCTATGCATTTTTCAGACCTTTTATCATTCTTCTGGCCCTGCCTGGACTCCAGTTTCAAATGTTTTTACCCCAGAACAGATACACGTGCCCTAGTTAGAAGTCTGTCCGGGATTATTTGCTTCTTTTCCCTTGACCAAAACAAAAGTTTGGTTCCAGTTTATTGTTTATCTTACTTGCAGCCTAACATAGTCAGCAGCCAAAAGTAAGAGGGGGTGTCTATGAGCTCAGCCCAACCTCTGTGGAAAATGAACTAAAATAGGCAAAAAAATCCTCTGAGAAATTCTGATTTTGTGGGCAGAAAAGTGCATAAAGCTGGGGAGGACAAAAAATTCTGTCAGGAACAGAAACCCAGGGTAGTTTTTCCAGGTCCTTTATCTAAGCCTTAGTGACATAATCACCTTTTAGCAAATTAAAATATCAGTGCACCAGATGAACTTTGTGTTGCAGAGTCACAGCTGAACAGGGAAGATGAACTGCAAGGAATAACATCAACCCCAGGGAAAAGCAGGGAAATTCCCAGAAAAGCATCCCCCTCCATCCCCTCCAGCTCCTGAAGTGACCCCACATATTCCAATAGCTTTTGGAGATGTATTCATGGTGGAACAGAAGGGTTAAAATTCAGCCTTTGCCCTACAAAATCAACACCAAATGATAAAAAAAGAATTCTAAAAAAAAACCCCTCAGCATTTCCTCATTTTAGTTCCTCTCCATTCACAGAGCCCAGCAGCTCACACGCACATGGGTGAACCTCACTGAGGACTACCCAGTTTCACCAATTCCTGGGAATTCCCTTTTTAATAAAGACTGTATTGTCTTCACACATCAGGAAGTTTGGACATTGAAGGAATTAAGGTAATCAGGGAAACACAGAATCACTCTACTGTGGCTTTACTTTTCTCTGAGGGTTTGCACAGCTGACAGGACCAGTCAAACAACAGACCCTGACATCACAGAATCACAGAATAATTTAGGTTGGAAAAGATTTCTAAGGCCATTGAGTCCAACCATTATTGAGTTTTCATTAGTAAATTTGTGGATGACACTGAGCTGGGAGTGTGTGTCGATCTGTTGGAAGATAGGAGGGCTCTGCAGAGACCTGGAACAGTTGGATGGATGTGCAGAGTCCAATGGGATGAAGATTAATAAATCCAAGTGCTAAATCCTGCATTTTGGCCACAATAATCCCCTGCAACATTACAGGCTGGGGATGTGCCATGGTTTAGTTGAGGTGTTAGGGCTGGGTTGGACTTGATGATCTTGGAGGTCTCTTCCAACCCAGTGATTTTGTGATTCTGTGTGATTAACCCAGCACTGTGAAATCCACCACCAAACCATGTTCCCATGGCACCTGCAGAGCACCCAGTGTAAGATCTTCACCTGTGATCCCCAGCCAGCAGCAATGTGCTGTCAGGATTTTAATTCAGGATGCAACTGGAAATAAGATGACACCTGCAAAGCCACATAATGGATGACTCACAATGAATCCAGCCAAGTTTACCCAATCAAGAAGGATAAATTTTGTGGTTTCAAAATGCTCTGGACTGGGCCATGGTTGAGGGGTGGAGCTGGCAGGATTAAGGGCTGGGCTCAATAATCTTGGAGGTCTTTTCCAATCTAAACATTTCTATGATTCTTTAGATGCAGAGGTGAAATTGCACAAGCAGATTAAAAACTCCTTTAAAACTCCTTCTGCAATGGCTTCAGCTGCCATCAGAGTTTCTAATTACAAAATGCCTAAAAGGAAACAACCACAAAACCCATCCTAAAGGATTAAGGTGCTTCATTAAAGAATAAAAATAATAACAATTAAGAAATCCAGCCCCTCTTGCCTCCAGAGTTTGACCTTGAGCAGAGTTTTCTTGGCCACATCACACGCCCCAGGAAATCCCTGATTTCCCACAGAACTCATCCACCACAAGAAGATTTCAAGCATGGACATGTAACAAACACAGCCCAAGAATTCTCTAAAAACATTAACTGACAAAACACAGCCAAGTTCTTAAGCTGCCATCCATGCCCCATGAAGGGAAATATGTTCTAGAAACACAAAAATATCTCCACAGTGTTACCCAACAGGAGATCCCCCTTTGCCTGTGTTCTACTGACTGAAAGCTGAGTTTAATATACAGCACATTCTTTTTCCTTCTCTGGTTTTATTAATTGTACCAAGTGTAAATCTGTTAATGAAACAGCACTTAAATTGCTCATAGTAACATTAAAACCACCCCCCTGTGAAATGGATGAGGTTCCCTTCTCAAGTCCTCCCTGTGGACTGTGGGAAATTTCCCTGTGCTGATTAGAGTGTTTATTAAAGTTTAGTTTTGAGTAAACAGTTGGTGTAGGGAATTGATCCCTGCTCTGCTCTGTTGATCCTCTGCACCTTTCCAAGGAACACCTTCCCACAAACACCATTAGGGTGATATTATCCTATTCCCACTGCCAAATTGCCTCCCCTGTCTTCCAGAGAGCAACACCAGAATGTTGTAGGAGCCTATTAAAATATCCCTGCTGTCCCCCAAATGATGCTTCTCTAATAAAACCCATCTTCCTCTCGTTATCTCTGCATCCTGACAAAAATCCTCCTCCTCCTGATGACCAGGCACCAGCTTGAGGATCCTTCACCACCTCCTCCTGGTTGTCCTGTTTATGAAATCATGGAACCATGGAATGGTTTGGGTGGGAAGGGACCTTAAAGCTCCTCTCATTCTCATCTTCCACCAGACCCAGGTTATTTTTGCACACAGGTCATGGTTCTCCTTGGAAAGCCACCAAAGACACAATGGTGACCCAACCCAGGCACAGTTTCCCAATGGAAATGATTAACTTGGAGTAAAAATTTCATCCCAGCTCAATCATGAATTAAAAATGGGGGAATCGGAAGTGAAAATAAATAAGTGAACCAATAACCCAGTGTTTACTAAACTAAGGCAAATAGAGATGAGGAAATACAAACAAAACATCATGAAGTTTAGAAGCATTATATAAGAACCTGAAGACATCAGGAAAACTCTGCAGCTGCTAAAGATAAGGGATTAATGAGAAGTTAATATTTTTTTAGTTGGTTTGGTGGGTTTTTTTAATTTTTAATTTGATTTGTTTTGAGTTTGGTTTCCTTGGAGTTTTTTGGATTTGGAATATTTTTTTTTTTTTAACAAAAACATTACAACAAACAAAATTTTACAGACTGTACACTCCAGTAGAGGAAAGTTCAACGTGTAATAATTTTGATCTGTGTTTGGAAAGCAGCAGGGCAACATGCATGGCTCTGATGATGATGGAGAAGGTTTTTCCAGCTCATTAGTAACAAAGGCAGATGTTAAACAGCATCCACGAGAGATAAACATTTAAAATTAGCAGGCCTGGATAACTTGCACCTAAGAGCATTTGTAAAAGCTGGCTGAGAAGATCTGTTTGAACTCAGCCAAATGCAAAACCTGGACTGGAGAAAGAACAGACCCAGCACAGATTTTGGGAAAGAAGTGATGTGGCGGAGAATTTGGGGATTAAAAGAGGTAAATAATCCCACATGAACTCCTCGTGAGTGCTGCTGGGAAAAGGCAAACACGAGTGTTTGCTGGATAAACTGAGCAGAGAGGAAGGACAAGAAGAAAATTCTCCTTTTTTACACGCCACTGGGAAGATCTGTCCCGTGACACCACGTCAAGAATTTTAAAAGGCCAATAAAAACCAGAGGAGGGTGTGGAAAGGAAGCACAAAAGGAAGTAGAGGAGCTCTGCATCCTTCTGGATGCCCTCAGGTTATCTCAGTAGCCACTGGGATCATGTTCAGGCCACCTAACCAGGTGTTGAATGTGCTCAGAGGCCCTTTGCTATCAGAAAATTCCATCTAGCAGAGTAAAGCCCAATGGGACATGAACTGAAAACCTCTGAAAATCCATAACCCTCTCCAGATTACCTCCAACAATACCCAGGGCCAGGGGAAATGTGTTGGGCTGCCCATCTCAGCCCCTTAAAAAGAAGAGTTCAGCAGAGCAGGAGTTACATTTTATCACAAACAGGTAGCTGGACTTGATTTACTGGAGGTAACTGGTGAATATTAGCTGCTTTGAGTAACTTGCCAAATAAAATAATCTATCCTTCCCATCAGGGATTACTCTAATCTTAATATAGCTCCAACTGCACAGACTTCCTGGGTTTTGATGTCAGATTTTGGCCCAGGCACTGAGATGTTACATTTTCCTTGGACTTTCCCAAGTAGCTGCTGGATTCCACTCATGAAAGGCCACTTGCTCTTGCTTGGAAAAAAAATGCATTTAAATAAGGAAGTTTCAATGATGTTCTCAACTGCAAGAGGAGGAAATGCTGCTCAGATGTCTTTGAAAACTCTACCTTAGGGCCATTTCTCTTTAATTAACACCTCTGGGTTGGAAAAAAGCCAGGTCAAGGTCTAACTATCCATGTCATGGAGCAAGGAGAGGCAAAGAAAAATCTTCTTGATCCTGCTGGAGCCGCAGGTGCTGTCAGTTCCCAAAGTTTCATCAGGAAACTTGCAGTATCTTCTCTTCTTTTTCCATGGTCAATACATCCTGGTCTAGTGAAGGTGCCTCTGCTGAGAGCAGGAGCTTGGATTGAGATGAACTTTAAGATCTCTTTCCACCAAACTAATTCCATGATTCTGTGATCCCACCAACAAAGCAACAGCAGCAACCTTCAGGTCACCTTGGTGGCACAGAGAAGATGCCAAACCTCTGTAATCCAGCTGATGAATAAATGAGAAGTTTAATTTTCTTTTTCTGAATAATTTAATGATTTTTGCTGCTGGTTTTGCTGGTTTTTGGGGTTGCCAAAAGTGACCAGGAGCTACTGGTATTTCACCAGTGCAGACCAGTGATGTCAAACTGGTCCCTGGGCGTGCAGGAACAGAGAAATTGCAGCCCAGGGCAGAATTCCTTTGCCTGAGGTTTGCTGCCCAAGTCCCAGGTGAAATTCTCAAGTTGGGAGAGCCCATGGTACAAGAAAAGGTGTCTGAGGGACCTGTCCCCTCTGCAGCCCTCAGCTTCCTGAGCTGGCACAAGGCCCTGCCTGGAGGCAGAAAAAATCCAACCTCAAAGCTCCAGTGACCACAAAATCAGAGTTTGACATCTTAATCTGCAATCTAGTCCCACCCTGGGGATGTTTTTATAGGACAAAAGGAGGATCTGATCCTATTCTTACTAAAAAAGGATTCCTGGAGTCTCCCTGTCCTCTGCAAAACATCTCCCTCTGATCCATGTGTGGGTGAAAGAAATCCACCTTGAATGAAGGAGATTCACCTTGAATCCACCTAGAATGAAACAATCCCAGGGAAAAGACACCATTCCTACTCTTTTTTTGGGCAGTTTTCTGTTCTTCAAAGCAAGAACACCCATGTCATCAGTTCTGGGCTTGCTGGGCCCCACAAACCCAGCCTGGGGCTGGGGACACAGTGAGCTCTGGCTGCTCCTGCCCCTCAGGAATTATCTGGATGTTACAAAAGAGAATGGACTGTGCAATCCTGTGCCTTCAGATGAGCTGTGGGATCCCACTTTACCCCTCTTGCTATCTGAGGTGCCCTATTACATAAAAAAAATTGCACTGCTTGTGGTTGATCAGACTCCTCTGGCTCTTAACTTGGGAGAAGGGACTTAAAAAGCATCTTCAGGGCTGGGATTTCACAACCCAATTGTTTTACTCTTCTGGAAGAGTTCAGCCTTTTCCCTGAGGATCCTCAGAGCTGAAAATGCCTCTCACAAGCTCACACTGCCAAGGCAGAGGTTGGTCCAGCAAGGAAAGATCTTCCAGACAAGAAGTCCAGGCTATTGCCAACAGAAAAACCATGTTTAAGGTCAGAAGTCCTTCAGAGACACTTCCCAGCTCCACAGCCCACCAGCCAGAGCAGTGAAAAATGAGGATTTTCTGTTCCACAGCCTGTGCTTTGCCCACTGCAGTGAACATTGTGCTCATCATCATCTGGTTCCTACCATTAACCTCCCCCAGAACATCCCATTCCCAGCCCTGCCACGTTACTGAGGATCAGTTTTTGTAGAGGAGAATTTATGGCACTTTTTAATCACAGCCAAAGCAGCACCAGGATCCAGCTGTGCCTCGTGCATCCCTCACAGGGTTATCAGGCTGTGAGCATTTCTGGGAGAAAGTGGATTCTCCAAGTGTGGAAATGCAGCTTTGCCCCTTAATTTCACTCCTAAATTGCCAGGTTTGGGCTTCAGGGAGTCACATAGCAGCAGCAGAACAGGGTGAGGATGGAGAAAAAGCAACAAAGCCTAAAATCAAAAGCCTGGAATCATTATTACCTTTTTGCAAGGCGTGTGTGCTAATGTAAAGCCTGTTATTGCTGTAATTATAGCTGTGCTTACTGTCACTGGGAATGGATGTGCCTGCCACGCTCACAGGGCTGCAGGCAGGGAAGAACATTCTCCTTCCACAGCTTTCCCAAGCTGGGCATGGAGCCATCCACAAACTGAGCCTTGCAAAGAGCTTGAGGAAAATCAACTCAGCAACCTTGCCCCACTGATTTACAGTGACACTCCAGACCATAGCTGTGGTTATACAGCCTGGAAATATTCTTGTGGGTCAATAAACAAAGTAAGTGAATAATTTTTTTTAATTTTTTTTTTTTTTAATCTGCAAGACCTTTCTGAGTTCTGGATTGAGTTTATAGCCATCACCTTGCTGTGTTTCTGTTCTTTTCAGGGGGAGATTTGTGCCATTCATCTCCTCAGTGACACAAGCTGATATCAGACACTTGTTTCTGGAGGTTTTTGACAGCAGCATCTCATGCCACAGCTAAACCTGGACCAGGTAAGACTGAGCAATATAAAGAGCAAAATAACATCTTTATTTTCTCCTAGCTGAACACACATTTTCCACCAAGCATGGCCAGAAAGCCCCGAGGTTCAGTGGAGCACCAGCTCCAGGCTTTGCTCCACAAAATTAAACACAGAATAGGAAATAGAGGGAAGTGCTTTCCTCAGCATCAAAGTACAGCAAAATGTGCAGCTCTCCTCTGAAAAGCCTTCACTTAAAAGCAAGAAAAAAATCAAGGTTGGCTCCCCAGAGTGCAGCATCCCTCTGGGGTGGCACAATGAACTCCTTAACACGTGGAGTCAGAGCAGGGATGTCTTAAAGATGAGGGGAAAAAAAAAAATCACATTACTTCTGAGAAGCAGGGAAATTATCCCTGACCTGGGATCCAAGCCACTGTGGATTAAAACTCTTTGGAACAAGAAGACAATCACACTTTTTTTTTTTTTTCCTCCTTATACACAAAGCAATTTGCCTCTTCAATGGCATAAGAATTAAATCCAGCTGGAATGGCTTTTTAATTAAAATCATACTTTGCTTATCAGAGTGAGAGCACTTAACTGATTACAGAGGGAATGTGGCAAACTCAGGCATCCCATTCCCCATTCCCCATGCCAGGCTGTGCCCAAACTCCCTGTGCTCAACCCTGTGTAACCCTTTGCAGACTGCCCCACCTGGGCTCCCCTCACCCCATTTATGGATCAGCAAAAGCCACGTAGGACAGAGAGTGTCTGTAAAAAATGAGACAAAAGCTCATTCCCTGAATCTGCTGGAGTTCAGTTTGCTGAATCCTGGGGATTTCCTAAGCTAAGAATCTCCATACATTGAATTTCATCTCCTTGGCTGTGTTTTTATACCACACACAATTGAAACATTTCTCACAGCCCTGGCAGGGCTCTGAGGCCAAAGGCTGAACCCATTCCTGGCAGATTCCCCCCACTGCAATGGTTAAGGAACCTTTTATTCCCAAACACCACACTTGCTCTCAGAGTCCTCTTGCTTTGCCAGCTGGGGACCACAAAATCCCCAGCTCAGGATAAGGACAAGGGTGGGTGACACCCCACATCCCTGGGCTCACTGGGATGTGCCACATGTGGGTCTCAGCCTCCCTGGGTTGTTCCTGTCACAACTCCAGGTGCATTAATCCCCCAGAGGGACCCTCACGTCAGAGCTAAGCTGATTTATCCTGGCCAGAGTGCTGGCTGCAGGGCAGGATTTTCCCAAGCACAGCCAGGAGTTAAATTCCAAGGCCTCAATGAATTCGTGGCTGAATTCCTGAGAGCTTTTATCTCCCTGTGTGCTTTGCCAGCTCCTGTGAGGGGAAGGGATGCTGGGGGAGATGCTGGAGCTGAAGTCTTGGACTTGTGCTGTCCTCAGTGATCCTTTGGGAATCCCTTGAAATAGCACTGCCACAGGAACTCAGCAGCACTGTCCTCACAGACAGAGCAGATCAGATGCCACTTCCATCAGGAAAGACACGTTTTTAGCTCCAGCAAAATGATTTCAGCCACAAGCTGCTGATTTAGGCTGAATTAACCATCTCCAGGTCAAAGCCAAGAACACATGTGTTGCTCTTTGTGTGTCTCCCACATAATGGAGAAAATGCAGCTTTTCCCTCCTGCCCTGTCCCTCCTGACACCCAGGAGTGCTGCTTTCCATCACTTAAATGCCACCATTCTGCAGGGAAACACTGACAAACCCTGCAGGAGACACCTGATCTCAGTGCCCACGATTTCTTAAATTCTTAAATACCTTTAAACTCCAGACTTAGCCCAATATTACATTTCTAAGCCTGAAAAAGTTATTCCCCAACTAAGCCTGCTGCTGTTGAAGGGAGTTAGAGAATCCCAGACTCCAAGGCTGAACAGGTTTGAAACTGATAGCTGTGATAGAACTTTCAAAAGTGAAACCCTTCCACCATCTGATCTGTGGCACAGGTCGTGATCCCTTCTCTGAGCGGGTCAGACTGACAGCCTGAGAATCAGGAAAGGGGCATTTCCCTCCTTCCCAGAAATGGCTCTGTTGTCAATTAAAGATGTGGCACATCCTGACCATTTTCTGTCCTGAAGAGAAAGTTTAAAAACAAGGCTTTTTTTCTTTATTTATTCACCCTTCTGTTAAGAAAAATAACATAGGACTTCTGAACATATCCAGTTTCTTGATGGGAAGAAAAGGAGGAAAGACTATCCTGTTTTTTCTTCCTCATTGACTAAGAATGAAAATCCCCAAGGATAAATCCCTGTGTCCCCTCCCAACTTTACAAAATAACCCACCTTGCTGAGATCAAGTGAAAGGTAAGAGTTTCTGTTAAGGGAAAATACCTTTGGAAGGCAAAGAGTCAGCAGGGTCTAATGTGAAGAGACCACTCACCAACCTTTATATTTTAAGGCCTTAAGATAAATTAAATCTCATTTCCCAGTACCCACATGCCCCAGTCTCAGAGGGCAGCTCTGGTCACTCACTGGTGAGCTCTGCAGAATTTTAATGGGCTCCCCACTGCAGACCTCACTGTTGGGGTACAAATTCAATTTTAGATTTCTCTGTGCATGTCCCTGTGCATGTGGGGCTGGAGGTGGTCACTGCATCTTTTCTGCTGTGAGGCACAAGTTTTAATTTTGCTCTAGTTACTTCAGCACAGTGTGAAGAGCCTGGGTGAGACTATTGCTCATACGAGGACAATCAGAAACATTAATCCTCTTCTCCATTCCAATTATTTTACAGGAGGCAGACCACATCTGCTGGGTGAAACACCATGCTGGGACTGTCACCCAACTCTGTGTGACCACTGAGCACAATCCTGGTGGAAACCATTCCCTGGCTCTGCTGCCTGACAAACACTCCTTTACCTCCATGCCCACAATCCCCAGGACATTTGGCTGGCACAGGAAAGCCTGAGGGTGCTGTGGATGGACCCTTCAAAACAGGAGTGATTTTGGGAGAGGGCAGTGAGCCCTGTCACACCTAGAGCAAAGCTGTCTAGTTGACTTTGAGCTTCTGCCACACAGACATATCCCCAGTGGGTTCACACACACACAGATTCCAAAATAAAGAGCCTAGAGGAGGATTGTTGAAAGAGGAATCATCAGTGGGACACTTCTACCAGGGATCTGGCAAATCCACACCACTGGTGGGACTGGACTGTGAGGAGACACCATTGAAGTCTCCAAGTACTTAAAGGAAGGAGGAAAGAAAAGGGAGAACAATTTTTCACATGGCCAGATAGATATAGGACAAGAGAATGGTTCTAGGCTAAGAGGAGAGATTTATTAGATGCCAAGAAGAAATTCTCCACAGTGAGAATGGTGGTGCCCTGGCACAGGGTGCCCAGAGAAGCTGTGGATCCCCTTACACCTGGCAGTGTCCAAGGCCAGGCTGGACAGGGCTTGGGGCACCCTGGGACAGTGGAAGGTGTCCCTGCCATGGCAGGGGTGGGATGGGATGAGTTTAAGATCCTTTCCAAGCCAAACCATTCCATGACTCAGTGATGACTACACAAACCCCTTGAGAGATCCTGCCCACCTCTCAACAAACCACACTGGATTTCTAGACTGGATTTTAATTTCTAAACCAGAAGAAATGCTCCTCTTGCCAGGATGACCTGTTCCCATCTCCTTCTCTCACCTGGCTGAACGTCAAGCACAGACACAGCTGCAAGCTTCACCAGGCTCCCATTCCTGCACTGCCAGGCAGAACTGCACCAGTGCTTTGCTCAGCTAAAGGTGGTTCTGCCTTGGTCAGATCTTCCTGACTGGAGAGCAGGAGGGTGAGCCCAGCACTGGGAACAGGATCACATCTCACTCCCTCCCTGCTGCAAACCTCCCCACACCCAGCTAAATCCAATCCCATCGAGTATACAACACTCCTGCACCAGCACTGGTCCTTCACTTTAGAATCATAAAATCCTTGAAGTTGGGAAAGGCCTCTGAGATAAATGAGTCCAATCATAAAGCCAGCACTGCCATGTCCACAGAAAACCATGTTCCCAGGCACCACCTTTACTCATTTTTTAAACACATTCAGGGAGGGTGATTCTACCACCAACAGGAGCAGCCTTTTCCAAATCTTGACAACACATTCAGAGAAGAAATTCTTCCTAACACTTCCATGAAAAAAAAAAAAAAAAGATGATTCCATTCCCTGATGTCATCACGAGCCCACTTGTGTAGGGGGTAAGCACATCATTCCCATGACATCAATTAGCAATGCTAATCTAGCCAAACATTAATTACAATGCCTTTAGGATGTAAGCAGAAAAATCCCAGAAAGAAACAAGGTAAAAATAAGTCTCATTTCCAGGTTGGGTTTTAGGCATTCAGCCACAAGACCACCTCCAGCAGAAAGTTCATTTTCAGAGTCTGGAACTGAGCTGAGCTTCCCAGCTTTATCCTGAACTCTCCATCTGTAGCTGAATTTATTGGTTCATCTCCTTCTCCTGCTGGTTGCCCCAGTGGATGCTGTTCCTTGCCTGTACTTTTCCCCAGGCTACTCTGCAAGGGAAATCAGCATTTATTTTTAGGTCCATTGCTCTCTGAGTGGTTGGGCTCTCCTCCCAGGGCTACAATATATATTTAATACTTGTTTTCAGAGCTGACAGCCCAGGAAGTTTGAGTTGTGAACTGGCACACGCAAGAAATCATTATAAAGGAGAGGGGCATCAACCTGCCAAGCATTTTATTTTAACTCCCCTTCTGCAAAGAGAGACTTGACTCCTCAACAGTCCCATAGTGGGGAAGGAAGAAGGAATCAATGACACAGCTGCTGTTTGCTGAGGATGATGATGATGAGAGTTTCACTGTGCAATAACAAATCCTGCCAGATCTGCAGCAGAGAGGAATGGGAGGGGGGTGCACAATTAGAGCAATTTGCAGAGATAAAAAAAGTCCATGCTGGAAAAAGGCAGGGCAGGAGAGAGAAGTGCACCTGGGCTGCTCAGCATTCCCAGCACAGGGATGTGCTGGAGCTCTGGGAGGGCTCTGGATAACAGGGACCCAGGTGGGATCAGCAGAGCCAGGGGGATTCAGCTCAGGTTTGTGATCATTCCACAGTGGATTCCCCCAAAGGCTTCCCAACCCCCCTGCAGCTGGTTCAGGACTCCTGCCCATGGCTCCCCACAGCCTCCATCCTCTCCCTCATTCCCACATCCCCAGGCAATTCCATGCTGGGATCCCAGGTGCTGGCCAGACCCCGAGCTCTCCAGCACAGCCTGCAGCAGCCCCATGGATCCTTTCCCCACCTCTCTTCCCAAAGAGCAGGGACAGTGCTGTGGAGCTGCAGGAGGGGTTTTCCCTTCAGGAGAACACAACCTTTCCTCAGCCTTTGCTTTGCTCTTCTTCCACAACTCAAGTGAAGGTTTTTGAAAGATGTCCCCTCAATCAATCCTGCCTTTGTTTCACCTCCCTGTAACAACACTCAGCAAACAAATTTGCACAGACAACCAAAGCTTCAGCTTTATAGCTGGGTTTAAAAAATATTTCCAGATATTTTCTTGGTCCCTTAAGGCATTTCTGAGGCTGAGGTCAAGTAGACCCAAGGCAGCAAGCTCCAGCTCTAATTTCCTTTTCTGTCTACAAAACCATCAGGCCTTGGCTAAGACAGTTTAACCACCAGAGATGTCTGGCTCTGGGAACAGCTTTCCAGTGAAAGCAGCACAGCAAAAAGGTGGATTTCAAGAAAATGAAGGTAAATAATTCTATGGTAAAAATGGGAGCCTTGTGCTGGCAGACAATTTAAGGAGACAGAAAAGTTGTTCCTGCCTTATATCCCCATAATTTGTGAGACCCAAAAGAAAACAACAGCTGAGGTGGAAGGCACAAATACACACACCAACAGCAGGAGCCCCTTCCTCATGGTGTTTAAATTTAATTATGGTGTAGAACACACACTTCCAGAGCAGCTTCAGCCTCTGGCAGGCACCAGTGAACCATCTCCAGAAGAAGAAGGGACCAAGACAAATGGATCTCTAAAAGCAACATCTCAAACCAGAGTTTTATTAAGTGCTCTTTTAGCCATGATTGGCTGCTGATATATGACATGGGGGTATTTTTGGTTTTTTTTTTATTAGACTGACTAGCACAGCTAGAGGCAGAAAAAAGCTTTCAAGGCTCTTTACCCCTGGAACACAGCAAGGAAACTTCCAGCTACAAATTTCAGGTCTGAAAAAAACTATTCTGAGTTCTGTCAAGTTTGTGTATTACAGAAATAAAAAGGAAAAAAGAGCAATTAGCACCTGGAGAGAGATGAAATCACCCAGGCAGGGAGGAGCTGGGGGGACCTCCAGCCCTTTGTGGGGATGTGAAGAGTTATCACCTGGAGCAGGTGGGAAGGAAACTGTGGCATGACATAAAATCCACAGTTTGAGGGGTTTAATGCCCAGAAGAGCCATGAATGTTAATTTGGGAGCTGGGCTGGAGGTCTGTGCCATGAAGGATGGCAGAGATGGTTTTACCACAGGACACCTTCCACAACCAGCACTCTAATTTCATATTATCCCAAATATTTTCAGGCTAAATCCACAGCAATGGCTACTAAGCTCTTCTTCCTCTTTTATCCCTCAGGAAGTATTGCTATACCTGAAAACACACACTTTTATAAACATAAATATATATTTGCATGTATAAATATCTATTTCAGTTGTTCCAGTATGAGCTGTTACTTCTCTTGATAAAACCTTTCCTTATCTGCATTGCACACAAACAGCCTAAAGAGAAGCCTTTGATACACCCTGTGCTGTGTGAATTCCCTGGAAAGGAAGGAGAGAGAGGGGCAAGGAGGAACAAAGTTTAATTTTGCTGGAGATGCTGCTGAAAACAAAACTGTCTGAACAATTCACAAAGAATCAAAGGTGAAAAAAAGCTTTGGACTGAGAAACTCTGCAAAAAACAAACTGCAAGGAGAGTCAGGCAGCAGAGAAGAGCAAAAAGGGTAAAAATTTCCTTGAGAGGGATCACTGGAATGAAGTGCATGGCTGAGACCCACATGGCTCTGCAGATGTGTTTAATGTCATATCCCCCCCAAAAAATGCACTCAGCCTTGCAGTCAACACTTGAGCACATCAGAAATTCCTCCTGTAGTGCTTGGCCTCCCCTTGGTGCCCTGGAAAATTGGGAACCCTCTCAGCAGCATTCGTCTCTGAAGATGTCAAGCAAATATACAACCTGTTCCTATTGTGAAAACAGCTGGAAAAGCCTAATTATTCTTAAAAAGCAGGATGAAAATGGTAAAAAAAACAACTAGATGGATGCAGATATTAGAGGAAAGAAGTGAATTGGCTCACTGTTGGCTCTTTTGCCATTTGCATTTTGGTTTTGGAATGACCCCAGGGCAACAGCAAAATCCCATGAACTCTCAGAGAGGGAATCCCAAAGCTCCACCACAGAACTGCCAGCACATGGCAAGGCTCAGCAAGGGGAGCAAATCAACCACATCATCCCTTGCTGAATTGTCCCAAATAACATGGGAAAAAAGCAGCCAAAAAATACCAGGCACAGCTCAGGACTGAGCCCAGCCACTGATGGTGAGGATGAAGTGGCTTTATTCACTTTAAACCAGGCACAGGTTTCATCTCTGCTCAGGAAACTCCTGAGGGAAGTAAAAGGTGACTTGAAAAAACAACAACAAAAAAAACAACAACAAAAAAAAAAAAAAAAAAACCAAAA
>JAOTQP010001286.1:2793433-2806514 GCA_026413545.1 Cichladusa arquata
TCCAGGTAAATCACACCAGGAGGGACACAGGAACTCGGGCACATCCCCTGCTCCTGTAAATCACACCAGGAGGGACAAGGGAACTCACACACATCATCTGCTCCAGGTAAATCACACCAGGAGGGACACAGGAACTCGGGCACATCCCCTGCTCCTGTAAATCACACCAGGAGGGACACGGGAACTCGGGCACATCCCCTGCTCCTGTAAATCACACCAGAGGGTTCGGCAGCCCGGACACATCTCCTGCTCCTGGTGAATCACACCAGGAGGGCTCGGGAACTCGGGCACATCCCCTGCTCCCGGCTGCGGTTCTGGAATTCTGGAGAGCAGCGTTCTGCCCAACTCGTGGTGGGCACTGCAGGGGATGGATCCCTGCCCAGAGCCCCCTGCCCAGCCGCTGAGTCCCCTCGGGGGGGACCCCTTCATCCCCAGCTCTGGGGCGAGCCTTGCACGGAGCTCCGGAACAGAAACCAAAGCAAACCGAAAGCCAGCGAACCAGACTGACAGCGAACCCGGGAGCCGGCTGTGAAATAAAACGCTAAAATCCCGAAGGGAACTCCTGCAGCTCCAAGGGATCGTCTCACTCACCAAGGGGACGCACACCTGGATCTAGAGACGAACCACGCGATCGCTGTTTCCCAGGTTAACCGGGGGACAGCGAAAGGAGCAGATCCACCTGCCCTCGCCCGCCAGCGCTCCCAAAGTTGCCTGAAGTTTTCCCGAGGCGTCGGTCACTCACTCGGTCACTCACTCGGACACTCACTCGGTCACTCACTCGGACACTCACTCACTCGGTCCCGCACTCGGTCCTGCACTCGGTCACTTACTCGGTCACTCACTCACTCGGTCACTCACTCGGTCCTGCACTCGGTCACTCACTCGGTCACTCACTCACTCGGTCCCGCACTCGGTCACTCACTCACTCGGTCCCGCACTCGGTCACTCAGTCCCGCACTCGGTCACTCACTCACTCACTCGGTCCCGCACTCGGTCACTCACTCACTCGGTCCCCACTCGGTCACTCACCGCGGCCAGCAGGCAGCCCAGCAGCGGCACCGCCACCCGCAGCGCCGAGCCCCGCAGCGCCGAGCCCCGCATCCTGCTGCTGCTGCTGCCCGCATCCAGCGGCTGGCACACGGCTCAGCAGGAACGGAGAGGAGGAACGGCAGCTGGAGAGGAGGAGGAGGAGGAGGAAGAGGAGGAGGAGGCGGCAGCGGCTCCGAGCCCGCTCCCCGAGCGCCCGCACCGCCCCCGGCACCGCCCCCGCCCGGCCCGGCCCAGGTACGGCCGGACCCGCTGCCCCGGCTCCTTCCCCTTCCTCCTCCCTCCTTTTCACCTGGCTTTTTTTGACCTTTATTCAATTTCCCTTCCTCCTTTTATTTTCTCCCCCCCCCCCCCCTTTTTTCTCCTGTTTTTCCTTCCTACCCTTCCTTTCTCCTTTCTTTCCTATTTCCCTTCTCGTTCCCCTCTTCTCTCCTTTTCATTTTTCCCTTTATCTTTTTCCATTTTCTCCTATCTTTTTATTTCCTGTTTCTTCTTTTTCCCTTCTTCCTTCTCTCTTCCCCCTTTCTCTCCCATTTCCCACATTTCCTTTTCACGATTTCCCTCTTTCATCTCTCTTCCCTTTTTAATTTGTCTCCCATTCCATCTTTCTTTTTCTTTCTTCCCTTCTGTCCCCTTTTTTCTTTTTCTTTCCCATTCCCCCCTTGTTGTCTATTTTTCCCTATTGCCTTTCCTTTCCTTTCCTTTCCTTTCCTTTCCTTTCCTTTCCTTTCCTTTCCTTTCCTTTCCTTTCCTTTCCTTTCCTTTTGTCTTTCTTTGAAATAACTGCTTGGTAAGAAGTGGTTAAATGGGCCAAAAATCCCAACCCAATTCAATGATCTGTATATTTTTCCCCAAAAAAAGGCAGAACAATTCCATGTTGTAGGTCACTGACATGGAATTTCTGGATTTCCCAGTTTGCAAGAACAGCTCAAGACCAGGCTGAATTAATTTTTTAATAAAAATGTGGAAATCCTTCCCCTTTCCAGCACACTGGGCAGCATTTAATTTAATATTAAGGGCAATGCTCCTTTCAACTCAAGACAAGTCTCAGATCTAAGTTTGCTTTTGTGTAGAAAGCCAAATAAGCCCTATCAATAAAGGTAAAAATAAGAAAAATTATACCCTCCTCACTGTTCCTTTCTCCCCAGCCCAAACAGATTTTCAAGCTCCAACAGATGGGCAGATTTGTTGTCTTGTAAACCACCTGCCAAAGGAAGAAAACAAAATCTTAGAGGAAAAAAACCAAAATCCTCATACTCGGGAGGCCCTGGAGACAGCTCCCTAATTCCAGGCTCTTCAATTTGCTGACACAACCAAGAAAGATGCCATTTTTAATGGTTAAAAATCTAAAGTTATATCCAGTCTTTAGTTCTTGTTAGCAAATCACTAAACCATCCATTTTTCCGAGATAACCTGCAAAGGATGAGAAAAAAAAAAAACAGTTTACTGTCTTTTCCCCCACTTTTATGGAAAGATAGGTGGCATTGAAAATATTTTTCCCTCTTTTTTTGCATTTGGTATGAAAAATCTCATCTTCCCCCTTGTTTCCCATCATAAGCCTCATGGTGGCCTATAATTGCCAGTGTAAAAAGAGGGACAAGATGTTAATTGCCTCAATTAGTTGTTCAGAGGTTTGAACACCCAGCAAAGCTATATAAAGCTCAGTTTGGATCCTAAAATGACAGGGGCAGAGCTGATTAGCTGGTCACTGCATCCCCCCACTAATTACAGCCACTCTGAGCATCCTTTTTTAATTTATTAATGCAGCCTGAATGCTTTCAAGTAGCCTGTTAAGGAAAAATTTGAGAGGGAAGGAGGAGGGGAGCAAGGTATTGGCAGGTGCTGCTTTTTTTGGTTTTTAGCAGAGAGTAAATCTGAAGGATTTGTGGTTTTACAGGAAAAGTCTGAAGCACATTTTGCCCTGTGGACTGTGCTGGATCGAGGTCCCGCTCACTGAGTGTCCTGTGGATTTGCTGTGTTGAGGGCATGGAAATTTGGCAGAAAAGAACCCTCTTGTGATCCTGCTGGTCCTCAGGGCTCAGAAGGGCTGGGTGCAGCTGGGTTTAATTCAAGATTAAAACCAATTCAGCTCTCAAATCTGGTCCTGCTCAACAAGAACTTCCACAGATTCACAAATAGTTTGTTTTCAACACCATAAATCTGGTTGCATTCAGTGAAGGAAGAGAGACATAGTCCATTGACTTGTCCTGAGCAAGCAGAACTGTTTTCCCCTTCTCTTTTTTCCTTTCTTCTTCATATTTAATTTTATTCAGACTCCTTCTACCCTATAATTTTTGGCCTTGCCAAAGGGGTGGAACAGTCACGTGTAACAGGTGGGGTTTTGTTGTCTGCAGTCTGCATGTTGTGTCTTCATTTGCATCCTTAGGGGTGTGTATTAATATGCAGATGAGTATTAATGAGGGGCGTGGCTACTTTCAGTTAGAATTTACAGTGAATACAACAGGTAAAATTAACCCTTTGGTCCTCCCCCACCCTTCTGTGCCTCACTGAAACAACACCAGGCTGTGGCACCTCTGCCTCCCTCCAGACATCAGCCTGCTGTTACTCCTTGCTCAGGCAGGTGTAAGATAAAAGAGGGGCAAGCTCAAGCTTTTCTCATCAATTCCTCACCAGATTCAGATAACTCTCTTAAAAATCTGATCATTTCTTACAAGGCAGCCAGTGAATTCCACAACGTTGGGAGAATACTTGTTTGATTTGAACTCACCTCCTGCTCCTTTCATCCCATGCTCCCAAATCTTGCACTGTACCAGTGAAATCACATTCCCTTCTCCAAGTGGTTAAAAGCTTTGTGTCAGTGCAGACTGAAAAGCCCCAAACTCTCTGGAGCTCCATACTTGGAGCCTGTGCCATGTCTTTGGCATTCTTTTGCCCTCTTCTTATCCTTGTGTATCCTCTTTAAAACAATAATGGGAGCCTGAAGAATTCAAAATGTTGGTGCTGTGTGGTTTTTTTGGAGTGGCCTAGAGCTGGTTTAAACACTTGTTTTTGCCCTAGGTGGGTGGGAACAGGAGAGTTCCCAGGTATTAAGCTGAATTACTCAGGTGTTACCATAACCAAAGAGTATTTCCCCTAAATCATGGCTCTGTTTTGAGCTGCTGCAGTTCAGCTTCCCTTTCTCCCTGCTGGTGGGAGCTTGGTGCTCACCTCACTGTGATTCCATCCAACACCACCCTGCAAAAGTCTTTCCTAAGCTTTGGGGCTGTGGGAGGAGGCTGGAAGGTGGCAGCTGCTTGGTGTTGAGCAGGCTCTCAGCTAATAGTTGATACTGCAGCCTAGAAGGTGATTTTCCCCCTAATCTCAGTCGTGAGCAATTTGAGAAAGCCTTGATCTAATTCCTCTTCACATCAGTAGCAGCACAGTTACCTCAGTGATCACTGTCTTGGGCTGGTGCATCTTCCCTGTGCCTGCCTTTCTTCAATACCATTATTTAACCCTCTTCTTCAAAGGTAATTAACATTTTGTGCTGTGGCATCCTTCACAAAATGCCTTATCTCACTGAGAGCTGCTTGGGGAAATGTCATACAAATGTAAGAAATTTTGGTGGACACTAATGGTAAATAAGAGGTAAATAAAAGCAACCACATTGTTTGCTGGCTGTGTTTTTTTCCTCTGTGCCTCTGGCAATCAGAAATACAAAGACTAGCAGCAGTGGTGGCTAGAAGGACAATATTTGAGGGCTGATTCATGCAGCAGTTTGCTGAAGGCTGGATTTGCTGTTCTGTGCCCTTGGGGTTACGTTCCCCATTTAGCTTCCTCTCCAAAGCCAGCACAATGCATCTGTTCTGCTTTCCACTGTGTGACTTTCTTTGAATACAGCAACAGCATCACATCCCATAAACAAGCTGCAAAATAAATTCCTGTGCATTATTTGCATTGGGGATTAGAGGCAGGCAAACACTGGCTGGGGTGTTTTGCAAACAGGACCATTCCATCCACCTACAGGACTTTATTATTTGCAAAATGAAGCACAAACAATTGGTGCTTTCCTGTGGTTTAAGTGCCCTTATTCTGCGTGGGGTGGGAACCAGAGTGGCCCCAGGGAAAATCTAAAGTGAGCTGACCACAACCAAAGCTCAGACTTTCTTCTCTTTCTGTCCCCAGCTGTCCCCAAAAGTTTTCCAGTGAAGTTCTCCTGGAATCTCCACCTGCTTAATGACTAAAAGCTGTGAGGGCAGCAGAGGTGGAAATGTCAGTGCAGAACATGAAATATCAGAAGAGCAGGAGTGGGATCTTTCAATTAAAGGGATCTACCTGATACAAGCGGGCTAAAATCTTGTCCTTGATCTCTGGGGCAAGGGCAAATTATCCAGTTCCTGATGCTCACCTTACCCTTTAAGCTAAAGATAGTAATAATTACCTACCCAACTCCCAGGAGAGTTGAGGATTAATTGCTTCAGAGTACTCAACGTTTATTTTCACACAATCAAAGCCACTGGGAGCAGAAAAAAATACACTTTGCAATTACTGTTACATATCCACAGGGGACAATCCACTCACAAAATGCTTGGATAAAACAGTTTTCTTAAAAAAAATTAAAAAAAAAATAATCTCGCTTGCCATAAGAAAAAAAAAAAAATAGAAAATCTTCTTTGGAATAACAAGCCAAATTAAAAAAAAAAAAAAAAAAAAAAGTGGCTATAAACTAACAAGCAAGGACTTTCTCCACACTCGGGATGGCAGGGATGGAATGAATTCAGGTGAGTAGAAAACCATGCATTATTAAAGCAGAGCTGTTTACACTGAGGACACTGTAAAACTGCTCCAGGCACACCACGTGCCAAAGGCACAGGGGAACAGGGCACCTGTCCCTCCTTTCTCCTTGGGGCTCTGCAGAGCCAAGGAGGGCACAGAGCTGGCCAGGGCAGGAAGCTGCTCAGCACAGCTCTCACCATGCCTACAACCACAGTTCTTAAAATAAAACTGCCCAGCAGAGGCAGGCTCTGTCCCAGGTCGTGGCCACCACAAAGAAACATTTTACCCTCATTACTGAAAGATTTTGATCTCCTCTAACACTCCCTGAGAGTCCTTTGGCAGCAGCAGGCACAAGAGGCAGGGAAACCAACGTGGTGATTGACACCAGAGATTGCACAAGCTAAATAAAAGCTTGGGCTAAAACATGCTCTGGAGAGGGAGATAAAGCCTCCACCTTATCATTAGAGGATGTGGCACAGCTGATGCTGTTGTGGAGGAGGCAGGAAATGAACATTTTACACAGCCTGGCCAAATGCATCAGGGAGCTGCTCTGCACAGAGAGGAGTGGCTGCTGGTGTCCACAGGACAGGCCCCAGTTTCTTCTGGCTGGGTGATGAGAATCTCTGTTGTTAAAATAATGAACTGGTTTTAAGGCCTCAGCAGATGGAAAGAGGAATTTTTAGAATCTTGCTAATTTTTGTGATAAATGTTGTGAGGCTTGGTATAAATTGACAAGTGCAATAAAAAGTGAATAAAAAAAGCAGGGCTCTTCCCAAGGTGTCTGCTGGTGGCACTCAGAGACATGGCTTGGTACTGCTGGGTTAATGGTTGGATTGATCTTAGAGGTCTTTGCCAAGCTAAAAATTCCAAGGTTCTGTGAATCTATTATTCTCCAAGATGCTAAATTTTATCTTTTATCTTTTACCCTATCTTTGGCTTCACCATGGACAAAAACCTCCAGAACCTCTGAGACCGGATGTGGCTGAGTTTACTGAAAGCAGCTTTGAGAAGGCTGAGCTGCCACATTCATGTCAGGAAGGATTAAAAGGAAAGCCCACGTTTCAGGTGTCAGCATGCTCATTGAATTCATGCTGTTAACGAGGATCTGCCTGATCCATCCAGCTGGTTTGTGCTCTGTGGCTGCTGGAGTCCTGAGGGATGCAAGGAGCCCTGGGGACAGGGGCTCTGATCTGTGGAGAGCCAGACACTGGGAAGAAGTGGAATAATGGAAAAAATGCCCAGCAAAGCATTTTTGGCCACACTGCGGAGCATGATCCCGTTTTTCACACCTGCTGGGCTGGTTGCTAATTTCTCATTTCTAAGCTGAATGGATACTGCAGCTGGGATCCAAAGCACTGGACACACACCAGGACACTCTCTGGGATTTCTCAGTCACAAGAGCTCCTGTGAGTTTTTCTCTTTTATTTTCCTCTTCTCTTCTGAAACGAGCAGCAAGCTCAGGCTGCTCCTTTCCTCTCCTGCCTGCAGAAAAGTTCTTTCATCTCAGCAGACAGCAGTCTTTGGTCTGCTCAGCTCTGCCCTAGCCAGTTGCTCTCACACAGGGCTGGGCAGCCCTGCCCCATGCCTGGACCATGCCAGATTATCCCAGCAGTGCTGAGCTTCCTGCAGGGATCAGTCAGGAAAACAACACAAAAATCACAAGGCTGGGGCTCAGACACGGTGATGGAGAAGAGGGAGAAGGGAATAAAACCCTCTCTTCCCTTCAAACAGAGGGATTGGGTTTTTTTGCAGCTTGGTAGGAAAACACCTGAGCCTGAAACTTGCTGATTGTCTACCATACATCTCTGAAATCTGGTTGTTTCCACAGGAAAAAGATTCAGTCAGAGGCTCTGTGTGTGGTTAGTGGGAAGGTCTCTGCCTGTTTGAGGGCTCCCCTGTGAGCTCATTCCCTCACACCCCAAACAAACAAAGTCACTGTGTAGAATTAATTTCTGCCTCTGCCTGCTTCTGCTGTTGGCAGTCAGTGAGCACTCCTTGTAAGATTATTGATTTCCCTCCTGTTTGTTTAGCTGGGATATCCCTTGTTCCCAGCTCAGACCTGCTCTTCAAAATGCTCCCTGCACAAAGAAATGAGAGCAGCCCTGCTTTTCCCTTTTCACTCAGCTATAATCTCCCAGGGAGAAAGAACCCAACGAGGTATTAGGGTTGGGAGTTCTTCCTCCAGCCCTCCTTATTATGAATCAGATTTAAAGCAAGCCTTTCTGGCTGCTGCAGTTCATTTCTCTTGGTTGAGCTGATGAATATCCCAGGGTTTGTGCTGCTCATTTGATTCCCTTGCCTGATGCATTCCTTACATATCTGCTGCCTCCAGGATAGATTTGTGCAAGCAAATTAAGCATCCTCACTATATGTCAGCAAAACATTACATCCACTAATGGAGGGAAGTGTTATGTTCTAAGTCCTTTCAACACACATGAAAAATAAAACTGTTTCTTGGGGGGAATAAGACATGACAGCACATTCTCCTGAATTAATGCTGTCTGGGAAGAATTTGTCTCACATAAATGTAATTTTCCAGATAATTTTGATGTGTGTTTTTTTTTTTTTTCTTTCCCTGACAACTCTTCTTCCTTTGTAAGCAAAAGATAGTTTCATGCCCACAATCTGCTAGACTGACTGTACAAAACAGGGAAACCCTCTCCTAATCCAGACTAAATCGTGTTAGATTTGACCAGATTGTCAAAGACTGATTTTCCATGCTTCCCATCAATTTCTGACAGTGCAAATGGCAACGACAGAATGGCATCCCAAAAAGCCCCATTCTCTTTTTCTGTCTCAAGAGGTGGATGAGTGGAGGAGCTGAAGTGTGTGGCATTACTCTGATTCCTGTGAATTGTGAGCCTCTCCAGGGAGTTTGGAGCTGGATTTTTTGAGGAAAAAAGAGATTTTTCAACTCTGGGTGCTGCTGTAGTCATCTAGAAAAAATCAGGGATATAAAGACACGCTTCCCATGGAGCTCCAAACATCATCCAAGGGGATAACATAACAGAGGGAATAACTGAGGGAAGTGAAGCATCAGGCTGCAGTGCTTTTGAGTTAAGATAATTGAATTTATTTAGCTTTCCTGACGTGCAGGCTCTGTGCTCGTGCTTCCTGTGCTACCTAGTGCCTCTGAAAGGGATTTCATAGAGAGGTGAGTGACCTTTCTGAAGGGCACGAGAGCCTGGGACTGGATTTTGCCTCCAAGGTGCTGCCTTGAACTCGCTGCTCACGTATCAAAGGCTTGGCACAGCCCCAGCCAAGTTCACCGGGGCTCAGCCAAGCTTTATTTGTTTTAACAGAAAATATGACCCTTGGCATTTGTAACATGAATCTTCTCCCTGAATGCTACCTTATCTCTCTGTTTACACTCAGCCCTCTGTGTTTTTACAGCATCTTCTCCCCTGTGCTCAGCCCTTGGCTCGCAGCCCCCCTGGAACAGGGCAGATTTTGGCGTCGGTGTCGCTGCCCTCGTGCACTTTTTGGGTCAGCAAACAAGAACTTTGGCTGGGGATGGCAAAGAGCAGCCACTCCTGCTGCACAGCTCCACGCTGGGTGGGAGTGGCATCTGTGCCCTGGGTTATCTGCAGTTGGAGATAGCCTGGGAACTGGGCTGTGTGCAGCTGCCAAGGGGAAAAATATTCCACTGTGGGCAGCACCAAGCATTCGTGGATGTGCTCACGGGGATTTTTTTGAGGCTTGTGGGACATTGTTAAACATGGCCCCACCAAGTCCTGTCACCTTCAGGCATTCACAGCAGGGTTCCCAGGAGAAACTGGGGGTGATGGAGGTGTTTTCACTGTGCAACTTTGCTAAGAGCACCTGGGCTGGAAAACTTATAGTGTCTGTCCCCTCTTTAATGGGAATAGCTCTCTGAGGGGGAATTTAGGCAGCTGTGCCACATCTCCCTCTGTCTGGGGAGGTGAGTGGGTTGGACTCTGCAGTGACTCATCCCCATCTTGTTTAACTGCAGCTTCACCAATTTTCATTTGTTTATTTGTGTGTTCCAGGCATATCTGATCGATGATGCAGCCCTGGAGTCTCACTGCACCAAGGCTCCACACTTCCCATCCAAGTTTTCCAGCAGAAAGGGTGGAGACCACAGGACAAAGCATCAGACAAAACTGGAGATGTTCTGCTTTTACCATTTATCCATGCTCAGGTCGAACCAAGGCTTACTGTTCTTGTGAATATCAAGGATGACTACAAAATATAAGCCTGTTATAAAGTCCAAGATGATATTCAGTCTTGCAGTCTATTTTCAAGTAAGAAAATAACAATAATAATAATTTTGAACAATGCCAAGATAACAAGGAAGCTCTGAATTGGGAGTTATAATCAGCTCAGGCTTCACTTTAAGAAATTATCCACAATCAAGGGAAAAATCACTACAGACATGGTCTAGAATTCAGTTTGCTCAAATCCTGTTGAAGCTGGGGAGGTTAGAGTGTCTAAATTTCAGTTTACTCAAATCTATTGAAGTTGGGGAAGTTATAGTTAGTGCTGAAAGCTAAATGTCTTCTGAAACTATTTCCTCTTTGAGGACTTATTCAGGGCTTTCCTGAGCTGGGTCAAAAGTATTCCAGAGCACATAATTGGGATTATGTGTTAGAGCAGCCATTTGGACCCAGAGCCACACATGACATTAAGAATAAGCAGGATGAGTTTCACTGCAAGACAGTCTCAGTGCCACCCACCACATTTGATTTCCAGGGAAATTAATCTCAGTGAAGATCTTTTGGGGTGATCAAGATAAGAAAACTCAGCACCTGTGCCTTTCATGCTGTTCAAAGCTTGCTCTATTCCTGGACAGCAAAAGGGCCTTGCAATAAAAACCAGTATTTACAGGTGTTTCTTCAGCTGTGGCCCCAAAAGCAAACACACTCCCTGTTGAGAGCCAGCCTGTAAATAGTGAAGTGTTATCACATTGTGCCCCAGTTTGCATCTTCAGATAATCTGACTTTACTGGAGCCTTCAAGCTTTCTGCACATAAAACTAGAGCAACTGCTCCCTTATACAACCTCCTTGTTGGGCTTTCTGGGTGGGATTTATTTGCTCAAACACAGGCAAAAGACAATGTTATTTGAGATTCTCCCTGGCAGCCCTGTGAGCGTGGCAAACACAGGGCAGGATCTGCCAGATCTGCAGCACATCTGTGCTGTACAGGGGGGGAAGATGAGGTTGGGCAAGATGTGGGTGCTGTGGCAAAAGTGTCCTTTCAAATTGTGGTTGTGGTTTTGAGCTGTGGAGCACCATGTTGCAGGTGTTGATTTGTCTCCTCAGGTTTTTTATCAGTCATTGGGAGTTTAATCACATGGAAAGATGGGGATAATCCTGATGAAAAGATCTGAAAGAAGTCAGACAAACCCCTTTCAAAAGTACCTTATTTCTGTCCTGCAGCAGCAGCAGAGCTCAGGGCTGACAAGCTCAGGTGTGGAAGCTCAGACTGTAAATATCTGAGTGAGAGATTTCCCTGGGATTCAGCTGTATCCAGCTGTGATTAGGTCAGCAGAAAACACACGTGGGACCCACTTGTCCTGGCCCCTTTCCCCTGGGCAGTGCTCTGATCTGGGAGAGCTCAGTCAGGGCTGGTGATGTCTCCCCAGATGTGCCCAGAGCTCTGGGTTTGGTCAGGTACCAGGTCACTCCAGGCATTAAAATCATGGAATGAGCAGAAATCTTGATGCTGGAATGCTCCCAGACATTTGAGAATTTCAGAGACAACCTGAGAAACAGGGCTCTGAATTCAAAGCTGGTGCAGTTCTTCAGCTCTTTCAGAGGTTGTCACTTGTGTTTTCCCTTCATTTGGCTCGATTTTGGGTTATTTGTTCAAGCTGTAAAATCTTTAAAGTGCAATGGTTGTACAAACAATAACAACCTGAGCTGAAATTATTTGCTTGGACTGAGTTCTGAGTTGGAAACGGGAGCAGTGACCTGTCTGCTCCTGCAATGAATGGTTATCAGGGTGAGATCCAATGCTACTTTGATTTTGGTACATAAATAAAAACTATAAACTATCCTAAATGTTTAACCCTTTATATTTCACTCATCTCCAAAGCTTATCAAGACTTCTCTGTTCATCTACTGTTTAAAAAGTGGGGGAAATAAAGCCAGATCACTTTAAAAATCCATAATTTTCATTAGACGGATTTAAAAAATTCATTTTTTTCCCTAGTCAGGGTTCTATTAACAAGCACATTATGAAGGTAACCTGATGAATATTTACAGAGGCTAAGCCATAAAACCTACATGCTCTGTACCCGTGATCCCATTGCACATATATCTCATATCAGTGATAACATTTGCATAGATATGCTATGGGAACTTGAGGCAGCTTTTCAGGCACGTCCTCTGTGTGTGTTCTAATGAGTTCTATGTGGCAAAATATTTTTAATATCCCTGAGTGACTTCCAGATCTGTTGTTCGACATGGTCACAATGCTCAGGGCTTGATTTCTGGCTAAAAAAATTATTCATGTGGCACATCTGGGAGCACCAGGAGTGTGCTGGCCAGGGAATCCTGCCAGGCTGGGCTCCAGCACTGCAGGAAAACATCAAATCCTTTGGATTGGCACAGGAGGTGGTGTGAGGAAGGCACTGTGTGGAGTGGAAGGGAAGTTGAGCCATGGTGAGGGCACAGCCAGCATTCCAGTCTGGCTCTAATCAGCTCAGTGTTTATATCCCCAGGCAATTATTCACAGGGTGTCACATCAGGAGCTGCATCACCAGACAAAAAGATTGATTGCAGTAAAGGTACCAGGGAAAGCTCACACCAGCAGCATGACAAAGGAATCCAAACAGGGCCCAGCTCAGAAGAGGATGTATTTCACACACTGAGCTGAATCAGCCTGTTTGGATCTGAGCAAGTGAGGCTGTGATCCCCCTCAGCTGCCAAACACCTCCAAGTTTTGTCTGTGCCCAGGAGTGCAGTGTTGTGTAGTGTGTCCAGAGATAATTTGGAAGGCTGTGAGTAGATCAGGCCCCTAGAATGGCATGAGAACATGAGGGAAACATGCAATTAACTAATTAATAAACTATTAACTTGGGCACATCACCACAATGATATGATCAGTTTTCTTCTTGTACCATATCTTGTCTGCCAATGTTTTAGATATCTCTGATTTGGTTTGAGGTGTATTTTTTTTTTGCCATTTCAAGCCAGCTGTGATCACAGAATCCTAGAATGGTTTGGGATGGAGGAGACCTTAAAGATCATCTCATTCCACCCTTTCATGGGCAGGGACACCTTCCACTGTCCCAGGCTGCTCCAAGCCCCAGTGTCCAGCCTGGCCTTGGACACTTCCAGGGATCCAGGGGCA
>JAOTQP010001286.1:2827612-2843583 GCA_026413545.1 Cichladusa arquata
GAAAGGAAAGGAAAGGAAAGGAAAGGAAAGGAAAGGAAAGGAAAGGAAAGGAAAGGAAAGGAAAGGAAAGGAAAGATTTTTGACATCAGATTTCCATGGAAATTTTTAACATAAATTGAACATTACTATTTATCCAACTTTTAATATCAGAGCCAGCTCTGGCAGCCCTGCTGAGGTCAGCAGGAAGGGAATTCTCTGTGCTTGTTACAAGTCCCAGCCAGGGGTCTACACAGGGTAATTTGGCTCTGAACAACTCCATCAGACTGGGCTCAATCTGCTGTTCCAGAACTTCAGTGGGGTATGATTACCCCTTTCCTTTCTTAATTAATCAAATCAGTCCAGCTGAAGGAATGAGAGGCTCTGCAGGTGTCTAGAAATCTTTCAGGAGGAAAAGAGATGGTGCTGAGGGAATTTACGTGTCTCTGGGTTTTGATGACTGAGTTATTTTGGATATTGGCATTGTTTGAATTCCTATTTTAAGTTCAATTTGGATCGTGTAGAGAGCTCAGTATCTTGATGCCAACAGCAATTATGAGAGAAAAGAGACCAGGAGGGAAGTCAGAGAGTCCCAGAATGGTTTGGGTTGAAACGGACCTTAAAGATCCCCTAATTCCAACCCCCTGCTGTGAGCAGGGACACCTTCCACTGGAGTTGCTCAGAGCTTGGTTCCATTTTACTCCTTTTACCTGTTTTGTTTTTGGGGTTTGTTTTACACAACAATGAGCAAATTGTCACTACATTGCTCATTACCTTTCTTCCAAAATGTGGAGACTTTACTTCATATTTTTATGAGATGCTGAGGCACAGATTAAAATATTATTGTGCTGTTCCTAAGTGCTTTCAGGGTTTTCCCAAGACTGGAACTCCACACAGTGACATATATAAAACTTCCAGCTGCCAACACAAAGCTCTGAAATGTCCCTTCAGGCCATATGTGAACCCCTAGAGCTCAGGTCAGCTGTGATATTAATTGCTAATAACAGCATATTTATCTCCTTGAATAATGCAGCTGTGGCATTAATTACCACTGGGGTTATGGGGCAAGCTTAGAACTCAGCTGTAAACTTAAATACTTGACCCCTTTTTTCCATAAATCTCAAAGTCTTCTCCTTATTGACACAGTTAACATTAAAGTCAGCTGTTCACCTTTTTAGCTGGACTCTTCTTCCTGTGCATAATAAAGGGCAACAAAACATAGCCTGGTGTTATGGAAAAAGAACAAGACACACTTTACATCAAGAGTTTGCAGGTGGGGAAACAAATAAACAGAAGAATTAAAAAATAAAACAAAAATCCCCACCAAACCCAAACTATTGCAACCAACAAATTTTCAGACACAGCCAAAACACACCAGCCATTCACCTAAAAGTCAGGAACTCCTAGTCCTGTGCACAGAGTGTCATTTTTCACTCTGGGTGTGCTCAAAATGTGTAAGGATGGCTGTACCTCAGTGAGTGTGTGAGAAATGAAGCTTGTTGGCTGCAATATATTCCCCAAATCATCACACTTTCAAAAACCTCTGGCAATAAAATGGCCTTTCACCTTTCCAGGTGCAAACACACAGAGCTGCCTGCTGCTCTCACTGCAGCTTTCATCCCAGTTTGTCTGGGAGTATCTGGGAGGAGGTGGGGAAGGAGGAGAGAATTTACAGGCTGCTAAAGAGATGCTGTAGTTTACCACCCTAGCTTTGGATTAAATAAAAATATAAATATAAATGCATGTACTTGTATACACATGAATGTATGTATGCATGTATTTTACATATCTGTTTATAATTTTTTGTTGTCTCTCTAAAAACTTACCTCAGATCACTGCCTCTAAAAGCCAGACCCAAATCTGATGCAAAAAAATTGAAGAGCAGAGAAGAGGACCCATGGCTTGGCCCACATTCTTTAAAGAGGGTGGAAGGAATCAATTGGGCTTTGACTTGAACCTCAGACCAAAATTTATTATTTGTGCTACAGGGTGGGCCAGGACATGGCTTCTTTTTGTGTGCACCAGCAAACTTGTTACGGTCACAGCCTGTATTTTTTTTTTTTTTAATAATTTGTACAGGTTTTTACATAAACAAGTCGATGCAGCAGCCACTACAACAGCAGCATTCATAAAGATCCACTCAGGACAAAGGTTCACTGCTTTATTCAATACTAACTCTTTTTAAGCTGCTGAAAGGCCAATTAAATGTTGCTGGTATGAGTTTTCATTTCCTAGCAGTGTCATTTTCTGCTACACAACTTGAACAGGACCAGTTTATCTCTGCTGTTCATCCAGGATTTCATTTTCCCTTCCCTTCCTGCCTCCCAAACACATCTCCAGCTGGCTGCTGGCTGCTGAGGAGTGCCCTTATTGCTTTGAAAACCTCCTTGCCCCTCCAGCAGATGCTCCTGATGCATCAGCACCACGCTTGGCAAACAGCTGGAGCCACGTGAGACTGGGAGCTTTGAGTGCCACAACATTTCCAGAAAGAGAAATCCCCTTTTCTCCCAGGCACAAACTGCAGGAATGGTGTTGGAGGAGCTCTTGGATCTGGAATGCAGACAGTACTCAGGAGGAAGAACACAGAGATGTTTTTAGAAAACTTCCATTGTAGAAAATTGCAAGAGTGGAAAAATAAATACTTATATAGACACGGGTTGCTTTTGCTCTTTTTTTTTTTTTTTTTTTTTTTTTTTTCTTTCCATAGCAGGAAGCAAACATTTATTCTGAGCTCAATCCCTGCTCTTAATACATAATCCCCAAACAGCTCTAGCGTCATTGAGAGTTCCAATAAAATGATGTTCCTTCTTCAATAGCCTGGTGTGGAATTTCAGGCTGAGCAGAAATAAAAGAGACAACTGGAAAAGCAAACAGAAATTCAGGTACAAAACATTGCTAAGACAACAGACAGTTGTATTACGTGACTAAACTCCCACATATGGAAGGAGCTACAGCATTAGGTGATTCACTGTTTAATGCTATATATTGATATATATTTGTGACCAAGAGATTGCTCTTCAGGCTTCTCTATAAGGAAATTCAGGAAAATTTACCTGGTGATCCTTAAAAAAACACCAATCCAACATTCTTACATGTTCAGCACCGCTGATTGCTTTGTTTCTCTCACGTTTTCTCTCTTTATCAGAAGCTCCCCACTTTAGGTGGAGGAAGAAGAGGTAGGGACAATGAACAGTCTGTTTTTTTCTCACTGCAGGGTACATTTCATATCAACTCCCATTATCCCCATCCTGTCACATGAGGCTCATTCTGCTTTTATTTCCTAGTGCTGTGCAGCCCAGCTGTTGTAGAGTTTATTTTCCCTGTAAAACCTGTCAGCAAGGCTGGTACCTCCACAAGGATGTCTGAACTCCATTTTAAAATGGAATTATAGAATCCTAGGATGGGATTTTGTTGCCTAACCCATCATCTAATGCCATGTTCAGGTTCTATCAGAGCACTGGTCTTCTGTGGGTTCCACTTCATATTTGGGAGCCTGGTTCAGGAGTCTCAGGTATCTCCTGACAGCTGAATCCTTTCCTTCTGGGACATGGATTTGACCTTGCCAGTTAAGAACTGTAAATTTAGGTTTCTAAACTGGCAGGATGATAAGAAAAACAGAAGGTGAGCAAAATTATGGGTCAAGATAATGATCATTGATTAGGGAAAGCGAAAGCTGCACACACAGGTAGTGCAGAAAGAGGAATTTTTTTTATTAATTCCCATCTCTGGGGAAATTCCAGCCTCTTCCTGAAGAGAAGGGCCTCTGCAAGAGTCACTTGAGACGTTGAGTGCCATAATCACCAGCAAGCTTTTATTGCTGAGCACATCATTACAAAAACTGCCTGTGACAGAAAATGCAGGGGGAAAAGAAGTGCAGTGGGAAATGTAGAAATTAGGGAAAAAAGAAAAACACCCAGATGCAAATATCCTGTGGAGATAGAGGGTTGCCTTCTGGGTTCTGAGGCATTGACCTAAACTGGATTTAATTAGACTGACAGCTGTGGATGTAACTTGAGTGAGAGCAATCATTTTATGAAAGCAGGACAAGCTCAGGGAACTGGGAGGTCAGAGCTGCCACTCTCTTCCTTTCACAAAACACTTGACCCATTCAGCTCAAGGGGGTTGCCCCAAATTATGTCCACAGGTCCCTTTCAGCCCAAATTATTCTCTGATTCCAATTTCCCTCCCAGGCAAGCCAGTTTGCATTTCAAACAGAGATTCATCCTCGACAGGAGATGGCTTCCAGGCAGGACTTTTTTGCATCTGACACTGGTGAAGAGGATTCCTGGAAATCAGGAAATGGAGCTGGATTTTCCACCCAATGTTCCCATTGTGTTGATCTTCACCTGGATAATGAAGTTCTGCAAAGGGATCTGCATCCGTGACAACAATTTAAGTAATTTTAAAAGAGAAGCTCATTAATTTCTTTGGGAAATGCATTCTTTTCACCATTGGTTCTCTAAATGCCTTAGAAAATATGATCTGCAAAAAAACCATGTATCTTTCTGATATATGGCTGAGATTCAATGAATTGCAATAACTTAACTTCAAATGAAAATCTTGCAAACATAAGACCCAGCTTGTTAACATTCAACACAAATCTCTTTTTCCAGTAAAGATCTGCTTTCCTCTCTAGTTACAATTCAGTTTCTGTGTTTAATGGGTTGAAGGGTAATTAATATGGGGTGGGAGGAGCTGCACTCAGGCACAGCATTCTGAACCATCTCCCAATATCATGCAGGTGCCAGTTTCCTGCCATTTCATTACTTACTGAAAACCTTGTAAATTCATCAGGGTAAGCAGCACCCTGAAATATCTGTTCTGATTAGCTTTTACAATTAATAAAGATATTTCCACAGTATAAACTCATGTATCCCAAACTCAGCCATGGGACAGATTCAGAAAGGTATTTACTTTTCATTTAATAACCACAAATATCCTAAGTTTAAAACTAATTATAAACTTTTGCAAGCAAAAATAAAAGAAAAAATATTTTATTTAATCTTTCAGCAACAAGTTAAGTGTTTAAGAGGTTTAGACAATGCCTTTATTAGCATGCTTTAACTTTTGGTCAGGCTTGGATTGAGCAGGGAGTTGGAGTAGATAATCATTGTAGGTAAATTCAAAGTAAAATATTTCTATTCTATTCTCTCCTATTTTTGTATCTCATTCCTACCTGGTTAACACTGACCTCTGACAATGTAACCTGTAAAATAAAGGCAGGTATTTACTGACCTGAGGTGTGTTTGTTTGTGTGTGTGTAGAATGTGCTGGAGTATGGGGTAAAAATTCAATTCTCCAGGAAATTCTGGCATAAAGGCAAGTCTTGGTCACTAATATGATGTCATGTAATATTTTCTCTATCCTAAAAATAGTCAGAAAGTGACAGCCACTGTTTATCATTTCAGCCAGTCCATTGCTTTCCAGAAAGTGCTACTTTAGTCCCAGTATCAATCAATTTTTATAAAATGTAGAACAACATTTACACAATTCCCTGTGAAGTCTGCACTTATGGTTAAATGGAGAATAGCCAGTAAAAACAAATTTAATAAGTTGATTAAATAATTCAAAATTCTGCTTAGATAAACACATTAGCCACATGTCATTTATGACATTTTCCCCCCACTTTGCATCCTACTCTGAACAATTAGATGTGCTCAAATAGATATTTATTTGTGATTTGTTTATCACATCTCAATATAAGGTATGAGATCCTTGTGACAGCACAAAACTCTCATGGGAATTTCACTGAGTGGAGAACAAAAAGAGAAATAGAGAGACCCTTTTTATGATGGGCTCAGACTTCTTTACTCTCTGAAATACAGGGATATTCAAACAGAGAACAAAACATCCCAGCAAATGTGCAGTGTCCCCAGGTGTGCTGCAGGAGAGAAATGGAAATGTAAAAGAAGCTGATCAAGTTGATGGGAACAAGGCTGGTGGTGCTCTGGGCTTGGCAGAGGGACTCGGGGCTCCATCCAGCAACCTGTGCACTCCCCACTCTTCCTGCAGGAAAAAGAAATGTTTTCCTGTGTAGACAGAATATAGAGAAGAGAAGGAAATGGCTGAGACCTGTTCAGAGGATGATTCAGTCTCCTGTCTCAGCACAAGCACAGCCCTCTCCTAAGTTCTTCAAACTCCATTCTGAAAGGAGTCAACACTTTCACTGAAACTTGGGTAATTTAATCAATGTGCTGTCCCTGAACTTCATCACTTCCTGATGCCTAAATTACTGACTGAATGGCAGACAAATGTAGAAAACCAGTAAAGTTCTCTCTAATTGGAAGGATGTAAATGTTTTGTAGTGGTTACTCACAGATGGGGCAGTCCTTGACCACGAGAGTTGGAGAGGAGTGCACTGAAATCCATTTCACATCCTCAGCATTTAAATACATGGGAGCTGTTTCTCTCCTTTTGTAAGGAGCACTGCCTCTTGTCACAGCTTTCTTTCAGCTGGGTTCATTCTCCTAATAAAGAGGAAGATGACAGACCAAATAACAAATTTCAATTTGAAACTTTCCATGCAGAGTCCATTAATTCAGGTGTGCTATAACATAAAACCCCACTCACGTCACTCCCTCATTTTAACTTGCTGATGCATCCTGTGGGTCATCGTGCTGAATTTTATTTCTTAAGATTTTGAACTTTTGAAATAAATGTTTCACAGCAGCACCTCAGCATTTGCTGGTATGAACATTGTGAGCACCTTACAACGTGAATCATGTTCCTTCCTTTCACACTGCATGTGTCACAGCAAAAGTGAAGGTTAAAGTTATCTTTCCTGAGCTCTAAGCACACTCAGACAATGAACAGAAAAAGGAATCTAACAACCTTCACTCACTTTCAGTATAAACCATCCAGCTAAAGCTCAGAGGATGCAAAGGAACTAAGTTCAATGGGTTACAGCTCGGTCTTTAGGAAAGTATTATTTTTAAAGCAAAGAAAAGGAGACTTTCAGACTTCTCATGTGTGGAACACATCCTGGCACCAGAAAATGCAGAGCCTGCAAGGAGGAGACACAGCACCAGGTCAAGGAGTAGTGCTGGAGCTAATCCCAGTGACCCAAAGGATGCATCCTACAGATCCAGCAATCAGTGTCCTGCAGAGCCTGTCCCTTAAGTCTCAGCCTGTTTTCTATGTGATAAAAAAAAAATCCCAACAGTTTCCCCCTAGCAATTTTGAGGGATTAAATGTTCACAGGGCTCTGCCAGTCTGAATGTGGCCTGATTTTTTAGTTGAACACATGTGGATGTACAGAAAACATTTTCAATTTTCAGTTGCCCCTCAGTATAGTTTTGTTTTCCACTTTCTAAGCACTATGGATTCTGTTGTCTTTTCAGAATTTCCTTTTCTCTTTCTCTGACTAAAATCTAGTGAGAAAAAAAATGAAGTTATAGAAGGCTGCTTGGAGTCTTCCACAAGCATTTGTGAAGAGTTTGCTTCCTGGTGGTTCTCATTTATGGCTGAGACTACAGGTGAAGTTATCTAGCTGGGCTTTGCCATTCACTTGTATTTCACAGGTGGTTTTGGTCAGGATGAAAGGGGTTGGAATTATAGAATGGTTTGGGTTGAATAGGATCTTAAAAATCATCCCATTCTATCCCCTGCCATGGGCAGGGACATTTTACACTATCCCAGATTGCTCCAAGCTCTGTCCAGCCTGGACTTGGATATTTCCAGGCAACCAAGGGCAGCCACAGCTTCTCTGAGCACCCTGTGCCAGGACTTCCCCACCCTCCCAGGGAAGGATTTCTTCCCAATATCCCAATTAAACATTCCCTCTGTCATTTTATAACCATTCCCCCTCGTCCTACCCACACGGTAACGCTTTCCACAAGAGCTCCCTCTGCCTACAAATGTTATCCTGAATGTCAGGATAAAAACCAGCTTGAAGGGCTTTTCTGTCCAGCTCCATTCCTCTGCATTGCTGCTGAGCAGTTGGGCCCAGGTAAGCTCAGAAAATGTTGGGATGTGGGCAAACACAGCCAGGGGAGGTGTGTGTTGCCTTATTGCCTTACTGTGGCATTTAAAGCAAAACTGATCCCAGCCCATGCAGAAACTGCCTTTCAGGGTCAGCAGCAGTGCTGTATGTGTACCTGGATGTCCCTTGAAAATACCTGAACCAACTTAGAAACCTGAATTTGGGAAGCCTGAGGGATGTGTGGTAATACTTCTGAGTCCTGCTCTAAGGGCAGGACTAAGGACGATCTCCTTGCACTGGTGATCTCTTCCCACAACACCAGTCCCAGGGGCCACACCAATCACTTCCAACCAAAAAAGGGTTTCTGTTGAGTGGAGATACACAAACCTCCTGATACAGCACCCTGAAGGAGGGCTGGAGAAAAGCTGGGTTCAAAGAAACCCAGTCTGCAAAGGAAGGGTGGTCTCCTTTCACGATGTGATTTTTCTGTGTCCTTGTTGTTCACCCCTGCTTTGTGAACACTGTGACTTTACTCTTTCCTCTGTGCAGGAGACACAGCTTCAAGTACAGATTGGTCCCTTCTGGATGCATTTGACTGTTCTGGTCACCCAGCCCTGAAAAGGATTTGCAGCACATGAATGAATTGGAGACACAAGTAACACTCAGTTTTTCACAGGGAGTCACATTATTTGGTGTCTGAGAGACTCCAGTGTGACCCATGGGTGATTCTGCAGCAGCTGGACTCAGAACCTTGGAATGTTCTTGAGACTGTTCAACATCCTCATAGAGATGTAGTTATGGTGACAGAGAATTTTCAAGATTAGGTATTTAAAAAGCATGAATGACAAGTATGAGAGAAAAATTACATTAATGTTAGAAGTTTCCTGCTTTAGGCTTTGCTACTGATCACAGGGATCAGATATGAGGATGAAATCTTACTCTGGAATAAATTTCAGCCACAAAGTGCCATTTCTTAAAATCTAAGGTTGATTTCTCAGTGAGGTAAATACTTGGTATTGCCTGCAAAGTGGTTTGACCTTGTTCTCCTCTGTGAAGAATTAAAATGCTGAGATGAGAAAGAAGAATAGGGTAAAAAATGAACAAAAAATAGAAGATAAAAACAGCCAAACCCTTTTAGCACAGCTGATTTGATTTTCCTTTAAATTGGCATGGGTTTTCCTTGAAGAAGGATGAGATGGGAACATTCACTGTGATACATCTCTCTGGAAGAGCCATCCCTTACACTCTGAATGAAAATCTGCTTAATGCTAACAAGATTTGAGTCCTTTATTTATTCCCAGCACACAGAGGCAGGGATCAGATTTGCAGGTCTGTGATGGTTTTATTTGTAGATGATTTTGCCTGATGCTGGTTATCTGTGACAGCATTTGCTTGGATTGGGCTCATTCCTCTTGTTGTGATTGCACATGTGACACATGTGGAGTGACACCACTAATGTCACTGCCCTTAAATCTTCTTGTCCTGCTGTGATGCAGAATCCCTGTCCCAGCTCCCTGTATAAATCTGCAGGGTTCAATCAATCAGGAGCACATTTGAGGCAGTCACTAATTCACAGAATTGACAAAGCAGTCACAGGGCTGTAGTCAGTGACAAACGAAGCAAACACACTCACCAAGCACCACTGAGGCAGCCCTGCACCTTTAGGTGTGCAATGAGCTTTTCTCTGCAATTTCCCTCCCTGTTACACTCCAAAACCTGAAACAGCTCTCCTGGCCTCCATCCTTTCCTTCAGGTCAGCACCTGTGCATGGAGACCTTGGATCCATGCAGGGATGTTGCCTCACTTGAGGCAGCAGATTGGAAAGCACTTCTTGCTTTTCTAGTCTGTTTTTCCTGCATAAACTTCTTTCTAAAAAAACATCACCAAATTTGGGTTAACACAGCTCTGATTTTTAAAGGATGAAGCCATCTGTGAATGAAGGTCCATGTAGATTCCAGGACGTGGTGAACACTTAAAATCATAGAATCATAGAAAAATTAAGGTTGGAAAGACCTCCAAGTATCACCCACTAAACCAATCACTAAACTTTGCCATTCTCACCCATCTCCACTGGGACTCACAAACCTGAGGACAGAGTTTGGCTCCAGGTCTCCAAGCTGAGCCTGTTGAATTTTTCTCTAAGATGTTTATTGGTGTCTTTATTAAGAGGAAGACTCAGAATTTGTGTCATACACAGGGGCTGAGCTCCTGCCTGTGTCAGATTTTGAGCTCAGCAAGACAAATATACTTTTTTTCTCTCTGAGAATTCTCTCAGGTCTGGGTTGACTGATGTGTTTCATTTAATTGTCACTTGGAGGACTTTGGATTGTGTATTTTATTTCTTCTAAAACTGAAGAGAGGTTCCTTGCACTCTTTTTTTACTATGAACTAAATGTTTGCTTGCAGGGATTGCTCCAAAATAACTCCAGTGTGCAGGAGTTTTCTTTACTACACACCAGATCTCTAATGGGAAAAGCTGTTAGAAACTCAGAAATGTTTTCTTAGGTTCCAAACTCCCTCTTCAGGAATTATTGACATTCCTGACACTTGTGCTGAGCTGCCAGCTCACACTGTCAGTGCCTAAACACCCCAGTGCTGAACATCCATAAATATTTCCTTTTGAAGCTCAGACTGAGGTGTGCTACCACTGGAACATCCTGATTCAGGCAGTTTCCCTTGTTAACTGGGCAATGGTGAAATGAAAGGCAAAAATTGAAGACACAGAGGTATTTTTGCATTTTTTTGTTCCCTGACCTGCTCTCTTCCATAGCTCTTGACTTACATGTTAAGTTAAAGACTTTTAATTATAAAGCTCTATTCAGTTTCCATGTGAAATATGACAAAAACAGAATATTTATGGAAGAAAACACAAACAATTCAGTTCTTCCCATCTCTCATCAGCTTGGTTCACCTCCCAAGGAGCACAGAGAAGCAAATAAGGCAGCAATTTTGGGTGGAAAAGAGCCTTGGTTCTCAGCACACAGGGGCACCTCCAGTTCTCAACACTCTTCTCCCTGAGTTGCTGCTTGTTTTATTGAGCTCACATATAAATGGCTCTTTTTCCTCTTCTGAATTAAAACGAATTTCACACCAGTCAGGTTTCATTACTTTGTTTATCCTCCCAAAACACTTGTGTATCTCAAACTCACAAAACATGTCTGATTTTGTCTGCAGATGGTTTTTACCTCCAATGAAAAAACCAAGAGAACATTCGGTTTGATTGCACTCATTTATTTCCCTATTAGTCTGTTTGTAGCTGTAATAAGAAAGCAAATTATTTCCACTGTATATTTTATTTATGGGATTTGTCTGAAGATTAAACTGCAGAGCCTGATTCAAATGCTAGAAATTATGGAGTTGTGGCATCCAAGGACCTAATTGGAAGCATTGTGCAGAGGATTTGAGAGCTGCAGAATTTGCATGCAGGGTCAGATGAAGAATCTAAACTTCCTGCTCCTCCTCTCATTGCATTCAAAATTAGGGATTGCTCAAATCCACACAGAACACCCTTTCCCCACGCTGATCTAAGTCTCTGTTAACCCCAAAGCAGTTAGGATCCATCAGAAATGGGGATGTAGGGAAAGGGGTGGGAGGGATGGAACACTTTGAGGAAAGTCTGGGAGAGCTGGGGGTGTTCACCTGGAGAGGAGAAGCTCCAGAGAGAGCTCAGAGCCTCTTCCAGGGACTAAAGGAGAGCTGCTGAGGGACTGGGGACAAGGGATGGAGTGACAGGACAAGAGGCAATAATTTAAACTGCAGGAGGGTGGATTTAGACTAGGCATAAGGGAGGATGTTTTTACTTTAGGTGGTGAAACACTGAAATGTTGTCCAGAGAGGTGGTGGATGCTCCATCCCTGGAAACATTGAAGATCAGGTTGAGGCTCTGAGCAACCTGATCCAGTTGAGGATGTTCCTGCTCATGGCAGGGGAGTTGGACTAGGTGAGCTTTTACTGTCCCTCCCACCCAAACCATTCTAGAATTCAATGTTTCTGTCATTCCAAACAAACAGTGTTCACTGGTGTCTTTAAGTGAGTGCTGGATTTTGCTCTCTCCAGCGGGCTGGTGCCACCTGGTTCAATGTTTGTGAAACTTCCTTGCTGTCCTGGCATCTAAAATGGGAACAGTGGCAAAGCACCTCCAGCTTAATAATCCCAGGATTCCATAACCAGGCCCTGTCACAGTGATGGATGCAGCATCACTTTCACGATCTCCCCTCAGAATTTTTCAGACCAGCTAAGGAAGTGTCATTAATTCTTTCCACTGATTGTAATTAATGGCATTTAGCAAGTTTTGCAATTCTTTTTCTTCCGGTATTTTTGAAGCTGAAAGTCCTCCCGTGTTATAGACTTCAACATTTATTGCCAACATCATGGGAATATGTTAGGGTGGAATTTTTAGGAACAGGTTATGTCCTGCCAGAGATGGAAGAAAAATGAGCTTGGACTGTTAGTTTTGAAGCAATGTTCTTTTTGTGAGTGTTCCTAAGGATGCAGGCATCAGATCCATTTCATAATTGTTTCTTGCTACATGCAAGACACTTTTAAAAGTATTTTATTAGTAAAAATGAAGGAAAAATCCTGGCTCATAGTTCACTAAAACCTCTGTCTTGATGAGTCAGTGTGTTTCTTCCTTCCACCTCCAAGCAATTATTTTGATCTATGGAACAGCCTTGATGAATCAGATGGCTCCTTTTAGTTACAGAGAAATAACTTACAAAGTTTTGAGGAAACAAATGACTTAGGCTGAATTTCTTATTAAGTACAAGAGAAAGTCTGGTAAATAGTGCTTGGCATGAAGTGCTCAGGCCCAGTGAAATGTTTTTATTCCACTCTCCAAAGTTTTTCCCCACCACACACACTCAGAAGTTAAACAGAAGCGAATGCAAATGAAAATTGAAGTAAAACTGCTGACTAGATATCTGCTGCCACAGTGAAAAAGAATACTCAGTCTGAATATTAAATAATAATAATCATCAATGAAATTAAACTGTTTGCTGGGAGGATTGGTGAAGATCTCAGCTTTGGATGAAGCCCTGGAATTAGTGCTGTGTATGGGAACAGATCATGCTCACTTTAGCCACAGGTATCAATAGCTTGTATCAGAATTTTGGGGGTTTATCAGGCACTTTGGGGTTCATTTATGATGGAAATTACATTTTTTACATACACTTAATTTACAGATCCAGCCTTTTCTCTTGATGGGATACCTCTGAGTTTACACACTTCCTGTGCAGATCTCCCTGTCCAGGATGGAGAGCTCAAAAATGAGTTGAGGAAAACCCCCAACCTTCCACAGCCCAATTCACATGGTCTATTTTAGACACTTATTTTAGGACCTTTATGCCTCTGAACATCCTGATTAGATTTCCTCTACCTGAAAGGCAGCCTAGGAGGCAATCCATATTTATATTTAGGCAAATCAATCCCATGCTGTTGTTGTTTATGCTCTTTTATTTGGTGCTGGTTGTTACATAATTTTTTTTTTAATATAAGTTATGAGGTGGAAACAAACCTTTGGCTTCTGGGTTTGCACAGCCCTTCAGGACCAAAATAGCAAACCTTTGAGCCTGGAGTCCAGAGTCTGGAGGCAGTGGTGCCTCTTTGGGTGCAGATTGGTTAATTGAGGGTAAAGTCTCATCCTGCCCTGTTTCAGTAATGCCTCAGGGAAAGCTGCAGCTAAAGGTCACACGCACTCCCGTCCTGTGCTCTGCGTTCCTGAGATTGTGCTGCTGCTGGGATCTCCTGTTTTACACTCTAGGTGGGTAAATCCTTCAGCACATGCCACTTGCTGCTGGAGAGACTCCTCTTGGCATTCAGGTGGAAGTAGTGAGGAGCCTGCACTGGACTCCATTCACCCAGAACACATTTCCTAAGTGCAAACTTTGCTTTTGCAGCAAGAAAAGCAGAGAAAAAAATGAGCAGAGAAGGCTGAACCTGCTCTCCTGCAATCCCTTTCTTCCCCAGAAAAGCCACAGAAATGTTTCAGAAGAGGAAATTGCTGCCTCATTTTCTGGACAGTCTGAAAATTCTCTCTCTTAAGTATTGCTAGCAAGGCAATAAATAAAAATAATAAAAAAAAAGAAAAAGCCCAAAGCTCCAGCTCTTTTTTGCCTGTGTGTTTGTGTGTGCTCCTCGTACAATCAGAAGATCACCAGGTCCACAGTGTTTGGGACAGCCCGGGGTGGGTGTCTCATCTCCCAGTGCTCCACCAGTGACATCTACTGGTAAATTCCACCTGGGCATCCCAGACTGGTGGGATGGACCCAGCATGGTGCAGGCACCAGAGAGCCAGCACTGCTGGGAGGAACAGCCATGAGAAGGGTTGGCTCAGTTGTGAAACCTTCCACATTCCTCAGGCCAGCACAATCCCTGGAGCACGGCCAAACTATGATTTTCATTACTGATTAATACTCACAAGGGCACAACGCACATGTGGCAACAACTGCCTTGCTGAATGTCAAATAAATCTGATTTAGTGTTGTAATGCCTCTTGAGTAAATGGGGTTTTGGGATCAGCCCCATCTCTAGCTCCATTGGTTTATTTTATTTATTCTCTGAGTTACAACTATTGTGTAAATTGGTATTTTTATGAGCCTTGCAAAAGGGGAAAATTTGTCTACTGGTTTCAGCCCACGATAACCGTGTGAGCACTGAATGAAATACATCCTGCTACTCAATCAGCTGTCACAATTTCCAAAATATTCCCATTCCTAACTTCCAGGGAGTGCATGTTAAGCCATAACCATGGGATTGGTAAACACCTACAGAAAACACAAACAACTGCCCTGAAAAGAGGAATTTCTGAGTGTTTGCGTGCAGTGATGTTTTATATTTGGTACAACACATCTGTGAATTTAACTTGTCATTCCTGCACTTCAATCATCATTAGCATTTGGTTGAATTCCCTCCTCCAAAACAAACACGAAACAAATGACAAACATCAAGCTGAGTTCTAAAGTTCAGCCACGGCTGTGCCCTTTAGCATTCACTGTTTGCAAACATTGCTCAACACCCATCCCTGTTTGAGATGAGCTGGTGCTTGTTTGTTTGAAGCCATCGAGCCATGGGAGGCGGCAGTGCTTTGTAGCCTCACAGAAAGCCAAAAATAAAACCTGCTCTGTCCAACCCTGACAAGCAATGGGGCTTCTGTCTTTTGTTTTTTAACATCCTGTGTCTTGGCCAAATAGAAGGGGTGGTTCAGGAACTGGGAGAAGACATGTTTTTACAAAAGATCTTTTTTGCAAAACTATTCCACTGCCCGAATCTCAGTGTTCTTGGAATTAAAGAGTCACAGAATATCCTGAGCTGCAAGGGACCCACAAGGATCACTGAGTCCAACACCTGGTCCTGCACAGACACCCCAACAATCCCAGCCTGTGCATCTCTGGGAACATCATCCAAACATTCCTGGAGCTCTGGCAGCCTTGGGTGGGTTATGTCCATTCTCTGGGGAGCCTGGGCAGTGCCAGCATCCTCTGGGGAAGAACCTTTTCTTGATTTCCAGCCTAAACCTCTCCTGGAACTGCTTCAAGCCATTCCCTCATGTCCCATCACTGATCATCATAAACAGGTGTGTTTTGTTGTTGTGTTGTTTTTTTTATTATTATTATTCTAGGGTTTTGCTTTTCCAGTCAATTATTTCTTTGAATGGAGTTAGAGGGAGATGTCAGAAGTGTCCTTCTCCGAAAAACAGAGAGGAAGAGTTCTAGCCAATGACTCCAGGTGATTAATGCACATGGAACTGCTTCATAAGGAATGCAAATTATGATCAAACAATCATAGAATCACAGACTGGTTTGGATTGGAAGGGACCTTAAAAACCATCGGATTTCCACCCCCTGCCATGGCCAGGGACAGATTCCACTATTCCAGGCTGCTCCAAGCCCTGTTCAACCTGGCCTTGGGCATTTCCAGGGATCCAGGGGCAGCCACAGCTTCTCTGGGCACCCTGTGCCAGGGCCTTGACCCTCCCCCACACAATAAATAGACACTTTTTTTACACACCAATTCGTCGTGCAGCCTTCTGTGGTACACATCAGAGATGCAGAGAGCTCATTTCTATGTGTATTGCAAG
>JAOTQP010001286.1:2870390-2880882 GCA_026413545.1 Cichladusa arquata
TTTTCTTTTTCTTTTTCTTTTTCTTTTTCTTTTTCTTTTTCTTTTTCTTTTTCTTTTTTTTCTTTTTCTTTTTCTTTCTTTTTCTTTTTCTTTTTTTTCTTCTCCTTCTTCCTTTTCTTCTTCTTTTTCTTCTCCTTTTCTTTTTTTCTTTTTTTTTTTCTTCTCCTTCTTCCTTTTCTTCTTATTTTTCTTCTCCTTCTTCTTCTCCTACTTCTTCTCCTTCTTCTTTTTCTTCTCCTTTTTCATCTTCTGCTTCCTTTTTCTTCTTCCCTTCCTTCTTTTTCTTCTCCTTTTTCTTCTCCTTCTTTTTCTTCTCTTTCTTCTCCTATTTCTTCTTCTCTTTCTTCTTCTTCTCTTTCTTCTTTTCTCCTTCTTTTTCTTCTTCTCCTTCTTCTTTTTATTCTCCTTCTTCTTCTCCTCCTTTTTCTTCTCCCTTTTCTCCTTTTCTTCTCCTTTTTCTTCTCCTTCTTTTTCTTCTCTTTCTTCTCCTATTTCTTCTTCTCTTTCTTCTTCTTCTCCTTCTTTTTCTCCTCCTTTTTCTTCTTCTCCTTCTTCTCCTCCTTTTTCTTCTCCTTTTTCTCCTTCTTTTCTTCTCCTTTTTCTTTTCCTTTTTCTTCTCCTCCTTCTCCTCCTTCTCCTTCTTTTTTTTCCCTTCTCTTTCTTTTTCTTCCCCTTCTTCTCCTTCTTCTGCTTCTTCTCCTGTTTGGTGGTGATGATTATCTCTCACCCCAATACAGAGGGTTTTTATGTGTAAATTATCCAATGAGCTAAAACCACAAACCTAAAACATTCTTTCTACACCCATTAGAATCTTAGTTCTGAAGTACAAAAGTGATGTTAATTCTTACACCTAATTTACACACACAGCTCTATCTATTTATGTAAATGGTTCTATCTAGAAAATGTAAGCAATGTTCTTTCTATCTTTTCATTATGTCTGGGGTTAAATTTCTGAACTTTCAACCAGGCTTTAGGCTGCTTGAACTTTAACTAGACTTCAGGGCTTTTTACTGTCTTAAGGCATTTAAAATAGATGCTTACTTACTTAAAACTAAGACTTACACTTCTATTTCATATCTATGTGACTTGATAATATTTCTACTTAGGTAAAACTAAAATATGCACTTCTACTTCATGTCTATGTGGCTTAAGGTATTTTAATTTCTCTAAAGGCTTTAATTTAGTCCTTGCATTCTTTTCTCTCTGAGGGACTCAGAGAGGCTTCTGTTTTACACTTTCCAACATCAGAGTCCTTTACATCCTGCCATTATTTGTGCAAAATGCTCTTGGAAATCTGGAATCTCATAATATTCACTTCAATTGTACAGATCCAGGTGTTCCAAGCAGATATGATTTCCAGAATCAGATTCACACCACAGAATCGTTTGGTTTTTCTGAGAGAGTGAGTTCCCATTTCACACTGGTTGAGCATGTTAATCCCCCACAACAGCAATTGGAAATTACCCAGAAGTGGAGAAAAACATTTTGGGCTCATGGGCTGGCACCACCTGAAGACACAGAAGGAAACACAAGGGTACCACAAAGGCTGTGAATTCTGCTCCCAAAATTCCTACTCTAGAAAAAAACATCTTTTCATGGCTGGTGGAAGTTTGTGAAAATAAGGTTTGCAGAGGAACCTGCAATGGGAGTTGTGTCTCCCTAGCAGCTTGGTACCATTCATACATTGAAAATTCCTTCTGCTAACAGTGCCAGGGAAAATCCCACTGCCACTGTATCAGTGCAGTTAAGTGCAGTCTATCTTGTAGAACAAAGAGATTAATCACTGACCTCCAGCAATTAATTATAATCCAGAAAAGGATTAATTTATATATGGGCTGTAGTGAAAAAAATTAATTAGTAAGCACACTCAAATAAAGGCTTGTCATTTCTTAATTATATCTAATTGAAAAAACAACCTGTGACCAATAAAATCCAGAGGAAATTTTCTGTGTCTTGGTGATTGATCATGTTTGTGCAAGGAAAACACAAATGGGGGGAGGTCAATTTACTTAACATCAGCATGAGTAAATAAAATATTGCTGGTTTATATACCTCATTAGATTTTATAATCAGGACTAAAATTAGGGAGTGGAAGCCTGCAGCCAAGTCTATACTTTGTCTTGCTTGAAGATAAAGTGGGAATAGGCCTGTTAGTTTGGGTTTGCATTTACATTTCTTCTGGGAGAAATTCACAGGTGGGATCTCTGGGAGTTCTGAGAGAGTTAAATATGCAACAGGGAGGAAGACAGACCATGATGAGGAGATTGATATGTCTTGGAAGAAGGTAAATTCCTCCTCAAAATGGATAAAGATGCAAGAAAGACATCTGGTTTTCCAGAAGCTGCTGAGAGGAAAGGGGGGGGAAGCAGAACCTCAGAATCTGTCACTGAATGGCTGGAAAAGACCTTGAAGGTCATTGAGTCCAACTTTCAGCCTGGCACCATCACCACAAACCACAGCCACAGATTCTACCCTTCCAAGGATGGTGGAATTCCACCATTTTCCTGGGCAGCCTGTCCCAGTTCTTGACAACTCCTTCAGTGAAGAATTTTTTTTGCAAATCTCACTTGAGGCTGTTCCCTCTCCTCCTGTCCTTGTTCCCTGGGACCGGAGCCTGTCCCCTCCTGTCAGGGAGTTCTGCAGAGCCAGAAGAGCCCCCCTGAGCCTCCTTTTCTCCAGGATAAACAAACCCCATCAATATTCTTATCCCTTAATTATCCCAGGATGGCTCTGCTTCACTGTGGCACCACCATCCCTTTTCCCTTACAGAATTCGTGATAATTTTTCAATTTACCTCTCCTTTTTTTATTTGTTTTCCTCCTTCCATGAGCTTCTCTTCAGTAGATTTGGGTATTTCCCTGTGTGTGCAGCCTCTCTGGATAGAAAAAATTCTCCAAACTCGGGTTTTTTAGGAATGGGGAAGTGGCTGCTGAGTCAGCACAGTGAGAGCAGGGATCCGTGGAAGGAGCTGGCTGGGAATTAGTGAGCCTGTGATAATGTCAGGGAGATTTCTTTAGGCTGCAGGGAGGAAATAGGAACATCATCATGAGCAAATTCCCACTGCTGGGAGCAGGGAACCAGCACCACTGTGGGAAAACAGCACAATAATGGGATTTTAAGAGCTGCAAACCTGATAGAAGGACAAATCAACCCAAAAAAAAAAGTAGTAAAGCTTTAGTAATCCATTATTTATGTATGCTGGAAAGGAATGTCCTGAGTGTTCTTAAATACAAAAGCCTGCTTGTTTTCAGGCTGTTATTTTCCTACTGAACACCCCTCCAGGTCTCAGTGCAAGCAAATTTTAATGCAGAAATTAACAAGGCACATTCTTCTTTCTTATTTTCCCTTTTAAAAAGTTTGCTGGAATAGTTGATTCCTGCTTATCTTCCTGTTACCACTTAAATAAGAGGAATTATTCCCCATAATTCCACCAGGCAATCTGTATCTATGAAAGTTTTTCATGAGTTAATGTGAAAAAATCATATAAACCTTATGGCAGCTGGATTCAGGCCTTCAACAGATAAGTGAATTTTCCTCTCTGCTCATTGTGGAAGAATATTGCACTGAGGAAACCATTCAGCATTTAATTATGCAAATCCAGCGTTTTGTTTTATGAAAGAATGAGATTTGCTCAGTCCTTACTATCTGTGGAGTCGTTCCTGACAAAATTACCTGAGTTTATAGAATTCCAGAATGGTCTGGGTTGGAGGGGACCTTAAAAATGATCCAGTTCCACTCCTGCCAGGGACACTTTCCACTAGTCCAGGTTGCTCTGAACTTCATCTAATCAGGCCTTAGACACTTCAGTGATGGGGCATCCATAATTTTTTTTCCAGTGCCTCTGTAGTACCTAATAGTAAAGAATTTATTCCCAATATTTAATCTAATATTGCTCCCAGTTTGAAGCCATTCTCCCTTACCACCCCTGAGCTGTTGCTGTTTGGTGATTTTAAAGGAAATCATTTCAGACTCTGTTTTATCCTGTCCTGGCATTGTCACCTTCTGCCAAAATGCAGAACCTGTGGCCTGGATATGAAACTCAAGACTGAAAATAGGAAAAAAAACCAACATTTGGATAGCTTATAACAGTAGTCATTAATACATGGAGTTTTTAATATCACAATTGATAAGCTCAAAGGTTGATGTTGCTGTGAAGGGAATTTTGACCTTATTTCACGAGGGGCAATGAATTTCTCCTTAAAATGATGAGTGGAGCAATCATTGCTCCCCAGTCAATGCTCCTCATTGCTCCTGACGTGCTCAGAGCAGTGAATTCCCATCACCCTGCAGCCAAACCATCACCCCCACCACGTCTCAAACTGATCAGTAAAATGGGCAGGCTTATGAGAGAGTCACTTTCCAGGAAAATGTTCCTTAACAACTTCGTTTCTGGTCCTGGCAATATCTAGTTTTGTTCCTGTTACTTGTCTTCTTAATGAGGTGGAAATAAAATTTCATCAGCCAGTCAAAGGCAAAAGCTTTGAAGACATTAAGGCCCCTCAGCTCTTAGGGTTTAATGTCAGTCTTGCAGGAATCTGCAGCATTTTAAATCACACAAGCACATGAAAACCTCATCTTGTGGTGTCACTCACCTGTTTTTAAATAAAATCCATGTCTCCCATCTCTGTTTGGTCACAGCAAAAAAGACTACAGGGGCATTCTGTGAGCCCTGAACACTGGAAGGTGAGTAAAACAGATTAAAATATTCTTGTTCTAAAATCTCCTCAATTAAACTTCTTGATTTTGAAGAACCTGGCGTCAGTGCTTAGTTCTAGCAATTACACATTATTTTAATTTGAACTTTAGATCCAAAAAAGACACCCTGGCCCACAATCTGCAGGTTTTTTATTTGCTTAGGGGGTCTTTCCCTACACAGCCCTGAGTATTTGTTCTCTAGGAAACTATAAAGACCTTCCTGTGTAAATTCAAAATTAAAAGCCAGATATGATAAACCTAAAGGGAAATGGAGAATTTCCTGCTTCTCACTTTTCATTTAGTCTCATTTCTTTTTTTTTTTTTTAATTTTTCTCTCCCCGTTTTCTGTCCCCTTCTAACCCTCCATGTTCCCACCCAATTTTATCATTATTTTGGCATTTTCCTTTGCCCTGCAGCCAGTCTTTCCTATATGCCAGGCTTCATATTCCTTAGCAGTGAAGTGAAAAGAATGAATGAATAAATAAAGAAAAACCCTTCATGGGAAGAATAAACTCAAGAACCTTGTCCTTATTTAAATTAAATTTAGCTCAGAGAAAAACAAAACTTCTTCAAGCCCTCCAAATTTTAACACATTTTATTTGAAGTGTTACAGATGGAGCACATCACACATCTGCTGGGCTCCTCTCAAAAAGGGCCAGGAAGCAGCACCAGGAGTTATTTGTGCTTTCAATATTTCTACTGTGCCCACTGAAGAATAAAAATCCTGCTGGCAGCCTTGTTCTTAACTGATTGTTACATGATTGGGGACATCAAGGAGATCAAAGTGATTTAACTCTGCAGATGTGGACTGGAAAAAGTCTAATGAAGATTTCTTGCTGGGACATTAAATAGTTTAAACTTAATCTTCCATGATGATATTCTTATGGATCTGGCAGAAAAAAAAGAGAGAGAAGGGACATAATTGAGGTATGAATTATGCAATAGTAATACTATTATAAAATGAACAGTTTTGTGATTAGTAGCAGAACCCCTCAAATTTAAAAGCAGCCGTCTGAAAACCCAATATTTAGGGGAAAATGGTTTTTAGGGCATAGTTCAGTCTGAAATTAAGACTTTTGTTTTTGGGCTCTTCTGGAAGAGCAGGTCACAAGCAGGAAATAAGAGCATTGTTTGGAAAGTCACCAGACAATAAAAACTGACAGCTGCACCTTTCTGGGAAGCAAAGAAATCAGCATTGCAGAATTCCCTCCCATTTATAAAAATCTGTCTTCTGAACTCTTGACAATCTTCAGCATTTCCTGTAGATGCAAAATTAATTTCGCTTCATCTTGTAGAGTGGTCTGGGGGAAGAACAGTCTCAAACAGGCAATTAAGAACTGCATCTTTCAGAGAATGTCTGAAATTGGGAATATTTAGGCAGAACTGCACAGAGCTGTCTGCTTGTGTTGCAGGCATAAAAAACCCAAATGTTAAATGATAAAAGCAGAACAGCAAAACTCCAGCATACAAAGGACAGAGCCCTGAATATCGAGTGGATTAAATTCATTTGCTGCTCTTGCAGAGCAACTGGTGTCACCACACATATTTCCATCTTCCCACAAGGACAGCTCTTGTTTTCTGGTTTAAAGCAGTGCTTGGAAATAAAATAAGCACCTCTTGGAGGAAGCCTCGGCTTACAGAATGAAGAGGCTCATCCTGACATGATTCCAGATTCACACCTGCAGCAGGTTTTGTCCCCAGGGTGGAGGCAGGAGGTGGGACCCTGATTTGGGCTCTGTTGGTGAAATGGGGTGGCTGAAGGAGCAGCTTTGCTTTCCTCTATGATGCTTTGGAAGAAAGGCAGGGTGGACATGGGGATATTGGGCTTCTCCTCATGGAGCACAGAGCCAGAACAATAAGGATAACAGTAAGGATGAACTGGTTTATTTCCCATCTTCTTGACTGCAAGTATCCCCATTACTGGGGGCCACTCTTTTTCTGATAATCCTTCTCTTTCTAACATTTAATAGATTACCTCTTTATTTAATTTTTTTGTTTCTTTACCTTTATAATTTTTTAAGATAAACATTTCATAGCACTGTTAGTATCTCAAACTCAAGCATGATAAATACTTTTTCTTCATTTTGCACCTAAATATCCTTAAAGTGTTCCCCATGACCAGCACTGTTGTTCAGAGCCATCCCTCAAGGTCAGCCTTTTAGAAAGTTGGAAGAATATTCCAATGCTGGGGGACAAATCCTCTGACCAGAACCTGGGGTTCATCTCAGGTCAAAGAGCTGGAGTTTAACATAGATTTGTTGCTGATTTTCTCCTACAGTCAGTGATAGATGTGGGTCCTCCCAAAAGGTCATTCTGCACCCAAAAATGAGATATGAGATGGATGCCATAAATCACACTCATTTATCTCTCTCTCCTCCATCCTTCCTCCAATTATCAGTTTAGAGTGAGATTAGAGATTATCTGATTAGAGATCTGAAATGTGCACTCTGATGGGGACGTGGTTTAGTGGTGGACTTGGCAATGCTGGGTTTATGGTTGGATTCAATGACCTTAGAGGTTTTCCCCACTAAATATTTATATCATTCTATAATTTAATGAATAGCTCACTTGGGAGGGACCCATATCTAATCCAACTGCCTGGTCACTAACCTTTAATTTCCAGAGGTAAGTGGTTAATTTTAGATGGCTGGTCTGAATTTTATGCCTAAAATTTTAATGGCCTTCAGTCCATAAAGACTAATTCCTCCTTAGAAGCCCACACTCACATTTATCTGAATGACCATGAACCAGCCTACTTTCATTAATCTCAATTGATCTGATATCTGAACTGCTGAGGAGAGAGGAAAAGTGCTGTCAGATTTAACTTGGGGAAATTAATTTAATTTATTCCAAGTAAAGCAGAGGGGGACAAGGAAGAATAACAAGAAATTTTGAAACACCTTCCCAGCACTCCTTCCTTCTTTTAATTTCCTCCTTAGCCTATTGCAGGTTATATTTATTTTAAAGCACTAACCTGTTCTGAAGTTATTTTCAAGTTCACTTGCTTAGGTACTTGAGAACAGTAGTTAAATAAAGTAATTAAACATCTACTATAACTGACAGGTCCTTGTTAAGTCAGCCTTGCCAAACCTATGCAAAAACAATTACAGTGTGCAAATGCTGATGATCCACCTTAATGCTGTTAAATGTCAAAGAATGAAAAATGCATTGGATTATCATAATTTCCTTACTCTTATGATGATGCTGTAGTGATAAATATAAATGTCACTTTTCTGAGGTAGTTTATGGGCAAAACAATCACTTCACCACTGCAGGCAAATCAGAGTTGATTTCTCTGGTCAGCTGTGGACAAGGAAATCAATTCAGCAATATTTTACTATATCTTTCTGAAATTGACTGAAATTTTGCCTTCTCTTGCATTTGTAATAAGAGGTGGGCATAAAAATTTCAAGTTTTTGAAATGTGCAAAATCCAAGCATTTTCCCTTTGACTGTGTGTGAATATTAACATATTGATTGTGGTTGATTGACTCAGGTTGATGTCAGTTCTCCACCAAAGTCACTCTGTCACTTCCCTACTCAGCTGGACAGAGAGAGAATGTGCAACAAAAAGCTCATGGATCAAGGTAAGGGCAGGGAGAGATCACTCAGTAATTGCCATCATGGGCAAAACAGACTTAACTTGGAGAGATTAATTTCATTTATTCCAAATAAAGCCCAGTGGGACACTGAGAAATCAACCCAAATTTCAAAACACCTTCCCACCACTCCTTCCTCCTTCCAATTTCCTCCTTCCCAAGAGTTGCAGGGAGATGGGGAATGGGGACTGTGGTCAGTTCATCACAGGCTGTCTCTGCTGCCTTTTCCTCCTCATGGGGAGGATCCCTCCCATGGGAGAGTCCTCCAGGCATTCCCACACCTGGGTCCTCACCCTGGGCTGCAGTTCTTCACCAATTCCTCCCCATGGGGTCACAGGTCCTGCCCTAAACCTGCTCCAGGGTGGGCTCCTCTCTCCACAGGGTCCCAGCTCCTGCCAGGAGCTGCTCCAGCATGGGCTTTCCATGGGGTCACAGCCTTGTTTTGGGCATCCTCTCGCTCCAGCACGGGCTTCTCCACTGCTGCAAGTTTATTTCTGGACCTCCTTGGGCTGCCCCAGAGGTGAAATCTCTGTTCCAGCTCCTGCAGCAGCTCCTGTCCCTCCTTCTCCATGACCTGGGTGCCTCCAGGGCTGCTCCTCTCACATCTTCTCACTCCTCTTTTCCCTGGCTGTGGTTGCTCCTGCACAGCAAACTCTTTCCCCTTCTTAACCCTGTTATCCCTATTGTCCCAGCTCTAATGAAGGGATGGGACTATGATTGTGCTAAAATTGATTTATTGCCCTAAATGCATCAGACTCAAGGCTGTGAGAGTTAGAGAAGCAAGAATTCAGAATTCAGCCATAGCTCAAAGCAGTCACGAGTTTCTTCGTTACAAGACAATATATAACATTTTAATCCAATGGAAAGTTGCTACAAAATTTATTTTGCTTTTCTAACCTATCACCTTTACTTAATTCTGCTGCAATGCATACACTTTCATTCAATGAACTACTGTCACACATATGCTTTTATTATAATACTTGCACTCTTACCCTATACAATTACATTACTACACTATAAAACTCTTCACCGTCTTATCATACAGTGTAGTGGTTTTGGTTTATTCATTCAAAATTTTTTTGTTGTGAGATAGAATTAGGAGAAAGGCAAAACAGGCTTAACTTTAAATGGTACAAAGAGAAATTTTATTGCTAGAAATTATAAGAGAAAATAATTAGAATAAAATTTTAGGCTACTCTTTCTTTTTTACACTTTTATACTGAAAATGCTTAGAATATAATTTAATCAATTTATTGTTTTTAAAATAGTTTTCTACTAATTTATTTGGGAGAAGAGACTTTTTTTTTCGTTTATGTAGATTTTTTTACAGGAAACAGGTTTTTTTGTGGCTTTAATGTTACAGTGATTAGCTGTCCAGGAGAATAGAATTCTGATGCCTATGTAAAAATTCCTTTTTCAATTGACTGTTTTTTTCAGAACTATTATTGAGGACTATATTAACTATGGGGCACACTTTTTCAAGAAAATAAAAATTTTCAACCTTTACAAACCACCTCATTCAGTTTCTTACTTACTTAAGGCATATTCTTACAACTTTAGAAGCATAAGTTTATAACTTTTCTACTTAATATCTGCGTACCTCAATTTTTACATCAATCCAAGCTTCTTCTGAAGCTGCAAATCAAACCCTTCAGTATTTTACCTTTTCAGTAAAAACTTCTGTGGAAGTTTTTATCTTTCCATTTCCCACAATCCCAAAGATGTTGCCAATGCCATGATGGGCTCAGCTTTGGCCAGCACTGGTCCATCCTGGAGCTGGAATTGGCTCCACTGGACTTGGAGGAATCTTTTGAGAGTTTCTCACAAAATCCACCCCTGTAACCCCTCCACTACCAAACCTGGACACCAAACCCCACAGAATTATTAGAACAGATTTTTTTTCTAGGCCATGGTGATGTTAGGGGCAAGACAATGGAGCTGCAGTCATGAGGAGGAAGATACCAGAGTTCAGTCATGGTTTTGTTGTTAAAAAGAAATATGAGAAAATTCTGCACAAATATGGTGTTCTGGGGTCCACGGGAGTGGCACAAATCAAATCCCAACCCCAAAAGTTGCCTTAATACAGAATTGACCAGAAATCCTAGATGCTTGTTTGTAGGGCATGAGGTTGACAAACTGTAATTAAAACAAACTACCCCAGTAATCACAGCCTGCTTACACAAAAGCATGAAAACTGTT
>JAOTQP010001286.1:2937738-2952726 GCA_026413545.1 Cichladusa arquata
TCTCCAGCAGGTGTTTAATCATTGTTATAATTTCTTGTCCTTGAGCAGCCTGAGGAAAGGCTGCTTTCTTGGCTCCCTGCAGTATCCAATGACAGCTGGCCCCTGGTTCATCCTTCTGCATGGAGTTATTCCTCTTCAAGAATTAAAATGAAATATAGAAGTCAGATTTAACACTGAAATATTAAGATGCTGCTACATGAATCACTCCCATGGCAATGTACCTGCATCTAATTCCTCCTGGCTTTAATGCATTCCAACAGGAAGCAAGTGCTTATACACCTTTCAAGGGCTGGAACTAATCAGTCTGCTAAAAATCATAGAGAATATGTATGAAGGTAAAAAAATCCAATCATTGATCCTTTTTCTGTTTCTCAGAATTACCAGAGTCTTCAGAGCTTCCTGATTTGGTCCATTTAAAACAACCTCAGCCTGATTTTTGATGCTGCTGTTTGCTTCAAGCTCCTTTAATCCTTGAAGAGAACTGTTCCAGTCTGCAAATTGAATGGATCATCACTGAATTAAAATCTAAGGAGGGACATGAAGCTCTGCTGGACTGACTCTCCCTCCCACTGCCTTCATTATTTAATGCAACACTTGAAAAGTGACCTAAACTTATGGGAAATTACAAATCTCCTCAGTGCATTGAGCAGAAGGAACAATTCTATTTCCAGGGCAGTTTTTTGATCAGAACCCTTTGTTCCATATGAAAGGTATGTAATTAAGTCATTTTACTTTTCAGAGTGTAGAAACTCACCCCTTTAATTTATTCTTCACACCTGAATGAGTCTCACCTCCAGCAGAAACTTTGAGACCTTCTCAGTAAAATTGAGAGCATTGATCCTAACAGCACATCATGCACCAAAGCTGCTTAGAAGGAGAAAGTGATGCAGAAGGCTGGCATGGGGAATTACAGGTGAAAGTTCTCCCTCTTTCCAGGTGTTTTCTTTGTGGGGTCTGAGCCAACATTTGACACCTTTGGCAAACTGAGTGAAACTTTCTCCTTAAGCAGCCCCACAGAAACCAAAGGAACTCCCTGTGGAAGGGGTTCTGCTCCCAGAGAGCAGAGACAAAGATATTTTGACCTGTGAACGATGAAAATTTTGATCTGAGCAAGAGCATATCCTGCTGGACAAGATTTGGGCAGACAGATGGCTCAAAAGGCTTGTGGTAGATTGAGGCACAGACCCTTTATGTGGCACCCTTTGGGACTCAATCTCCCCTTTGACAGAGTCTGTGCTTTCCATTCTGTGGCCTTTAGCTGCCATCAAATGTTGTATGTGATGGTGTTCACCCTTATGTGGGGTGATCCCATTCCCCTGTCTCATCTAGAAGTGTGCAAAGCAGGTTTCTTCTCACTTTTTTAGGCTAGATTGTTCCTTTATCTAGTAGGTCAATTTATTATTACTGTTTTCCACTCCTTTTTCTAGGCAACCTTCACCCTGGGCCCTGGAAGGAACTGCACCGGGGTGTGACTGTGTTTTGAGAGTAGTTTGCACCAAATGATCTTCAGAGGTCCTTTTAAATATAAATCAGTCTCTGTTTATGGCCTGAAGCCAAGGCAGGAATATAAAATATGTAAATCCAGGCAGTAATTCCTAGCAGGCATTGCTGGGATGGTGCTCTGGGTGTTAAGGTTCTACTATTTAGATTAGAATGAGTAATGATCTGTCCTAAAACATGCAGAACATCCCTGCACTTCATGGGACAGAGACAATGGGAGGGGAAAGGGAGAGGAGGACACTGGTACAGGCTCCAGATGGAAATTTTCTTGTCTTTCCTAGTAAAGGTTCCCTCAGATAAGTAAATTCTGTGAACCTGGGGCCTAAAACCCATCCTGTTTATTGAACACGTGAGTGCTTTGTCATGGTTCTCATCACCTCAAGGCAACACAGAAGGCTCAGACACATTTCCCAGTTTGCAGCTGCAGTCTGTGATTCCAGCAAGCCTTTTGCTATTATCCCAGAATCCCAGAAGGGTTTGGACTGGGAGGAACCTTGAAGATCCTCTTGTTCTACACCTTCCACCACCCCAGGATGCTCCAACCTGGCCTTGGACACTTTCAGGGATTCAGGGGCATCGACAGCTCCTCTGGGCACTCTGTTCTGGTTCACCCTCAGAGCCAAGAATTTCTTCCTTATATCTAATTTAAATCTCTCCCTTTTTACTTTAAACCTTTCCCATTTACACCTGTCCATGTAAATCACCCTCCCTCCTTTTCCACAGCCCCCTTTGGGTACTGGAAGGGATCCCAAGGTGTCCCCAGAGCTTTCTCTTCTCTCTGAATAATCCCAGTTTCCTTAGCCTGGCTATTAAATTGAGCTTTATTAAAACCCCACCCTGGTGTTAAAACCAGCCTGGTTTCTTCTCATGTAGGATTCAAGATAAACCAGATTTTTATCATGACAGCACATCTACCTGGCAGAACTGAAATCAAAACAGTGCTTAAAATCAAAACAGACCCAGTTTTCAAGGCCTTGTTAGAAACCACCAATAAAATACCCACCTAAATATATTATTGAAAATATCAGAATATATTCTACACTGCTGTCTGCTGTCCTTCGTGCCATGAAATGCATGCCCTGGCACCAGTGGCTCTATGTCACCATCTCTGTGTGTACAGACAATGGAGCACAGCACAGAAAAAGGAAAATTTTCTTTCTGCAGGAGATGATATAAACAAATGCAGGACAGAAAACCCCTTTTTGCTTTCCCTCTCAATTTATTTCAATCCAAACTGCTCCACTTATCTGTTAAGCATCTGTTCTTGATCTCTGTCAGAACAGGATCTTGCTTTAGGCAGACTCTCAGCTATTGTGCACAGAAGGGAACATCTTGATTTACTCTGCCAGAATCTTGGCAGCTCCTGAGCCTCTTAAACTAAAGTTACTCCCATTTCTGTCTGGGGCAAACTGTGTAAAATCTGGCAAATTTGTGATGTTTGGGTGTCACATAGGAATCAAAATTTTGCTACCACAAATTCAATCATCTCTCTGCACACTTCCTGGTATAAAAGGAAGGGAAAATACGAAATAAAAAGTTAAAACCTTCAGGATTTGCTCTCATGGTGTCATGATTCTTGCACTCCATTATTTTCTGCTGGTCTTTGTATCTATTTCATTTTCTTTTGAGAAGGGAGAGGGGCTGGAGGTGATGAGGTGGTGAGGTGATGAGCACCTAGATTGGAAGGATGCAGCCATGGGAGGAAGCATTTTTAACTTCCTCAGCTTTTCCTGGACAAAACCAGGACAAATTTTCTAATTTGGCTCTGCCTCATTTTATCCACATGCAAAATATGAGATACATTATTAATTTCTCTGCTGTGTATGAAGCACTGTGTCAAATTGGGAAAAAACCCAAAACATCATAGAGTAAAAAAAAGGCTCTGCACAACAAGATAACGTTTTTGATAATAAAAGGGACACTTTCCAAATACTCTCTTTTGTATTTGAAAAACTCACTTGAATCACACCCTTTATTTGCAACTTGGCCACAAAAATATGTGAGCAAGAGGGTGAGGAGCCTCTGAACAAAACTCTGTCTCTGAATTGCTGTGACACACTGGGGCACAGGAAGTTGAATTTCAGGTTTTAAATAAATGGGGTATTTAAGGCTGAAAAGGGGGATGGAAGCAGAGCCCCAAACCCCACGTGTGTGTGCAGGAAAATGTCACCTCCCTCTGCTGGCTTCAGAGTGACTTCAGAGGTTTGAGAGAGGGAAAACAAATGTTTGACAGCCTCAGAGATGTAATGAATATTGTTTCACTGTGATATTTTTAGGCTAAACTAAAATAGTCAGCAGTCAGTGCTGGCAGTGGAATATTTGCTTGCAAAGGTGATTGATACTGGCTTTAATTAAAATAGATCCTCCCACACAAGTCCCTCCTCTCCCATTAAAACTCTTCTTGAAATTACTATTTATTGTTTATAAATAGCCAGAGCTTTTATAGCTCATTCTTGGCCTGATCAACAGTAGGTTTGACCTTGACTTTGAAAGAAGTGGGGTTTAGAGTTAATAAATTCAATAATTTTCCATTTCATTCCTCTTCCCATACAAAACTTTATTTAATTTCTCCTTTCTATTTCTCCTCAATTATCCATGTAGTGTCTTATTTGGTTTTGTTCCACTTTATTTTCCTTCTATAGCACTCTTATTTTTTTCCTCATCTTCTTCAATTTAATATATTCTCTGTCAGTGTTTGCTCCATAGCTGAGTATATTTTACATTTATCTGAATTAGAACCCATTTCTACCTATAACATTGATCCAGCATTTAAATTGTTCTTGTTTTCCTTCATCTGGCTGCTCCTAATTCCTGAAACTTTCATCCATTAGCTTGAAATACACATTTTTCAATACCATAGTCGTAGTTATTTATTAAAAAAAAATCAAAAAACCTGCAGACAGAGAGCAGATCTTTCCATAAATCAGCGACCCAGATTTGCTCTGAGCTGTTTTTAGATGGAGCACATTTACTGTGACAACCCTTAATTTATATTGGGAAAGATGAAAATGTGACAAGAACTGATATTGGAAAAAATTATATTTAAGCCTCTTTCCCTTGTATTTAGAGGGTCTTCTACCCAGAAACAACAAGAAAACACAGTTGTAGGACCATTAAAAAAAGTTCTACACATTTGGAAGGTTTAGATTTATCACCTCAAGGCCTCTTTTTCCACTAAAACTTATTATTTTCCTCACTTTTTTCTGCCCTTAGTGACCTTGATGGGCAAAACTTTCCCTGGATCACAGACTCTCCAATGCTGAGAACTTTGGGGAAAAGGGAAGGTTCAGTTTAAACGAGCAAGAAGAATGGGGCCACAACAACCCCTGGCAGGCACAGTTCTACACCAGAATAATTCCGTTTTTCAGTAAACAGCAGGATGTTTCTGATAATTGCATTTTCCCTGCAGTTTGGCTGTGCAAAGCCAGCTCTCCCTGTTTGCCTGCTGCTGCTTTGGGAGGAAAGGACTGTGCTCTGCTGGGCAAAGCTTCACTCTGGCTTTTTTTTGGGACATTTGAGCTGCTCTGGGGTTAAACCTGGGCTCAGTAACAGGGCTGGGCTTGATCTGTCTCATTATTTTTGTGACTCAGCTCATCCTTACACAGTGTGGGGGCATCCAGATGAACCTCTACGTTTCCAGAAGACAGAAATATTTCCCCTTTTAGGAATGTCAATCCATGTTAATTGTCTATAATTGTTCTTCAGTTGTGGGATGAGGGGTGTTAAGTCAAAATGCCAGAATCACTGTTGTCAAACATCATGCAGCACACAGCTGATATTTCACCAGATGTTTCAGTGAAATTAGGAAGAAATTACCCTGACAATAAGGAATTTATTCCCAACATTTAATCTAAATCTACTCTTTCATCTCAAGGCCTTTTCCCCTTGTGTTGTCACTGCATGCCCTTGTGCAAAATCCCTCTCCTTTTCCATAGGGCATGGTTGGACAGCAGATTAAATTCCCACTGAAGTTTGGACTTCTGTCAATTTAGTGTTTTTTTGTTTTTTGTTTAACAAGACAAAAGCTAGGAACATTCCATATATTGGTATTTATCCCCAAAATTCAGCTTCTTGCTCCCAGTGAATTAATTCTGGTGTTCTCTGATTTGGAGAGGTGGAAAGATAAAAATAGGAAACTTCTCAACAGTCCAGTTCAAACCCTGTTTGTCAGAGCCTTGGTACTTCATAATTCCCTTCAAAAATTTATTGTTCTCTGCTTTGAGTGTAGCTGGCCTTTGTTCCCCTCTCCTTAAGAGGCTGTCACAAAGCCCTGAAAACCATAAATCCTGTAATTTTCATTCTATATGCACTCATAAGCCATTTCTACCTGTTTTATCCTGACCCTCAGTGGCTTTTCATTTTTCTCTCCTTCTGCTTTCACTCAGCCTGTTCCCTCTTAGTCTTCATTTTTCAAGGCTGAAAACATTTTCTGACTCCTGGAGTCTCCCATTCCCCTGACCAACCTGGAAATCTCTATTTTTCCAGCTTGGCTTTTCAGGTTCAGTTGAAAATTCCAGAATAGCAGGTAAATATCCCTGATTATTGGAATTTCACAGCAATGGTTATTTTTTCACTCTGCTTTTGGCTTTGAATAATGAGTTTACTTTTCATTGTCATGAGAATACTGGGATAAGAGTGCTGGACTAGATTTAGGGATGGAGCTGGAGCCTGATGTGTGATGAAGATTAACAATGGCTAAAAACATTTACCATTATATGGTTTTTCTCATTAAATCATTTGGTGAAGTTATGCCAGACCCATTGTCAACATGAAAGGGTTTAAATGAGAGAAAAAACAGAAAATGCTGCCAAACCCAGAGATTTTCACCATAATTTGTCCATATCTTGGATCCAGGAGCATGAGCTGTTATTCTCAGCTGCCAAGGCATTCAGGGATGCTGCAACTCAAATTTATCCTGCTTTTCTCCTGGACACCTGTGTAATATCCAGAGTAATTCCAAGAGACGTGTTTATTATTAAAAATGTGATACTGGTGTGTGCTAAGAGATTGGCTGATCCAGGCATTTGATCTGTTTGTTTTACACAACAGAATCTTCCTATTAAGTTGATGTTGAGAAAACATTTTGCTGTTGGCCTCTAGAATTCCACATGGAGCCTGGAAAACATCTTCATTAAAACAAAACAAGAAAAAGCCAAAAACCAGCAAAACTTCAACACCAAATATACTGAAATTATCAGAGAATCATAGATTGGTTGAGGGAGACAATAAAGAAAATATTTCCTGTTCCTCTCAGGCTTAGGTCTGGGTAGGAAACACAGTGGGTAATTCAGGGTTCATGGGTTAAAGGAAACAGAAGAAAAAAGAGGGAGAAAGTAAAAGTCAGTCAGAAAACCTCTGTTTATCTCTCATGAGCTAAAACTAATACCAGAATATCAGGAAAAAAGAATTATTTTATTATTATTATTTTGACATGAGATGTTAGGTTCCAATGCTGGGCAATATAGAATTTTCTACCCATGCTGAAATTGTAAAAATGATAGGATTTGGAAACCTGAGGTAAATAATCATAGAATCATTTGGGCTGGAATAGATTCTTTAGGTTACTGAGTTCAACCATAAACTTTACAGTGCCAAGTCCAGCAGTGTATATAGATAAAGGTGTAATATACTCTTTTTACCATACTTTTTTTAATGTTTTAAATTCTCTTCTCTCTATCACAGTCCAGCACCCAAAAGTGAAGAGGGTTAACACTGAGCTGGTGATGAATTGGTAGAAAGGGTTAAAACATTGAATTTTATATTTGGCAGCTGTGGCTGCAGAAATTACTGTGAGTCAGGCCAGTCTGGGCTCAGGGAGAATTTAGGTGGAGTCCCATGGTAAATAATCTCATTGGTGATTTTGGAGGGACATTTTTCCATCCAGTGCTGAAGACTCCCAGCTCACACACCTGGTGCTCAGGTGTCTGTTTGAAATTAATGACAAACTCAGCCTTTTTTAGGATAGTTCCAGGAGAATTTTAGGCATTGTTTTAGAAGGAATTGGTTCAAGTGCTTCACTGTTGACTGATGGCAACAATGGAGAGCAAAACTCAGCTTTTATTACATAAACACTTTCGTTATTTTTATTCCTTGAACTGAATTACAATGGCAAAGCAAAATTAAGTTTGTACAATGATTTAACTTCCTCAGGTGATATTTTCCAGTTAAAAACCATAGAATCACAGAATGGTTTGGGTTGGCAAGGGCCTTAAATCCCATCTCATTCCAAACCTTTGCCATGGGCAGGGACACTCCCACTCTGCCAGGCTGCTGCAGGAATGGATAGAATTCCTTGTGCTGGATCTGAAGTGTTTGGGATGCTGGGACAGTCTCCAGTCTGGGTGGTATTTGGGCCTGGATTAAGTAGCATTGGAAAAGAGACTGAAAAGATCCTGTGTGCATTTCTAAGATTTATTTCAGGATATTTTCCCGTCCTACAGGACATTGAACGCTGCTTGAATTTCTAGCAAGACAAAATTCTAGGTATGTGGTCCAGCTTGGATTTTGAAGGTCTACAGGACAGAAATCAAATTCACGCAGAGATTAAAAACAAAATTTCTCTCTTTTCCATTATAATACACCTCAGGGAGATTACTGGACTTTGAATAACTCTTTTACTTATTACTTTTTCTTATTTGTTTTTCCTGAACAAATAGTCTTAGTCCCAGTTTTATGACATGAAGTAATATCAATTTTAATAGCAGCTTTATGTTCCCATTCTGCCAATGCACTCACTAAAATATCATCTTTTTCTCTTCACTTCACAAATTTCCAATGTAAACATCAGCTGAATTACCAGCACTATTGAAGGTTGGTCTCTAATGAAAGAAAATAGAGATTAATTGCTAAGAATGATAAATTATTAAAGACAGAAAAATGAGCAAAATCAGTCATTAATGTGACTGGCATTTTGCAAAGAGAAAATTCATCTTTCAGAGCTCTGTAATGATGGAATCAAAACTTTTTTGAGACTTGAAGCTGAGCCATAATTACTCCTTTTTAAAGCTTGAATGCATACACAGTTTAGTGTGATAAAAATAAACTCGTTTGAAACAGTTCTGAATAAATAAAATGAACAATAAAGAGCCCAGGAAGGCAAGATCTTTTCAGCTATAACAAAAATAGTAAAATCTTTTTGATTTACTGAAATACAGAGAATATAAATTTAATGCTGGAGTAAAATTTGAGGGGAAAAAATGAGAACATAACTTGACACCTGCAAAAAGCAACAATATTTGCTGAAGAAATGAGATCCCTGATCATTGCTGGAAGATAACTTGTCTTTTTGACCAAGAGGAAAAGAAAATCACATTTAATGTCAGGTAAAGATTGTGTGCACTGACAAACCACCTGCAGATAATACTGTACAGAAAATTTCAACCTAAATCCAGCCTATTTTATGACTTCCACTTGATCCTGCATTTCTCATTTGGAAATGTTGCTTCTAAATCATACAAACTGCTTTCGAGGTGGCTGTTACCATACTTGGCTTATTGAGAAGCACAAATTCTTCTCTGTTACATTTAGAAAACCTCTTGAGGTTAGGGAACAAAAAAGTAGCAAGAATCCCATTTTGGGTGTTTTGCACTTGTTGTTATCTTTGGAGCCTTGAAGAATTCCCAGTTATACTTTCTATTTCTACTAGCCTTTCCTCATAGTCTTTGTCCAGCTGTGTGTTATAAGGGCTAAGCTGTAAATTTCAGTATGTATTTGTGTTAATAAAGGATTTTAAAAACTAATCTTGAAAGAAAAAATAGGGCTATTTTTGTATTTTTTCCTTTAAAAATACAATGAGAACCCTAAGAGTTCTTTACTGTTGGAACAAGAAATAAGAGAATCTTCAGACTCAAACGAGGACATGCAAATCTGGTGGCTGTGAAATACCTGCACACAATGTGGCTCAAATATTCATCTAAAGTCTCTTGGCTAAAGGCAAGGACTGACTCTGCTGGTCTCAGAAAAGTGTTGGCTTTGGGGTTTAGCCACTTACTGACCTGAATTGGCCAATCCAGGCACAAAACAACTTAATATTTCTTCCCCTGCCATGAATTAAAGTGATAAATGTAACCCCTGAGACAAGAAGATCCTTTTAGTTTTTCATTGACTCCATCAAGGACTAAGATTGGACTTTCTTTCATCACTGCTTTCATGTGTCCTTTGTCAAACTTGTGATGCATTTTAGTCTTCTTCTATACTTCTGCTTTTCCTTTGGAGCCTTGGGGCAAAACAACCGGAGAGAATAATTTTAAAAAAGGAACAAAAAGCAATAATACAGCAGATCTTTCCCTGGATGTCAGGCAGTACAGGAGTGAGTAGGGAGAGGAGAATTGGAGAGTGAGAAAGAGCTTTCCTTCCACTACATTGTGGAAACTTATTTGTCATTGCTGTCTCTTGGGGGTGGAAGGACAGCATCAGGGGCAGAACACATCCCTCATGTTAAACCTGTTTCCTGAGAACATCAGAACCCTTGGGATAAAACTTTTCTTGCACTATAGAGAACCAAAGGGGATAAACTCAGTGTGTTTATCAGTCCTGGACTACTGAACTTGTTCTAAATGCTGAATTTTAAGCCTTCAGCCACGCCTCTGTCTTGTTCCTTGCTATTCTGTCATCTCCAAGTATTTCAGGTGCTTTTGTATCTTGCCTTCTTGTAGTGAAGAACAATCAAGATTATCAAAGATTTTGTTTCCCCTTTTTCTTCCTTCTCCTTACTGAGACTTCCCCATGCTGGTGCTTCCTTAGGTATTCTGTGCTCACAAATGAGGAACATATGAAAACTCACTGCTTTCTGTTCCTGTCAGAGAACTAAATAAGAAAAATAAGACAAAATTAGTCATGTATTTAAACAGGAAATCTGGTTGACTTTGAGATCTTATGAAGCTGACACAGGAACAGGATGCCCAGAGAAGCTGTGGCTGCCCCTGGGTCCTTGGAATTGTCCAAGGCCAGGCTGGACAGGGCTTGGAGCAACCTGGGATAGTGGAAGGTGTCCCTGCCCATGATTTGGACTAGAATGGACCTTAAAGACCACTCCAACCCAAACCATTCCATGATTAAATGACTCCAAAAGTGAAATAAATGTGCTCCTACCACTAAGGTCCCATCCCCGGGGGTAGACTGGATTTAATTTGATGCCACCCCCATGATGCAGAGTTTATTTGTTGAATTCTCATCACAATTATTTTTGGTCTCATTAACACTTCTCTGCTCTGAGCACCTCATTAACAGAGATTTAGACATTGGTTCTTGAGCCTGGGAAATGTCTGAGGGTGCTGTCTGGACCAGAAGGAAGACTTATCAAGGGTGGTCATGTCTGAGGACCTCACAACATTTTTACTTGGAGCAATGCATTCATATTTTATTTCTGACCCCTATTACATGGGCAATGCTACCTTTAAAATGAAAAGAAATGCATCAAAAAATAAGAATGCAAAATCAACTTCTTCAGCTTGCACTGCTCTGATCAGAAAGCTGTTCCAGCAATTTCCTTCCATGCTTGTCCTAAACTTCCCCACTTCCATCCTAATTTCCAGCTGATATTAGCATATGGCTCAGGGCTGTCCTGAGTGTGACAGTGTCTGGGACTCAGACTCAGTGGAGATGTACCCAGAGGATTTCTCTGAGACCAGCAGTGATTCTGGACTCTCTGGAATACCTGGTGAGATAAAAGCACTTTCTGGATTCAAGACCTCTGGGGCTTCAGCTGTTGACTGGAGCTATGAAAATAAAATTTGTTCTTTAGTCACAATTGTGGCGCAGCTGGATCAGGATTGGGTCTGTTCTTGCACTTAAGCCATGAAATCCCTGGCTGCTTCAGGGACTGTGCTACTGCTTGTCTGCACAGATGAGATAAAGGGTCTGGTGTCTGCTTTGAGATATTGCACAAAACTGTAACTAATGGGCTGACTGAACAAACAACCATTTAACTGAGTGTTTCACAGCGTGGGGATTTCAAACACTTCTGGAGATTCCCCTAGACCTACCCTGCTCAGCCCAGGCCAATTTGTGTGGTGAACGTGTTGATAGCTCTGTGGGAAAATTTGCATTGTCTGTTTGCAGACATCTCTGCATTCTCCAATAATTTCAGCGTGGGGGATTGCCTGGAAATCCCTGAGTCACTTGGCCCAGGGTGTTTGAGGTGTTCACCTAGGACAGTCCTGCAGAGGTGGCTGAGTTTTAGGAGGGTTTTTCATGTGATTAATAGTATTGATAAAGATGGATTGTAGATCTGATGGAGTGCTCACATGGGACCACGGAGCTGCTGGATTATAGAATGTGAACTGAAGAGTTTGGGAAGCCTCACCAGATTTACTTGAAGGTCTTTTTCAACAGAGACCCCTTTGACCAAAGCCAATGGTGCAGCTTGAGAAATGTAACTTCACACCTGAGCATTGTCCTATAGTAAGATACTAAAAACTTTTTTTTTTTTTTTTTTTAAACAAGGATCCAGCTTTTAAGCATCTGTGCAAAATAACTATTTCAGGATGAAAGGAGCTCCTCTGAAGACTCTGTTCTTTAGGGTGGATAGATGCCTGCTGGCCACAAAGGCAGAAGTGTTTTACCATCTCTACACTACTGCTCCACAGACCAAGACACAGTACCAGCCACACGTGGGCAGATAAACTCCATTTGTATGAAATAAAATTTAAAAAATTACTATTTCAAGAAGCAGTGGAGGAGCTGATGTAGAAATCTATATGGGCTCCATGGCCATTTATAATCCATAGTACCAAAGGTTCATTGTTATCTTTTAAATATTCTGTATTTTACTTTTGCTCTTTGCTTATCAAGACTATTTTTGGCTCCTTACACCATAGCATATAAAATATAATTTAGCATGGCCTGGAGGAGTTTTATTAATGTCCATGTGCAGGCTGAAAAACCACATGGCACTCTGTACTATTTAAAAATGAAGCATCTTCATACAGCTATGAAAAGGTGTTGGCCATGTTGATTAATTAATCCTAGTAAATAAAACAGCAAACTACAATTTTTCAAACACCAAAAATTCCATTTTAATATTTTAAGCTCCCTGCACCCTTTATTGGGTTATGAATTTCAATAAAGCTGGAGTAAACTTAATTGTAAAAACAATATACAGTCATTTCTTCAGATTGGAAGTTACTTTTCCTCTGTACCTAAAATATGGTGTCATTAGTATCCACCAGGCTTCTTCTGGTGATGCAAATCTTCCTGTCAAGGCTTTTTTGTGTTTTTTTTCCCAATGAAATATAGCAACAGTAAATGAGCATAAATACATTTCACAGCATCCTAGGTCTGAAAATTCAGTTTGCTTCTCCCAGGGACATAAATACCTGGTAAAGGAAGATACAGGATGCTCAGAAAATCAACCTCAAACTGTTTAAAGGTTTAATGAGACAGCAATTAAGATTTTCAAATATGTGATAAGGTTCCCAGTCTGCAGCTTTCCCCTCCTCCTACTCACTGGAGCCGTGAAGATCAGTCTCCAAGTCAGCTACATTGGGAATAATGTGCTCTAAAATTGATTTCAATTTGAGACAGTGTATGTTCCCTCAAATGTATTATAAAATATATACTTTTTAAAAGGTTTCAGAACTCCATTTAGTAAAGAATCTCTCATGGAAGTGCACCCGTGTTTGGCTGCAGGGTTGGCATCATTTATTTCTCTGTTATTTCAGTGGGATATTTTATGATGCTGCAAAAGTATTTTGCAGAGGGCTCTGAGCTTCCCCTGCAGTGGAGTAAAGTAATGTTTAATGTTTCCACGTTCTCCTGCTTTAGTGCTGGGATTAATGAGGGTTGAAGCTGAACTGGGGAAGAATTTGGAGAACTGGATTTGCTGTGTGGCTCCTGACTGGAAGATGAGGTAAATTGGGAATTGTTGAGTTGATGTCATGGAGGGTTCAGTGATGCCCAGGGAAGTCCCCAGGCCACCCCTGAATCTCTTCTCTGCTGCAAAGCCAAGCTCTGAGCCCTGGACTCAGCTTTGCCTCACTGACATCTCCCACTCCCTTCCTTAGAGGGGACTTGGCTCTTTTCCTGGGGGTTGGGAAGCAAAATCTGTGATTCTGGAACTATGAAACTGAAAACACTGCAGGAGATCAAACCAGAGCCTGACATGCTCCTGCTTTTGGGATGAAATTAAAGATTTCCTCAAGGCTCAAGAGCTTTGTGTTTCTTAAAGCATGGGTTTCTGAAATAATGAAATAACTTGAAACAGCAATTTTTCAAAGGGGAAAAAAGCCCCAAAGAACCAAACAAGAAAACTTTTGTCTTTTACTATTGGAGAGAAAAGCTTAATAAATACTGGAGTGTAATAAAAACCTCAAGTGTTAAGAAAGGAGTGTTAAGAACAAAAATCCCACAACTTATTTACAAAAGCTGCCCCAAATCAATTCTTCTTTCAGTTGCATTTTTAGTGGCTGTGACTGAAAAAAATGGAAGTTGCTGATAGTGAAGTGATGTTTCTGAAGCTGATATTGTGCTTCCTATAACTCAGTGATTTACAGTTTGTGCACAAATAAGCTTCAAATTGATTCTTTTTCTCCTTGGACAGATGGGCTTAAAGGTATTTTTTGGCTGCTCTGATGCAGCATCATTGAAGCATGGCTAAAAGTGAAATTCTTTCTCTCCTGGTGGCGTGATAATACTGCCAAATATGAAAAATACCAACAGAAATAAAACCTGATGTTGAAAAGTCTGTCAATCAAAAAGCTCAAATTATTCAGCTTGATTGGCTGGGTTTGAGCACATAAAACAGGGCAACAGAGTCCAAAAAGGAATGGTAAGAAATGTGATGTGCCTTTGCTTTTAGCTTTGATTACTGAATATTTATTTTAGGTCATCTTCTTTCAGTATTTGTATTATTCACACAATTTGTGACAGAAAAAGAAGAAAAAAAAAATCAGCAACAAAAAAATCTTTCTTCAAAATCCAAGAAGTCGCAATCTTCCAAATTTCACTTCCTTTTCTTTTTGATTTTTGATATTTAAAAAAGAATGATACAAAGGATGAGTCAGGAAAGCACCTTGCTAGAGCAGCTCTCACATGATTCAAACCCTGTGAAAGAATCTGAGTTTATTCCTCAGTTTTCCAGAGCTACCCCAATAAATTATTATTGTTACCTCAGTCATTAATTCTCCAAATAAATGAGCAAGGGCATCTCCTGCTCTCTGCAGACACCTCAGGACAGGTCATCTCTCAGTATCTCAGTGACATTCCCCCATTTCCACATCAAATGATCAAAATTAGCAGAAATGGGCTTGGGTTATTGTTGTTTCCTTGGAGTAAATCAGGGAGAGCTTGGTTTTGGTAGTTTTTTTATTGTTTGGCCTGATGTTTTTCTCTTTTTGTTTTGGTTGGTTGGTTGGCTTGTTAGTTTGGTGGTTTTTTTGTTTTTTGGGGGTTTTTTTTGTTGTTTTTTTGTTGTTTTTTTGTTGTTTTTTTTTTTTTTTTTTTTTTTTTTTTTTTTTGTTGTTTTTGTTTTTTTTTTTTTTTTTTTTTTTT
>JAOTQP010001286.1:2975885-3009401 GCA_026413545.1 Cichladusa arquata
CCAAAAAAAAAAAAAAAACCAACAAAAAACCCAAGAAAATAAAAAAGAACAAAACCCAAACATTATTTAGAATTCTTTTCTTTCTGCCTTCATTTTGTCTGTTCTTTTTTCATTTGTCATGAGATTCTCACTAAAATTTATGCAGCAGCATAAAGACTTTAAAGAGTTGGCTTTGTGCAAGCATTTACAAAGTTTATAAATGTGCATTACACAGACATTTCTTGGTGTAACCACATTTCTGTATGGGCTCCATGACAGAGGTGAAGATTTTAATGAAGACATGAAATCTGTCCATGTGGTTTCTGTTAGGGTCTGCTTGCAATAAACCATAAATTTTCTTGCACTTTTCTTAATTAAAACACCTTTCCAAGGGCTTGACTTGCCTCTGTTTTCACATAAAAGTAGCATTTATGTTCTAACACCTTTCAATATTTGGCCCCTCCTTACCTGTTCTAGTTTTGCAGAGAAGTAAGGAGATAAATTAAGGTGACAAAAACATCACAGAAGGTTTTGGGGATGGCTTCTCTTTTACGTTGTTGATATTTGCCATGTTACCTCCTGCAATTTGGGATTTCCCATGAACTTCACTAAAAAATGAAAATGTCATAAAACCTCAGCACGCTATTCCTACTTGTTTGAGGTTTGGGGTTTTTTTGGTTCAGTGATGTGCTGGAAGGGAAGAAACCCAACTAGGCAAGCCTGAATATCTTTTCCGTTTATAAGAAAACCAATCATTCCTGCTCCTTCACTTCAAAAATCTCCATTCTGTGGTGCCTGGACTTCCACACTCTTTTCCTTTTTCTTCCCAACCAACATCACCATCTCACCTCCAGTATGAAAGAACCCCAGACCACAAAGTATTTTCACATTTGGCCAGCAGAAAAAAAGACAATCTCGCTCTTGCTGCCTCGTGTTCCATGAAATGTCTTTTTAATTATGGTGATTCTACCTTGGTAGCTTTTCCTCTATAATAAACCTTTCCCTGTCAGGAGGAGAAACAATAATAACAACAAGCCCTGCATTAGGAGGAAACATTTAAACCCTCCATGCCAAGCTTGCTGCCATCTATTAATTAGCAGAGGCCACAGGAGATGTTTTTGTCCCTCTTGGAAGAGAATTATATTTGCAGCTGATAGTTTATACCTCTTTTAATAGGAGCTGCAGAAATAACCCACTAATCACCTCATTTCAACCTGAATGGAGGTGCTGAAGCTTCCAGGAAGAGCTCTGGGGATGTGTGCTCAGGCCAAGGATGTAATCATGGGTCCTTTCAGGATTCATCTCCCTGCCCAAAAAGCAATTCCAGGAATAAAGTACCAATGTGGAAAGCTCCACGTCGCTTTCCTCATTCGTCCTCGCCCACCTTCTACCTCTGTGTAATTTGATTTGCTGTTAATATTTCCAGCTGGAATTAGATCCAGCAGCAAGTGTAAATAGGAGTGTTGTTATGTTGTTATTCCCTTAATAACATCTCGGAGAAAAATTCAGGGTCTCTTAATGGCAAATGTTATAATAAAACATTATTGCTCCAAGAGCTTTTATTTAAATAGCAGAATCAACCTTCAGGTCCTGAAATGTTTAAAATGAGAAAAGACATTGGTTTGTTGGATGTTGGGTGAGGGTTATTTTATTTGTTTTTATTTTTATTTATTTTATATCCTGCTTTTTTAGAGCTTTAGAACATGAAAACCCTTCTGAGAGTGGCTGTAGCAAAAAGGTAAAAGAGCCCCACAAACATGCAGTGATCCTTCCAAGAATTCCTGGCTGGCTTCCAGCAAATCTGCAGCTCCTGAAAAATATTCTGGGCCAAATTTGTGAATGTTTTAATGATTTTTCCACTGGTCAGTCACTTTCAGCACATTGCTTTAGGCTTAGCTGATCACATTTGGGTTGATCCATTTGGCCCTAGAAATTGATACTGACTGCTGCTAAAAGGAAGTATTTATAAAGGATGGTGTCTGATTTCCTTTTTTTGGATCTGTTTGCACCATCATCATCCTGAATTTCTAATATTTCTGTTGCCCTGTGTGTAAATCTTGTCTCCCCTCAATGATTAGAGGATTTTTTCACCACCACTGCTCCAGGGATTTTGTGATCTTGTTTTTCACTTTCATTTTTAACAATTATTTCCCCTGAGAGAGAAGAAAATTCAGGGAAAAATTCAGGACCACTCTCATGATCTCATACACACACAAAAATGGCCAAATATTGAAATAATCATTATAATTTTTGCACCAGGAAACCAAAAGCAAATTTGGTGTGATCAGAGCATGTAAAGGTACCAGGTGAATTATTCACCAATTTTTCAAATAATTCATCTGGGAGAATTAAAATCTCTTATACAAAATTAACTACCAGGAAAAGGAGATCAGTGAATGTGTAGAAATGATGAATTACTCAACATGGAAAACTCTCAGTTAAAAATATAAATGGAATTATCCCTTTTCAAGAGAAAATTTATGGGTTTGTTTTCTGGCCTGACTACTATAATTCCAGAGTTTTTCTTACAGTTTTTGACATACTGGTGGAGAAAGAAGAGGAGGACAAACAAAACTGTCTTTAAAATAAAAGGAAATTTTGACAAATAAAGGAATTTAACAAAATAAGATCTTTGAATTGGCAAAGGCTCTAAATCTCAGTTTCCCCTCTTTGTTCTTCATGGAACATTTATTTATTTATTCGTGCTCTCCTGGGTGTAAATCAGTTGTCACACTGAGTTAGTTTTTATGTACATTCTGTTTGTGAGTTTTTCAGAATAGATCAGTCCTAAGGCTGATGTGGCTTTCATCCAACTATTTTTATTGAGGTTTGTCAACAAGAATTTTCTCACTTTATGCGACACAATATTGTATTACACTGTAGGAATTAGGTTCATTCTCTGATTATAATTGTGTGATACACTCGCTATTGCACTGTTCTCTGAAAAAACAAAATAAAAACAAACAAACAAAAAAACAAAAACCCCCAACCAAACAAACAAAAAAAGCCCCAAAACCAAAAAACAAAAACTTTGTGGTTGAATTACCTAATTTCAGTTTTGATTTTAATGCCAGAGACTGATGGACCTCCTGCTTCCTTGAGGTAATTACATTTCTGGGCAAATAGCAGTGCTCTGATGACCACAGTTTGAGCTGGAAGAAGAAAGTTTCATCCCTGTAAGACCAGATTCTGTCTCATTTGAGGGTTCTGACTCAGAAATCTTTAGTTACAACATTTTACCCTCTCAGAAATTGAATCAATTCTTTTCCCATATGTATAACTTGCAGTGCTTGACCTTGAGTTCACAAAGTTTCCCTCATGGGAAAGATTTTGATTCCTGTTATGGTTTCCTTTTTCTTTCATTCTCCTCTTACAAAGTGCCAACACTCAGAATAATGAGACTCCAGTGAACAGATCACATAAAGGAATTATTTTCTGGATTCCTTTTATAAGTATAGGCAGTTGCATAAAGGATCTGCTTGGCCTAATGGTAAAATGAAAGTTGGTAAATGATAAAATAAAAATCAGAACATTTTCGTGAAAAAGAGATGCTTAAGAGTGTCCTCTTTTCTTCTTTCATTAAAAGTAAAAGTATGACTTGAGAATTTCAGGTGTACATTTATACAACATAAAACTTGAAGGAGAGAACCTCATTCTTCATAGGATCAGGGATTAATTAATTAATAAATCAATGAGAAACAAGTGTTGACAATGCTTCAGACTTGTGTCTGTGTTTACTTCTATTTAGATATTTTACATTATTTTTTTAAATAACAGGTATTTTTCAAAAACTGGAGTACTTGCAATCTTGCTCTGTGTGCAATCTCTGGCTAATCAAAATGCAATCAATCCTTAGCTAATTGTCCTCTTAGGTGGCTCTATTCACACTGTCCCTTGACTTAAGAAATTGGCCCTTCCCAAAGTTTGGGTTTAACTGAGCAAAGTGTGATATTTCCACAAAGCTGAGACTCTAGGGGAGAAATACTAAAAAGGTTCTGTTGAATGAGAGGAAGAACTGGAACACACCAAGAACTTTGTTATCATTTTTTAGAGGAAATAGTGTTGGAAAGAGTCTTCTGTTCATTGTTCAGATAAAGGTTTGACTCATCAATACCAGAGCTGAGCACATTTCCTCATGGTTAAAGTGAAGAGTAACACAGAAACAACTGATCTCCCAGAATTTTTGGCAGCTCTGGTTTCCCACCAACAGGAAAGTTCTGGAGATCCCAGAGATCTCCTGAATCAGCACTTGTCACAAATCTGCTTTTTAATACCTTCCCCCCCAGAGTTGTTTCAAATTGCCTTTGTGTTGAAATACCTCTTTAAAATCACCACAGAAACTGCATTCTCTTAGTAGTGGGTATTTTACCACACTCAGAGAACTCAAGGATAAAATTTGTGATTCTTCACATTTTCTGAGCTCTTTAATAAGGGAGTCACTATGTGCTTGTAAAGTCACGGACATAAATGTTTTCTTATTGTGAGTCCAACCATAAATAATGGAAGATTTAGTTGTGTGGTTCATTGTACTATGAAGAAATACAACAAGAAAGAAACAAAAATTTTATTATAATCTCCCCTCAGCAAAAGCCTGTTTTTTTTTTTCTCTATGTAAAATTAAAGAATTTACTTTAAATAGAGGAAGTGAAATCTTCCACCAGATGATACAACTGCTCCAGAAGCTCCATGTCCTGAGGAAAAACAGTCTGAGATGGTGTGGACAATAGGTTTAGGTAAGGAGTTTAGGTAAAAAGGAAAATAGGTTTGGATAAAGGAAGCCAGGCTTTGCAATTCAATTCACCTTTGAGAAACACATGGCAAGGGATTCCTCTTACTGAAGATGAATGTGAAAAGTCAGACAAAATCAGATATCTGGTCTGGCTGGGATTTATCTTAGTTGATTTCAGGGCTTGATTCATTTCTCCACACAAAGGAATCTGGTTCCCTTTGCCTTCAGTGTCACAGCTGGCAGCTCCTGGGAATGTTTAATCAGGGAATCCCAAACTGGGGAGGGTTGGAAGGGAGACTGGAGGTGTCTGGTCCAACCTCCTGCTCCAGCAGGGCTCCCCAGAGCTCAGGATTGTGTCCAGGTTGCTTTTGAACATCTCCAGTGAGGGACACTCCACACCCTCTCTGGACAATCCAGTGCTTGGTCACTGCACAGGGAAGAAATTCTCCCTCATGTTCGGGTGGAATTTCTTGGGCATCAGTTCCTGCCCATTCCTCCTGTGGCACTGCTGGGGCCCACGGGGCAGAGCCTGATCTAACGTCTGACCCATCACTGCAAACACTTAAAAAGCCACAGATGTTTATATTATATTATAGAGCATCTTAATTGGTTATGGTCTCCTCTTACTGGAAACACAACTGAGCCTTGAAGTGTGTGAATTTATGCAGGATCTTGGCCAGCACACTCCATGGATTCTAAAGAACCTCTCAATGGACTAAATTGACTTAAAGGTTCAATTTTAGGTGATTATTGACCCCAAAGGAAGCTGAAACATCCAGCTTGCATATGGACATCGAGATGTTGATGTCTGAATTTCCCAATGTCTTTAAGCTGCCTTTGAAGTCACTAAAAGAGACAGGCTGATTTGGACTCAGGGTCTCCTACCTCAGCACAGCACAAAGGAGGTTCTAGCAGGAAATGGAGGGGTAAACTGACCAATTACTTAAGGCTGGTGATTAACCACAGTGGGAGTTTGTTGTTGGATGCTGCTGGGAACCAGGGAAAAAGCAGCCTTGAAGCCTTGCCTTTCTCAGGCTTTACAAGGATAAGAAATTCTAACAATGATTATGCACCTGCAAGGTGTGTGAGAGCAGTGTGAGTGTCTCATGATGTTTTGCAGAAAGCAAGTTTTCAAAGAGGTGTTGCCTTCTTGGACCAATGAGTTTCTTCTATTTTGTTTTTCAGGTACTCCCCTATATAAAGTGTAGTGTTGCTTTAAATAAAGCTCTCTTTCTCTTTTGCTTCTCCATTGCACGAGGAACTATGTTGCATTATCCTTTTTGCCATTCACCTACAGCCTAAAATTCAACAGGAGTTCACTTTTCCAGCATACCCAGCCTGCATTAGGTATTCATAAACCAATGTGGGAAGTGTGGAATTTCACGCCCCCAAGCAAACATCCAGAGCTGAGCTCTCATCCTTCCCTCCTTTCAGAGATGCTGGTGGAGTACACCCTGAGGAAATTATTATCTTGTCCTCCATAGACATCCAAATTATGTCAGGCAGATTGCATTCAGCCATGTCTGTGACTGTGAAAATAACCAGGAATAATCAGTTTACATTTACATTCTTAATGCCTGAAATTGGGTGAGACGAGTGCTGCTGTAGGGGGGTGAGGTGAGGCCCCTCTGCAGTCACTGGAGAAATTGGGATAATCAAAGGGAAAAGTCTGGAAAAAAGATGTTCTTTTGGTGGTGATGTCCTGGCACAGGGTGCCCAGAGAAGCTGTGGCTGCCCCTGGATCCCTGGGAGTGTCCAAGGCCAGGTTGGACATTGGGGCTTGGAGCAGCCTGGGACAGTGGAAGGTGTCCTTGCCTTGGCAGAGGGTGGAACTGGATGATCTTCAACCTTCCAACCCAAACCACCCTGGAATTCCATGACTCTCTGTTTTAAACATGAAAGAAGCAAAGACCAGTGCACACCAGGAACTAGACTTCTGTGTTGTTAAAAATAGGTTATTCCTGTTTACCCAGATTTGATTTTATAGGCTTAATCTACACCTAGGAAAAACATAAATATTTTCTTGGCCCTTAGAATCAAAGCAAGCCTAGTCTTAAACCTGCATTTTAGTGAATAAAAATCAGGGTTGTTCTCCTCCTCTTGAAAAAGAAACTGAATTGAAATCAAGTTAAGTGGCCAGAGGAAAGCAAGAAAACCAATGAATAATACAATGCATAAAACAATTTCTGAGGACAGGAACAGCTGGTCTGTCAACTCTTTAGAGACTATTAATAGGAATGAAGATTTCATTGTGTGTTGCTGGGAAAAGTAACTTCCCTTAGGTTGGAAAGAATAACTTGCTCAGTCTTGAATAAAATACAATGGAAGCAGAGAAGGGATCACTGACAGATTTGTTTTTTTCAAGTAGAAATGCTGAAAAGATCAAAGGAGTTTATATTTAAAAGAGTTAAATAATATGTTTGTGGAAGACAAGTACAAATCAGATATCTTTTTCAAATTCACAAAGTGCCTTAGATACTGGGGTGAAATTAAGTTTACAGATCAAAACAGGTAGGACAGAATCCACATAATCCAAGGATCTGTGATTCCTGCCTTTATTTTGGAGGTGTCCCCAGGGTCAGGCTGAGGAACAGTAACAGAATATGGGCACATATGGAGTCAGAGCCCCAGGACATGGCAGGACTCAATTTAATCCAAGAAAAACAGCAAGGAGATAACACAGGGAGTTTACAGGGAACATCAACTGGACAAATTATCCTCATGCAGCTCCAAGCACTTGCCTGATATTCAGTGCCTTCCCTTTTTAGTGTCTCAACCTATTGCCTTCACTTGTTTGATTTTCCTGCTCTCACCCCTCTGTCTCAAACACCCCACAGAGATCACTCTCAGGAATAAAACCTCCAGCCTTTTTTTATGCCCTCCTTTTTTTTAAAGACCGTGAAGTTTTGCTGTTAATTACAGCCACAATATGTCTCTCAGTAACACCATGTTCTGCCTGAGCACTGAATTATGTACTCTCTGTAATTGCAGCCTCCTTCTCCTAATCCCAGGGCTTTTTGTTTTGCATCTTCAGTCAGATTTAGCAAAAAGATTGTTTAGAAATGTCAATAAATTCACCTTTATGCTCTGGCTGGTGGTTCATGCTGCAGTGTGGGGCTGACCCACCCTCTTTTCCAGCCTGAGGAAACACAGGTGCATTTCAGGAAGTTTTTATCATGCAAAACCCATTTTCAGGTAACATATGGTATCAAAACCCCATTCTCCAGCTTCCACAAAGGTGCTCAGCAGCTCAGCAAATGTCAAGTAATTTTCATGAAATGGCATCAATTGATTCAGAATATCCATGAGGGGGATTAGGAGGAATCTCAGGTCTGTTGCCTCATTGATTAAGTTTCATACCAACACAATGGCTTGCTGTTGTTAACAAGAGGAGGATTTTATGCACATCTGTTGTATTCTGAGCCCAGGCTGATGTTGTGGAGCAGCAAGAAAAAAAAAAAACATGGTTCTTATCTTTGATTAGTTATCATGTAATTCTTAGAGAAAAAAAATCATAATGCTTACTTAGAGGCAGCTTATCAGGCAAGGACCTATTTTGTGACAAAAAGTAGCAAAGTGCATCAGAGCATACAGAAATATTATGAGAAATAAGTATGATTTGTTTTCCCCTGCATTATTTCATTATTGGATCTTTGGGTACATACAGAGAAACAGCAAAGAGGAAAATTAATAAAGGAAATTAATATGGTGAACAGAAATTAGTTTTTAAACTAAATAAAGTTTTAAGGGTCTGTTCAAAGTAATGAAGGGATGTAAAAAAACTGAAGAAATCAGAGATTTTTATATAGGTGAGCTTTATAGCATTAACTACAATGAGATGTTACAAAAACCCAAAAAAACAGGCTTGATTTCCTTATTAGGATGGGAAAATATTCTTACAAGAGGAATTTCCAGCTAATTAATTTAAATCTCAAGAATGGGAATGTGGACTGCTATTTTGATCAGCTGGAAATAAGATAGGAAAAGCAGATGGAGGAGAGAAAATATATGAGAAAGCAAATATTGAGAGACCAGGTCTGCTCCATCAAGCAATGCCTTCTCCTAAAAATTGCTTGCAAATACTCATGTCAAAAAGCTACGTAAAAAAAACTGCAAAAAAAAGAAAAAAAAAGAAAAAAAAAAGTGGTTCACACTTAGATTTGCTCCAAGCTGGTTGTTATGACCTAAAAAACCTCATTTAAGTGACCTTCAAGGCATTAAATAATAGAATAAATTTGAGTTGTGAGAGGAGAGGGTTGGGGCCAGAGCTCCATCCCCTGACCCAAATTATTCTGTTATTGTCTGATCTTGTGTATTTGAGTTGGTTGAATAAAGTTCAGCAGGGATAATGAACTATTCCTGTCCTGGGGGTGTTTGATAGGTCTGCACTTGGCATTTTTCTTTGCATTAGAAGTAGAAACTGCCTGACACCATGTGTTGCTTGGCTTGTGGTGAGATCCTAAAAATCACTCCAGTGTGACAGGAACCATCTTGCTGACTAGTGAAAGTGGCCACAGTTTTAATTTATCCATCAATGACAAGGAAAAAGTCAAAACCAGACTTAAAATAATTTTTTTCAAAGTTTTAATCTCTTCATTTTCTTACAAATCTGATTTTGGAGTAACATCTGAGGCTGTACAGGTCAGGGATCAGGCACCATTTTGCATTAATGAAGGACAAACTTATACAAAAGAGAAGATTGAATGAGAATTTGGTTACAAATGTTATATTTTGTATATCTGTAATATTTAGATGAAGCTGGAAAACCAGACAGACAACTTGTAGGAGAGCTGTACACCTATGGAAAAAGCTGCAGAAATAAATATTTCTTCTAATGGCATTGAAAGTCTATTTCGGGGTAACTTAAGCAAGCCCCAAATCTCCCCTGACTGTACAGAACTGATGTGCTTAACACTACTGGGAGATAATGAATGATAAACAGGATTTGAAGCAGCACTTCAGCCTTATCAAGGAAAACTGCTTTTGTCATGTTCATCATTTTGGTTCTCCCAGGTCCTGAAAACAGCCTGGTGCAATATTCAATGGGGCAAAAGCCAGAGCTGTGAACCTTGACATTAAATTTTTTTCCTTTTTTAAATTTTTTTTCCCCTCCAAAAAATCCAATCTGTAGGCAAGAAATCTTTAACTTTCTTAGCACCAACAAATAAACCTGAGCTCAAGACATTTTTTTGTGACACGAGGGCCAAAACGATCTTGTTCGTGTTGGGGAGGAAATTCTGACATTGCACAAAATTTTCCATCTGAGAGGAAGGGGATGCCAGAACCCAGAAACTCCATCTCCGAGTGCCAAAGGGAATCCCAGGCTGTCAGACCCCAAACCCTTGGAAAACCAGCAGCCACACTCCTGGCCCCATCAGGGAGGGATGAGCTCAGAGAATTTCTTGCTCAGAGAATTTCTGCTTCCAAAAACGCCCCGAAAACACAGGCGGTGTCCCAGGTGGGTGACCCGGCAGGTGCGTGCAGGTGAATCCAAAGCCCCCGGGGGATCGCGGAGGATCCTTTTCCCTCCGCTCCCTCCTGCGGGGGTGCCGGGGGTCTCGGGGCGGTCCTTGGGCAGGTGGGGGCGGGCAGAACCTCGGCTTTTGTCATGTTCATCATTTTGGTTTTCCCATCGCGACAGGCAGAGGCAGCGGCTGCGGAGGATGCGAACTTTGCCAAGCTGGCTGCTGCTGCTGCTGCTGCCGCTGGTGAGTGAGCGCGAACCGCTGGGGCGGGGGGGCTGCACATCTGGCACAGCTGGATGGCTCCGCAGCTGCCCCGCTGCAGCCGGGCTGGGGCAAAGCCCGCAGGAGCTGGGCAACTTTTGTCCTAACAGGGAACAGGCAGAAAGAAAGGAAAACAGGGGAAGGATAAAGAGGAAATACATAAAATGAGACAGAGGTGTTAGAGGGAAGGAAAGAAAAAAAATATCTCGGAGTTAATGTGTTGACCTAAGAAAAAAAATAATCCCTGACTTAATGTGTTGACCTAGCTCCTTTCCTTAAAATTTTCCCACCTCAAGATGCTGTTAATAAATGCCTTTTCATTTCCATTCGTTAGAACTGCAGTTTGCAGAGGACAGAACAGCATCCCTAAATCAGAATGGCTGTAACAGGGGTTTGGATGGACAGGAGGGGACAGGTAGCTGTCCTGGGAAAGGGAACTTTGCAGGACAAGGAGGATAACTAGAAAGGAATAGTTCCCCCTGATGGATGGGGGCATTTACCTCTCTGAGGATGTTTTCAGTGCTGGAGGTTTCTGATATCACCAAGCAGGAGCATGAGCTGTGTGTGCACTGAGGGCAGAGGTGAGGCTGTGCCACTGGACTTCAGGGAGGATGGATGGGCACAGGGACACAATCCAGGCACAGGGACACAATCCAGGCACTGCCATCCCTCCCTGATCCACCACTGGCATTGCCTGGGATGTTTAAGAAAAATTAGAGCAAATCCAAGCACAGTCATTTCTCCCCTTTGCCCTCAGCCTCAGGGCTCGAGTGTTTGGAGCCCTTCCCCTGGGTGTGATTACCAGGGACTCGTTAATTCAAACTTTACTCATTTCACAGTGAAATGTTCAGCGTGGGCTGAGATTCAGGCTCCTGCTGGAGCCAGGAGGGAGAGAGTCACCTTCCCAGGAAACATTCCATCTTGTCCTGAGAAAGCCAGATGGACTGGGTGCTTCTCTAGGGCCTGCTTTCCTCTGTGGATAACTGTGAAAGCCTAAATTACAGACTGATCCTGACCTTTCATTTTGGTATAGTGAGTGATGGGATGTAAATTTTCACACCTGCACAACCTCTGGATCTTGTAGTTTCCTCTGTATTTCCACAGATTTATGTTCAAGAGATAGCTTGTGGGTCCTTGCTATGCAAGTGTAGCTATTATCATGTGTAATACTGCTCTTTCATGCAAAACCAATCAGCCTAAAGGGTTAGACTGCTGCAGGTGAAGTGATTTTGGCATCTGGGCCAGCCTTTTTACACCTAATGGAGGCACAGCTCATTCTTGCAGCTGTCAGCAGAGTGGAGCTGATCTGAAGTGATGGATCGTGCACATCTGGGGCTGCCATATATCATTTTAATGTTGCAGCATATTGCAGCAGGCTGTGCCCATAATAAGAGAAATTCTATAAACTGCATGATCTACACAGCTTTTGGCCTCAAAATACGAACATCAACTCCATGTCTGGTGAGAGGCAGTGCTCTGAATGACAGTGGGGTTTGTGTCTCAATCTAGGTCTCTTTGCATGCTCAGCTGAAGAGTCAGGGAAGGACTGAGACCCCTGAGGAAATAATCCTTTCCTATTTCAAGGATCATGCCTGAGCAGAAAAATAATTCCTGTATGGATTCTGCAAATAAGCCATTAATCAGATATGAAAATAAACCAGAGGGCTAATCCTGAAAACTTCCCCTGTGGTACTGGGGAAGTTGTTACCTCCTGGCAGCTCCACAGGGATGTTGCAGGATATACTTTGTGCCTTGCAGAACAGAGTCCTTGACACTAAAAAAATTACCATTCACTGGTAAGTGACAAGGAACAGAGAGCAGTGGAGGCTGAAATGCATAAAAATGACTTTTCCTGCCTTAAAGAGTTCAGAGTCTTGGGAAGCAGAGGACAAGGAGCAGAAAAGACTCTGCCTTCACTGCTCTCCCTGCTGTGCCAAACTGCTTTCCTCTTCAAACACCTACATTTCCCATTTCTGGGAAGGGCTTTAGTCTGATCTAATGACTGGAGGTGAGAATGGAAACACAGGTGGGTCAGCACTGAGCTGAACATTCCCTTCAGCAAAGGATTTCTTGTGCTAATGGACAGATGGGTCCAAACCCATGGCAAGATGCTGAGCTCGGTGTCTAAATTTCCATGTTTAATCTGTGCTTCTTCTACCAGCCTGGTCCCTGCAGACCTTCAATTCCCCTCCATGGGGAGCTGGATGTGTGGAATAATCTGGTTTTTAGGTGTTTTTTTAGCCTGGAAGGAGTTAATGGAGGGAGACAGGCTCCTGTACAGGCAGTCACTGTCCTCAAACAGGTGTCTGAGCAAAGTAGGAGGAATCCTTCCCTGGAACTGCTTGTCTGCTTTCCCTGATCATTAAGGGAGGCTTGATGGGAGAATTTAGATTAATCATCTACAATTAACTGTCTAAAATTAGGAATCTGGTCTAAAGCTACTCATTGAGCCTCCTTCAGTATTAGTGGGAAGAGAAGGAAACACTCCAAGAATACAGATCAATTAAATGAGCTTGCTGTAGGACTTTGACTTCCTGGTTTCAGGACTTTAGGATTAGATGACATCAATCTCGCCTGCAGGCAGAAAAATGATACAGAAAAGGAGAAATTTCTCTTTAATTTACAGGAATACTTGCAATAGTAGAAAATAGGGATCCTCAGTTATTAGTGTTCTGTTATTCTTCAAGCATTAGTAATAATTAAATGCTCTACCCAATTTAGCAGAGCACTGATAAAGTAATTTTTCTCAAGGTAATACTAATTATGCAGCATTCATAAACGAAATAAATTAGTATGGCTGTGTTGTCTCATCAAGAATACCTATGAGTGAATAAATGTAATGATATACATGGATAAATATGTATAGCAAGTGCTGTTCTCTATAAGGTCATGCAGTTAAACACAGTCATATAAATACAGTCCAATCCACAGAGGAGCATTCAAGCATTGCTTCAATGTCTTGAAAACAATATTGAAAATATGTTTCTCCAAATGACTGTGAGGCAATCAGCATCTCAGCTTCCCTTCTTCCATAGGTAATCGAGTTAGAGAGAGAAAACAAACACAGCAAATATCCTCTAGGTAGTCGTTTTCAGCCAAAAAGACTCCTGAAATGATCTATTTAACTGACTGAAGGCAAGATTGGAAGTGAGGCTTTAGCTTTGGGGTTGGAAGGTTCTGGGATCAGGGTGGTGCCAGAGCTGGAAGCCCAGGGCAGGACTCGGTGTGAGAGCTGAATTCACAGCTGGGGACTGGAGTCCTGTCACTGCTGGGGTGACCTCGTGCTTTTCAGAGCCCACAGTGGCAAACATGGCTTGGGGGTGGTGGAAAAAACCTAGATGGATGCAGCTGAGCTTGTAAGAGTCGAACTGACTTTTTTTACTGCATAAGAGATCTTTATTTTTTATAGTTTCTTGTTTTCTGACAGAACACAGCACTACAGAAATGGAGATATAAATATCCCAGAATTACTTACAGGCCAGGGCATGGACAGGAAGGTTTTTACTGCAGTGACTGGGAATGTAGCTGTGAGATGGACAGGAGCTCATGGAGGGCCCCAGGTCCCTCCAAACACGTGTGAAAATTGGCTTCAGTGTCCTGTGCTCCCCAGTCTCAGAGATTTTTAATTAGCACTTGGCTTTTTGAGGAGTTAAGCAGATGGAAGGTTTAGATGAGAGACATTCAACAGACTGGGAAGTTTATGAAAAAGGCTCAGGTTTTCTTTGTCTGTTATTCAACCTGTCTTCAACTTTTTTTCTTTTTTTTTTTTTTTTTTTTTTTTTCCTCCAATGAGACTTTCTCCTTTCTAAAAGCCCTCACTGAAAAAACGTGTGTATTTCAAAGCATATCCTGATTCTCCTTCCTGGTGTCTTTGGCAGTCCTGGCCAACTTTCAGGACTAGCTGAACACTTCATACCACACTTAAAAATGGGGATGCAGGAGTTGTCTTTGCTGTGCTTTTCTGTATCCTAAAACACCAGGTGGGTTTTAATCCTCCAAGGTGGGAGTCTGTGTGTGACATGAACCCCAGACAACTCTGTGTGAGGCAGAGCTGAAATATTCAGGCATCAGAATGCTACCAGGAGAACTGGGGAAGCACAGGCAGCAGGAACTGGGAGAACAGGATTAATTCCAGAGCATATCTGAGATGGGATCTGAGTGAATGCAAGCTGAGGAGACAGAGGCAGAAAGACCAGTGATGAATCCTCTCAGTCAATGATTTGTGTACTTGATGCAAAACCTGTTTGTGAGGCTTCAGGATTGCAGGGCATGGGAACTGAAACAGATCACTGGAAAGAACCTTCAGGTTCTTCAAGCTTTCTCATCTTGTCAATGAATTCAGCCAATTCTTCGAGCTTTGATTAATTTTCAAAAAAGACTGAGTGTTACTGCTGGCTCTTTGATCCCCTGGAATTGCTTTTTCAAAGGTGAATAATATATTCAGTGCCCAGCTTTGAAGCACTTCCCTCATTTTTAGAGAGCATAGAAAATATCCCTACTTTTCCCCAAGTGTGCTAATGGGCTTCTTAATGAGTGAAGATCTGTCTTTTGTGTGACATCTAAATTACAGTTTTTCTACCCCCTCAGCAGCTTAGGGGCACCATTTTTGAATGGACTGTCAGGAAAAGATTGCTTTTAATTAAATTGCACTAAGTGTGACATGAGGATGTTGCTAGAAATACTCCTCCCAGCTCTTGCTAAATCTCCTGTTGTCCAACATAAGTATATCTAAGCCCAAAGTGCCATTACTTCATTACTTTGATTTTTCTGTGCAGATTTGGGGAAATAAATAAACTATCATGGAACAGAGGAAATAGAAAACAATGTTATACTACTCTCAGTGAATAAGCCACTTCAGGTTTTGGTGCAATAACCTTACAAGAAGTGAAGAGAATAAAGTCTAAAAGTAAATGCAAGCCCAACATCTGTCTCTCTAATTACCTATGGTTGTCATAGGTAATTTTTTAATGTTCACTGTGTTCCAGGCAAAATTGTTTTCATGGTAAAGGACTAGAAGTCAAAACATCCCTGTGAATTTTGACTCAAACTGGTCAATAATATTCAATCCAGTAAGAAAACCCCTTTGTGTTATGATGCTCAGGAATGGAAGGGTCAATTCCTTGAGGACTGTTCACAACATTTCCTGAAATCTCTAAGTTTTATGTGGAAATCTTGGAATGAAAGCACCCCACTGTGATTTCCAGTGAGAGCCAGGCCAGGTTACTGCTGAGATAGTGGGAAATATTGATCCAAGGAATAACATTTTAAATCAGCCTCTTACACTTCTTGCAGTGGCAGGGAACACTGTGCCAGATTGGACTTGTCTGCCTCAGAAAGCTCTGCTCTGCTTTGGATCCTAAATGTTCCTTTTTTATGGTGAGCAGGAGCTACTCTTTTCCTACAAAAGCCACCTTTTCAGCAGATGCCTCCCAAATTGCCATAATCTGTTCTTGCCCCAAGTACAGAGCTCCTGCTTTCTAGAAAGCCCCATCACCCAGCCCTTGTAGGCAGATTGGAGCAAAAACTTTTCACTCAAGGCACTGTGAGACTAATAGCAGAAAATAAGCCATAGACAACAAATCACAAGTAATGCTCTGCCCACAAGGCTTTTCTTTAACTATGCAATGGTTTAATGTCTTTCTTTTTCTTAAAGCCTGAGGAAAACCAATGAATTGAAGCATCATCATTGCTCCTGATTTCTTGTATATGTGTCATTTTTTTCTTTATTTGTTCCGTCCAACAGTGGGATTACTTTCAGTGAGGCTGCATGATTATAAATTAATAACACCAGCCTGGTTTTTGTCTTTTAGGGGATAGTCTGTGGGTTACATCTGAAATAGGGCTTAGTGTTGATTTTCAAACCCTGAAGTGTCAATGGTCTATAATGAAGTCTGGGCTCCTGTGGTTGTAGCCCTGCCCACCCCAAATCCAGTAACCCAGAAGGAAACAGACTTTGAGCCAATGGTGAATTGCTCTACCTGTGAGTGTCAGTGGGATGGACTGCAGGACAGCCAGGGGTATCAAAGAATCCCAGAATGGGTTGGGTTGGAAGGGACCTTAAAGATCATCCTGTACCACATCTTCCACCATCCCAGGCTGCTCCAATCCCCAGTGTCCAACCTGGCCTTGGACACTTCCAGGAATCCAGGGGCAGCCACAGCTTCTCTGGGTACCCTGAGCCAGCACCTCCCCAACCTCTGGGCATCACTACCAGTGGATAGGGATTTCCAAAAGAATCATCAAATCTTTTTTTCTGATGATTTATCACCGTTTTCAGAGGCAGGGCTACCTGGACCTGTGTCAGCAATTCCTCTGTCATGTGTAAAACCAAGGCAGTACTTGGGTGGGGCATGAGCTTCCCCAGCCACTGTAAATGAAGAACTCATCCATTTTCCAACAACTCTGATGAGTGATGGTGAGTGAGGCTCTGGTTCAGCAGGTGTGGATTTACCAAAGGAGAGAAGACAGGAGATGCAGCAGTAGGAGATGCCTGCTTTGAGCAGCAGGAGTCTGGCACACTCAGCATCCCTCATTCCACCTGTATCACCTGCATGAGTCTCTCAGACTGACTTTTGGAGAAAAGATAACTCTTCTACCTCTGAAATTTTTTTCAGAATTGATTCTCTGTGTTTCCAGGCTCATTTAACCCATCACTCCTCAGTGCTTTTTTCCTAAGATGTTTCAAATTTGGTGGTTTGTTTTCATTCTGGGTTATGCGTTTTAGCACAACCTTTCAGCAGAGGGCTGAGTAGATGGTAGAGCATCATCTCAAATTGCCATGACTTTTAAACACCAAGCCTAAGAATATTCCAAACACAAAATTGTCACTGTAACAGAATCCTGGATTTCCAGAAAGTAGAGTTATGGCATTTTTCCTGTCCAACTGAATCTACCTTTATGAACTGAAATAGTGAGAGATTTATGGAGCAATTATTTTGTTACTTCTACTCAGAGAATTCATTTGTTATGTGGGCAAACTGCAAAGTGAAATGTCTGTTTAAATGTAAAGTGATGAGCAGGGATCCTATTAATACCTGAAAAATTTCATTTCAGAATCGAGTTACTATAGTTGAAGAGCAAAAAGTACTATTTTAAGAGTCACTCATGCTGATTTATAAAATGTATTTTGAATTACCCACTGGAGTAATATAATGCATGAAAAAGCACCATGTCTTAACTTTCTTTTCAAACAGTGCCCCTAATCCTCTTTCTGTTCTAATATTAGCATAGATGAGCCATCTCTGGGGCCTCATAATTAAGACAAGTCTGTCTATGCTACTTTAAAACCCAAATGTAGGCAAAGTTTTAAAGGTTTTTAAAATAAAGCTGTGCTCTAATTTTTGCCCCTCGGCAGATATTATTTCTGAGATGAAATAGTCTGCATAACTTCCAGTTATGTTTCTGTGAAGGCTAAAAGAAATCCTGGCTGCTCTGCTCACTGAGAACATTTTGAAGGCCAACAAATCTTTTTTCTGAGATTTAAACAGCAATATAGAAGTGATGTTTACATCTGCACTGACTTTTCAAAGTCATTAGAGATAAAACAGCCTATAGTCCTCCTCAAAAACGTGCTGGAAAGACTTCACTCCATCATTTTCCATTAAAATCCCTGTTAACTGAGCCTTTGGCTTTGTCTTGAATGTCATAGGTTAGAAAGAAGCAAGCAATGAAACAAAGAGAATTTCTAATCCATATAATTCTCCCTATGTCTTGAAGATCCCAAAATCCCAAAAGAGGCTTTGGTCCAGTATCCAGTTCTCTGAATACAGTTCAGCTTTCTTTACTCAGTTTAATTCAGTTTCCTAAAGATGGGTGTGGAAGCATTTGAGACTTCAAATAATGCATTTGACACTTCTACATGAGGCTGAGAAAATTAATGCAGAGTCTACACAAGAGGGCTGAGACACCTTTTAACATCCCAAACAGCACCAACCATTTCTAGGGGGATGAGACATCCTTGAAATTCCCAAGGACTGCAAAAGGTGCTGAGATAAATCAAGTGTAGACACTGACATGCAGTTCCTTTCTTAGAATTTACTTGCCTTTGCAGAGGAGGATATTTTGGGGTTGTGTAGGTTTTTAAGAGCATCTTCACAGGAGTTAGGATACAGGACTGCAGGGAACATGAAACTTTCTGGAGTGGGAGATGGAGGTCAAGCAAAACACATGGCAATAAATGGGACTAAATATCTGTAATGAGAGGGTGACTCTAGACCCTATTTAACAACTGCTGTCTAGGAATCCATTTAACTGTTTCAATCTACCCTTATCTGTGAGACTAAAAAATTCCTTAAGATTCCCAGTCAAGTCATTAATTTTTTCTCATTACTTCATCTGTTAAAATGGCAGCAGCTCCTTGATCTGAGGTGTGTGCAACACCCTCAGATAATACATTCTAGAATTTTTCAATTATTCAGATTAAACTACGGCCAAGACTACCATTCTTTAAATAAATTTCTTTAATTTTAGTCGGTTTATGGAGAAGAAATATTTCTATGGTCAGGCTGTATTTAAGTTTGGAGAACTTGATGTGAATAATCCCACAGTTGGTAGATTCAACCAATTTTGGCCAGCTGGTAAATATGTGAAAATCCAAAAACTGTGAACATCATTTAAGTTTTGTGGAAAACATAGGAAAGGAAGGGGGTACAAATGTCCAGATTGGAGAAGAGGTGCTGTATAATCTGATTTTTATGGCACACTGAAGAATCCATATGGAATGTAAACCTAGAAATGTACACAAAATAGTAATTAGTTGGAATCACAGACTCCTGCCATATATACATTATATTTGTAAGATATATCCCAATTTCAGCTGGATTTTTCACATTCATAGACATCAAGATATAAACCACGAGGTACAAACTGGCTTTTCTCATTCTGATAGTCACAAAAATTCTTTGTTTTGTTTTGGTTTTGGTGTTTTTTTTTTTTTGTTGTTGTTGTTTGTTTGTTTTTTGGGGTGTTTCATTGTTGTTAATTTTGCTTTTTGGTTTTTTTTGTTTTGTTTTTTTTTTTTTCTTTCTCTCACTGAGGTTACGGGAATCCATCCAGAATGCAAAATATTCCAGCAGGTGGTCAGAGAGGAGGCTCTCTGCTCAGAACACAACGAATCTGCCTCACCTGATCTTAAAGGTAAGGGAATGTCCCACATTGCTGAAGTGTTTGCTGTGTTCTTTATTTACATCCAAAACTCCAAAGAAACTCCCACAAAAGGTACTGAAGACCCAACTGAAGTATTATGTTGGGAATCATTCCAATCTGTTGAAAATATTCTTTGGGGGGAAAAAAAAAGTTAAAGAAAATCCCAAGTTCTTCAAAATATTACATTTTTAAGATTTTAGACATTATTTGTTTGCTTGTAAAGATTTATTGTGGTGGTGTTCAGAAGTCTGTCCATGCTCAGATATAAATTTTGAAAACTAAAATGGACACAAAACAGAGCCTAAATATAAATATATTTACCATGTTGTGTAAGGTGTTACCTCCTGGGGTTTCGGCATTGTGGAAACATGCTTCATATTCTTCTTCTAGTTTCCTTTTTTATTTTTTGTTATTTCTCACACACACTTTAATAGTCCAAAATACCTCTTGGACACATTTTGCCCTTAGCACATATAGAAAAAATTCTGGTATAAATAAGCATTCTCAAAAATTATTTGTTAGCTGCATTACAGGATGTCATTCCAGGCATCTTCCTCTTCAACACAAAAATAATTACATGGTTTTAGAATCCTTATTGTAGCAAAAGAAATAAAAATCCCTGAGAGTTCTGTTAAACTTTGTTAAAGTCTTCAACCTTGTCCACTCTGAGCTTCTCAAAGTTCCCCTTTCCACTTTTTATTCTACAGATAAGGGAAGACTTTAATAAAGGTCTCTTCTGGTATTTACAGCCTTTCTCAATATAATTTGAAATTAAATATTAGAGTTGGAAAAACAATTTATCCCAAATATTTTATCTGGAGGATAAAACTATGCTAAGATAGGTAGAAGTCAATTGCTTGTGTTTCAGGAACTCAGCAGGACAAGCAGAGGGATCAGAGTTTGTAGAGTTAAACCTCAGCAGTCCCAGAGAGTCTGTGCTGGAATCAGTCTGTGTGGCAGAGTTTTTAACCTGAAGTAGTTCCACATTATTCCTGTACAGAACAGTGTCCAGTGAAAGCCACCAGCAGAATTCAGGGTGAAGTTCCTCCAATTCTGGAGTAGATGTGTAAAACAGGTCAAATGAATCGAGTCTTAACTCCGCTTTTTTTTTTTTTTTTTTTTTTTCCCCCACTTCATTGTCTAAAAATACCTGGATTACTGAACAAAATTTAAATATCTATGGTGGCAGCATTCATAGATACAGCTCCTACTGCAGGTGTTTTTATGGAGTCTCAGGTGACTTGGACACCACCAGTCTCTTGAAAACCTTGGGATAAAAAAATTCCCTTTCAGCCCTTGCACTCAGCAGTTTCTTTTATATAAACTGTAGAAGTCACTGGAAATAAATCTAAGATAAATAAATTCTAAGACTCAAGACATACAGCTTCTGTTCCTACACAAGGTCACACAAATATAACTTTTAACTCCACATCACCAAATAAAACAGAATTTTAGACCCAGCTGCTCAAATCTGCCAAGCCTTTCTAAGAAGGACCTTCAGCTGCTGAGGGTAAATGGGGGCCACTGCAGTCTAAGTGGGACTGATATTGTCTGGCTTCATTAATTTGACAATTAGCAGCCGAGTTCAGGCTGTGATCATCAGTGAGAGCCAGGTATTTGCAGGCTGTGATTCATCCTGTCCTCAGGAAGAAGGCACCAATATTTGGGATGAATCAGCTCTGGAAGCCTCTGTCTCTGTCTGTTGAGCACAAAGGAAATGTAGCTGGGATTAGCTGGCATATCTGAGTCAATTAAATTTACAGCTAATGAACGAGGGCCTCTATTTTCCCTGGAAAATTTCATATACCAGGAATTTCATCCCGCCGAGGGTGATGTGAGGATAGTGCTGTGAGAGATTCTCAGGAATATCCTTTTGAAAGCCAGAGAGTAACTTTGCTCAGCTACAGGCAAGTATTTCTTCCACATTTCAACGTGACAACTTTAGATTTGCCTCGTCATCCATCGCAGAGGCAGCAGAAAAGAATCCTGGAAGAAAATAACACCTCCCAACCCAACCCCCTGCTTTATATCCCCTTTATGACTACCTAGAGATTAGTTTTGGTTAGAGCATAATGCTTTTTTTTTATTGTTTCAGGCACATTTTCATGCTGGCAATTTTTCTGTGCTGCCCCTACGCCCACTTGCCAGCAGCTTGAAGTCTCAGTGTGATGCAGCTGTGACAAAGCTGTGATTCACTGAAACTTCTGAAAACCCTTTTTTTAGGGGACTCACAGCACACCCTGTGACATCAGCCAGCATTTAGGGAACCTCATGAATTCCAGCTACTCCCAGTGATGGTCATTTTTCATAATGCTGAGGTGTTCTTCTAGTTTGGGATGAATTTAATCCCTTTGGAAATCCATTGCAAAAATGCCATTGATTGCCTAAGACTGGGACTTCAGCCCTTGTTTCCTTTAAGCCAGGTCAAATTGGTAGATTTTTAAACATGAAATAAAGAGGTTAAGGCTGAGTTTTAAGTCTGCTGTATTTCAGTTAGACTCTGTAACAAGGAGTCTCAAGTAATGAGAAATCTCAAGTGCTAATCATTATTCAAGACTTTTATTTTGGTGGCTTTTGTTTTGACAACAGAAGAGAGCTCCAATTGATTTGACTTTTGGATTGTGTCTGCTTGAATTTCAGGTGCATTCTCTCATGAGATAAAGAGGGGGAAGGTCCAGCTGGAATACCAAGTGTGAGCAAGGATGCATTCAAGGAGAAAAGGAAAACACTCCTTCATTTGCAGAGCTGCACGTCCTGCTGTGGCTCTTCTTGCATGTGAATGAGTGGGAAAACCACAGACAATCTCATTATGGAAGATCAATTGTGGGATGTTCTCCATGATTTTCTTTATTTAAAGGCACTTTTTTTTTTTTTAACAGGATGTGCCAGAGATTGGGATGGTTTAACCTGCTGGCCCAGAGCCACTTTTGGGGAAGTGGTTAAAATTCCCTGCCCACGGTTTTTTGAAGAATTCACCAGTACCCACGGTAAGATTTTTTTCCTTTTCTTTTATCCCTATTTTTTTACTTTTCTTATTTTAAATGAATTCTAGTAGTTGAGGATTCTTTCATATTTTCCTGATTTACAATGCTCATATGTCAGTCACACTCATTAATTATCCAGACACACATCTTGGCTTGGGGTCAATATTGACACTCCTGTTTTGTGTTGTGCTCTACTGAATTGTTTGATCCCTTTGGTGATGTAAATACGATGGCCAAGTGCACCATGCTGCTAAATTTATAAAGGAATGTGCCATAGAATCACTGATTTATAAAACTGTATCTTAATTAATATTAGAAAGAACCTCCTGAGGTTAACCAGTCCAATCCTCCAGTCTGAGCAGGACCAAGATCAAAATTTGTATGGAGCTTCCAGTCTGGAAAGTATGGCTCAGAGCTTTGCCCAAAATCCCCAAATATGTTGTAAATGTATAATTTGATTTCCTCTGTGGAAGGAATGAATTTGCAGAGTTGATTTCCCATATGAAATGCACAAGTCCCACTGCATCTTGAAATGACTGGGAACACGTCCCTCAATTTTTAAAGGATAGAATTATAGAATATTATCATTCTTACAGCTAATCTTGCTGAACATGACTAAACCTCTAAGTCCCTGACTTAGGAATCAAAGGGGTAATAAGAAATTGTTGCTACTCATCAAAACCTACAGAACAGGAGCACCAGCACCCCTAATTAATTTTCTGCTATTTTCCCATTGCAGGTTTCCTTCAGAGGAACTGTACACAGGAGGAATATTGGTCAGAGCCATTCCCACCATACACCATTGCCTGTGGGTTTGATGAAGGTTCCAGCAAAGGACCTGAGGATCAGGTGGGGTTTGGTTTCCTGCTTCTCAGCATCCTCTCCTGAGGATGCTCCACACACCTGAGTCCTGCCAGGAGCCAGTAATTGCCCATCTTCAGTGCTAAACTCAAAACTTTTAGGTATATTTAGAACTTGCTTAACAAATTAGCACATTAACACAAAGCAAGTGAGCAGCAGTCAGCTCTCTCCTCTTCACCCAAATGTCTCCTCTTGGTGTTAAACTCATGCTTAGTTCACCTGTCCAAACTATCCAAGTCTTTGGTTCTCTGACAGAGGTGATGTCAATCCTCATCATGCACCCCTCCCCCAGGGAAGCTCTCCCCACCAGTCCTCAGGGATTTTTTTCAGGGAAAATTCCTTTGGATCCCACCTATTTGTATTGTTTTCCAGGTTTTCTTTGAGTCACAGAAAAATATTTCTTAACTTTATAGCCTGGTGCTCAGCACGCATGCTTAGGAGGGAACACTTGGATGCCACTGAGTATTTCCACACTTTATCTCAGATGTTCAGTGGAGCAGGAAGTGAATATTTTTCCTCTCTGAAAATCATCATTCATGCTCAATTAATCTTCAGAATTTCTTTCATATGCACATCTTGATATGATTTGAATTTCCACATTTCTCCTCATGGTACTGGAGTTCATATCTGGAGCTCGATGACCTTCTATAAATAAGAATATTTGTACTTTGGGGAAAGACAAATTCTTTAAAAGCTTAAATACATGCTCAAAAAACTTAATAACCTTTTTAAAGCCTTCCAGAAAGATGCTGGAAATGATCTGAAGAGTTCAGAAGGGATGTAAGATGCATAAAAGGATGTGTATTCTGGAGCACAGTTCTCCAACCCCATGGGGTTCTCCCACAGGGCTAAACTCACTCTCCAGGTGGTTTTCTCCAAGCTGTCCCTGGATTATGCTAAACCAGGCATAATTTCTGGCTGGTCTAGACTAAAATCAAGCAAGGAGCTCTGTTTATATCTCAACATGATAGCAGATTTCTGCACAGAGCTGCTGTCTGTGCTCTGGCTGTGTTTAGCTTGTTATTCCAGTCAAATCCACAAGGTTCGACTACAAAAGGAAGATAAGATCAGCAATCTCTGCTGCACTGCACACAGGGAAGTGAATAAAAATCCCAATTATGTCCTGAGAGAACCACTTGCTTTGTATTTCGTATGTGCAGTGAGCACTTAGGATGTCTTTTGTATTTAGTGTTGTTTTTCCATCTCCTCTACAAAACCAGACAAAATGAATTGAAACACTTCATTATTCAGTTAAATAACCTCTTTCCTAATTTTCATCTGTGTTCTGAAAATACTGTATAAAAGATCAGGAGTATTTCAGAAACACCAGGAGGATTCCTATCGTGTCAGGGTTACAAGATCTCTTTATGGATCTACTTAAAGTTGCTAATCTGTTGCCTCAACCTAGAATTGCAGCCTTTTGGATAAACAGATTCAGGATCAAGTAGAGAACAAAGTGTTCACTGGGTTTATCAGGAGGAAATTTGCATGGGTTCAGAGAATTTAGTATCTTGGGATTATAAATAATTAGGTGATCTTGTAGTGAATCAGAATAAAATTTGCATAGTTAAAGCTAAGTAAACAAGCTTTATTCGTCTTAGGACATAGGAGTAGGATTTCTTGAATTGAAAACAAGTGAATTATAAAGAATTTGCAGTGCTACAATATACAGCAACTATATACAACTGTTTGTCCAGAGAATTAAGGACTGTGAGGTGATTTTCCTGGTTTTAACCTACCTCCACAAGCTGATGTAATTCTTTATCAATGTTTCAGTTTCCTCACCTGCAAATTGAGAGGTTTATTTCTCTTTCAGCTAGAGCTGTTTATGAAAATCAATACTTACTGAATTTGGCCTGGGTCTAAAGTAAAGGGATTCACAAATCTCCCAGAGATTTTATGTACTGACATGAGAAAAGGTGGTTACATATCACAGTTAATATTTTCCTGTTGAACATGCTCAGAGGGGTCAGATGAGCTTCTGGGCTGTGGAACTTCTGTGTAGGGCTAAGTAGGACTCAAAGGAAAACTTCTGCTAGTGGTGGAGGAAAAATCCTGAAACAGATCTCCAGTATGAAAAACAGTACAAAGATTGTGGGACTGACCAGTGAGGGAAATGTGTCCCAATGGGGTGAGCACACCAGGATGCATCCAGCACAACCACCTGCATTGGGCTGTGTCCCTTTCCCCCACAGAAATCCTATTATTCTGCATTGGGTGTGTCTTTTTCCCCCACAGAAATCCTATTATTCTGCATTGGGTGTGTCTTTTTCCCCCCACAGAAATCCTATTATTCTGCACTGGGTGTGTCTCTTTCCCCCACAGAAATGCTATTATTCTGCATTGGGTGTGTCTTTTTCCCCCACAGAAATCCTATTATTCTGCATTGGGTGTGTCCCTTTCCCCCACAGATATCCTATTATTCTGCATTGGGTGTGTCTCTTTTCTCCCACAGAAATCCTATTATTCTGCATTTTGGCGAGTCTACACCGCTGGCTATGCAGCATCTGTGACTTCCCTCATTACAGCTCTAATTGTCTTTGCTGCCTTCAGGTAAATATAAATGGGCTTCTCCTCAGGATGCCCTAAGACAATTTCTCTCAGATGCTCTGAGGTTTTGTTTTGTGGGATGTTTTTATGGTTGTTTTCTAACCATTCTAAGATATAACACCTTTGATGGTGATGGGTCCTTCTCTACCCATGCTCTGGTGTTTCCCTGCAGATGTTGAAACAATCAAGCTGGGCAGTCTCTCTTAATCTCCTTAATGACACCATACAGTGGAAATGCCCTAAATTTAGATAATTTTTAACATTTTTTGATCATTCCTACATTGCATGGCAGGGCAGATTGCAGAAACTGTCCCATGCCCCAGAACCAGTTTCCTAAATTGTCCATTCCCTCTGTGAAAAGCTATTGCTTCCATAACTGAGAGTTATAAAAAGGGATTTAATGAAATTTAAATGCCTCATTTGCTGATGTTGGTTCTGAGGAAGTGGGTCTGGGGTTTGGCTGGGGCAGAGCACAGAGCAGCTCCCTAACTGGGGAGGGCTGGCAGTCTCAAAGGTCATGGTCCTTACAGAGGGACCCAGGAGCACGAGGCTGATGTGGGAGATTCCTACAGCTCAAGGTAAAATGTGCCCAGGGCAGTCTAGGGAAAGGGAATAATGGAAATATTGGGCTGGAAAAGATGTTTAAGATCCAACCATTAATCCAGCCCTTGACTGATGCCAAGTCCATCACTAACCCATGAGCCCAAGCACCACAGCTTTGTGTTTTAAATACAGAGATGGGGACTCAGCCACTGCCCTGATAACCCTTCCCATAAAGAATGTTTCCCTAATATCCATTGTAAACCTCCTGTGGCACAGCTTGGGGCCTTTCCCTCTTGTCCTGTCCTTGTCACCTGTTGAAGAGCCCAGCTCCATCCAGCTGTCCCCTCCTGCCAGGGAGGTGTGGAGAGTGAGAAAGTCCCTCCTGAGCCTCTTTTCTCCAGGCTGAGCCCCTTTCCCAGCTCCCTCAGCTGCTCCTCACCAGATTAATGCAGTTTAGGATAACTGCTCTGGCAGCCATCCCATAACATGTGACTGACACCAACTCACTCCTTTCTTTGACCCAAAAGGAGCTGAAAAGCCTGATGCAAGCCTGTTCAACAAAAAAATTATTAAAAATAATCGAGAGGTATTATCATAATCCAGCCAGAGTCCCACAGTTACTCTCTGCTTCTGGCATCTCCTTTAAGGGTGTGGTGATCCAAGGACAATTACCCTGGAATTTTTATTAGCTGAAAAAGGTAACAGCTTCTCTGCTCCCCCTGTTTGCTGCCTCTCAAACAGTGACAGACCATTTATTGCTTTCCAAGGTGTCCACACTCTCACATATTCTTGTTTGACTTTTGATGAGACCACGAGAAACTTCTCTCAAAGAGTAATTTTTGTTTTCTCTTTCCATGCCAGGAAATTCCACTGCACCCGGAATTACATCCACATGCACCTGTTTGTCTCCTTCATCTTGAGAGCAGTTGCTGTTTTCACCAAGGATGCTGTTTTGTTTGCAGATGAAACCATGGACCACTGCCTCATGTCCACGGTACTGAACTTCCCCTCTCTCTCACTCTTGAGTGAACATTTCATTCTTTATCTCAAGGCAACAGGGAGATCTTTTCTCCTATTGCTAAAACTGAAATCTTATACAATCAATATCATGAAAACCTAAAGACCAAGTGCTAAGGCTGCACTCAGCCTTGATATTTAGGTCTGTTGACTTTAATGAAGCTCTAACAATTTCTACCAGTAAAGAATTTAATCTGTGTGAAAAAAACCCAAAAATTTCCCTTTCAAAAATCTAAAATAAATTTAAATTACGAAGCCCCAAACCAACAGAAATTTTATTATTTTTGATTCTTGTGTGACAGCATTGAATTTTTGCTACATTTGCATAGAAACCAGCCATAATGAGAGTAGACTTGAAAGGTTTTTCTTCCTCTGCACTTCCAGGTTGCCTGTAAAGCTGCTGTGGCCTTCTTCCAATTCAGTATTTTAGCCAATTTCTTCTGGCTTCTCATTGAAGGGATCTACCTGCAAACCCTGCTGCTGCTGACCTTTGTTTCCAACAAGAAGTTTGTGTGGTGGTTCATCTTTACTGGCTGGGGTTAGTACTCCCTTCCTCCTCTGCTGTTCCATTTTTCTGGTTGCTTGCAGAACTGATTAAAATCTGTGTCTTGAGGTAAAAGGAGCCTGTCAAAAGTGGCACTTTTAAGAGGGAAGTTGCTCATTCATCCAGTGCTGCTACATCAAAGCCACATCATTGTATTGCCTTTTATATCTTAGTTATTTACAATTTGTGGTGAATAATCCAGGCCTCAAGAGGATGAGTGATATGGCTGGATAATGTCTCAGAAATATGTTGAATTCCTCCAGTGACTAAAGAAGTTTGGGTGACTAAGTTGCCTTTTGTTTTTAGCAAGCAGAATTTGACAGATGGATCTTAAATCATTTGAGTCCAGGTCTAGGAATCAAAAAATTATATTTTTCATTTATTTTCAGAGGTCTCCTGACTTTGAGGTTATACAGCAATTGAAATGATCTCTGATATTCAGAATAGGAATGTGAAATAAATTTCTTTCACCACTCAGAATTGTTTATTGTGACTCTCAGATATTCCCATGTCTCTCCTTGGCTGGTCTAAAATGCAGGCAGCCAAACTGAGTAGTTCCAATGACATTTTTTGACTTAGAAGTGAAATCATAATTATCCTGAATAAATATTAATTTATCCTTCACCTTCAGATTTTTAGACTTTATTTAATGTAATTAAAATTTTTTTGGAGCTATTCCAAATAGGATTTTCTGAAAGTAGACTCTCAGCCCTTGATTAATCATGGCAAACTTGAGATAAGAAAGCAAACAACTCAATTAATAATGTGGTAATCCTCATCTCCTTCTGCAATCAATGGAAATTAAGAGAAACCCCAGAGGTAATTCACATCTTGGGTAATGTGGAGGGAAATATTTATTTTCATTAATTAAAATGTCAACTTGAACTTGACACAGTCCCAGCTTAAAGGACTTGAGCAAAGGGCTGCAATTGGGATGGACAAGTTCTGGGCCCTCCCTACAGATCTCAAATGATACTTAGAAATAAATTACCTACATTTCAATAGAGTAATCAGTGAAAATGTCACCTGCTTCATATCAGAGTCCCTGTTGTGGTAGCTTGGAAAGTCACTTAGTCTTTGGAAATTCAATTCCACAGAAGGAGAGCAAAAGCAATTTTTGCTTTATAGACCTTCTTTAAAAAACCCAGTCAAAAATGTAGGATAATAGAAGGATAAGCAGTGATATAATGAGGCTAGAAATCACTGAATCCTGGATTTAGTTAAAATTTCATGGAATTCTTATCAACAGATTGGTCTAGAGTGATGAGTAGAAGCTCTTTGGGACAAAAATGTGAACCCTTCCAGCTTCTTTAGGAGTATTTGTTGGCCACAATTTGCAGGATAAAAGAGTCCCAGCTGAATAAATGCTTACTCCAGCTTTACAAGTGCTTGCAATTCCTATCCAAACCTTCAAGTAATTCTTTACATTTATTTCTGAAAATGTAGTTTCACAGCATCCCCTGTTCTCCTTTGCTATGATTTCATTCTCCTGCCCTTTTATTCCTTTCTTGTTTCCTTTCCCTGAACTGCAAATTAAATTCTTTCATAAAGATTGGAAATTGCCTGACCCATAATTTGACCTTTAATCCAACCTGCTGCACTGTGAACCTATTGGAAGGAAGATTCCATGGGATATTCCATGCTCTTCAAACCAATTATTGTGTTCCTGTTGATTTGCCCAGGAGCTCCCACTGCTGTGATGTTTGCTTGGGTCCTCACACGAATCCACCAGCAGAACACTGGGTAAGTCAGAGCTGGGATAAGGAACACAAGGGCATCATTTTTTTTATGGTGTTCTGTTTTTCTGGTGGGCAAAAAAAAAAAGATTTGTACAGAAAAAGGTAAAGGAAAAAACTCTCATGATTTAAAGTTGCACCTCTAATTTGTACAGCTTGTACATAAGTGAGAAAATATAAGTCTTGTGATTTTTATGTCTATACATGGAGTAACAAACCCTGGAAATATCCTATGAACCAGTGAAATTCCATTTAAGTTCCTTAATGCCCAGTCCTTGAAATAATTGAATTTCCAGAAACTTACTGCTTCTGTATAAAGTGAACCAGAAATTACCAACCCTAATCTCTTCAAATGAGAGCTCCCCAAACAGCCAACATTGTCTTAAGTAGTTTCTTCTTTTGTTTCCACTCAATTATTTTATTTTTGTCTGTATCTTTTAACATGAGCTATAGATAGAAATATTTTTTACTGTAAACTAACCTGAAGGCTTTCAGATCATTTCACATCAGCTGTAAAAGATATTATTTTATATCCACCTGCTCAGAACTCAGGAGAGTTGAATAAGAAGTTGAGTTGAGGGTGGTAAGAAGAGCATGAAAGAAGCCTGAACATACAAATGTGGTTTGTTTTTTGTTTTGATTTTTTTTTTTTTTTTTTTCCACTTTGCTTTGGTTCTTCAATCTGTGATTCTTGCTGATTAAATTTTCTTTAGATTAGACTACACAGAAACCAGGGACATTTAGACAGTGATTTAAAACTTAGTGTCCACCACTTTCCTTTCCTGTGGCAGAAATGGTTTTGTGTATTGTGGGAAGTTCCCATGGGACAGATTAAAAAAAAAAAAATAAAGAGTTTGTTTGTTGTTTCAGATGTTGGGATGATGATGAAAATGGAGTGGTGTTATGGATCATCAAAGGCCCCATCCTGCTGACTGTATTAGTGAGTATTTTCATTTTCCCCGAGTTTCTGCATACAGATAATTTTATTTAGTGTGCTTTTAAATGAGTTCTTATGATTGTAACTTAAGAAAAAACCCAAAATTCTCTTATCCATAAATTTATATCATAAATATAATTTATATTATACCTGAATTTAGGGAGGGAGCAATCTGTTTTTTAAGGTCTGTATCTGGTACAATCCCTGTCATAAACAATGTTGAGAACGGGGGGACTTTTTTTGACCATTGAAAATCTAAATTTAAAATCTAAATTTAAAGTTCTGACCAGAAATACAAGGCATTAATATCAGACATAAAATGATATTAAGAAATGTAGGTCTACATTAATTCTACAAAATTTTAATCATATTTTATGTGCAACTAGATATATTGGTGGGAAAGATAATTATTGTTTCTAAAGGTATTGATCTGAGCTGAGAACAGATGAGCATTGGTTTATAGCAGTGCAATTCCTAAAAGTGGGGATTTTTAGTTATTTGTATCAACTGAAGGCATGTCTTGGTTTGTAGTAAATTTATAAATTTTATCTTATCTTTACAGATTAACTTTATTATATTCATTAATGTGATCAGGATTCTAGTCCATAAATTGAAATCCCAAGAGGGAGGAGGGAAACATTCAAGCCACTTTGTGTAAGTGTTTCTGGGTCTCTTAGGACTGACCTGTTCTAACCACTGTAAGAAATTTTTTATGGGTAGGAGAACAGAATGTTCTACTCCTTTTCTAAAAGAAAGAGAAGAAATGACAATGTGAACTTTCTTTTTCATCCCAAATATCACATCTCATTCTTATTTTGGGGCAAAAAGGGTGGAGTGCATATGTTGGGACAAAGAGAAAAGCGAAATATAAAATATGAAACTTCAAAAGCTTGAAAGTGTGAACACTAAATGTCAGGTGATGAATCCATCTCATCCCCAGTCCTTTCCACACAAATGGCCACATAGAGGAAAATGCAGATAATTTCCTTTGAATTCTTTGCAGTAACAGGATACAATAACCAAGCCTAGCCCTGGCTGTTCACAAACCCCTTCACATCACTGGAGATCCCATCAGTGCAGTCTGTGCATAAAATCTCTGGATTCACTTGCCTCCATTTGGAGCTGTTCTCTGAATTTTAAAATGCTCCAACATATAATTGCTGTCACTCATTCCCTGCCTCTAACAGTGCATTGTTCTTTAATTCTTGCTTTTCCAGGAGACTTGCAAAATCCACGTTACTTCTGATCCCCCTCTTTGGGGTGCACTACATTGTATTTGCATTTTTCCCAGAGAGCACTGGCCTGGAAGCTCGGCTTTATATCGAGCTGGGCCTGGGCTCCTTCCAGGTAAGATGGACAAAATGTTTAACAGCTCTGAGATGTTTGGCCTCTAACAGCACACTTCAGGCTGGCTGTTAGAGCAGGAGTTATTAATGCATCCAAATTCAGTGCACACATCCCATCTCACTCCTTCTCGAGCTCCTCTGTTGCTTCCTCCCTTATTATTTGTAATCTCTGGGTCAGACTTTATATGAATAACCACCAAATAAATAAAATATCTATGTTTATGGAATAACAATGACAGAATTCCATGAAAAGCAGTCTGTGGATTAAGGTGAACTGATTGAAAATGATTTCACATGTAAAAAGGATAAGAGGGCTGGTAAATATGAGTACATAACCACCTGCTCTGCCCTTACCCTTTAGGAGTAGTGAATCACATTAATAGCTCATTGTTTATTTTGCTGTTCCACTACTCAGAACAACAGCATGGATTTGAGAGGGTCAGGGCCTGTGTTTGGTACATTTTGGACTGAACAGCTGAGATCATTGCCCTCCCCTTTCCCCCTGTACCTCACCACAAATTGTCCACATTGATCTGTGGTGCAAATGATTCATCTTCCATGCTTGCCTTATCTGAGGGAGAAATTGTTTGTGGGATGCAGTAAACAGCAAGTTAATCCTTGTTGTCTCTGTACAAGGGCAGTAATAAACATAAAATGTCACCAGTCCATTGAGGAATTTAATTCTATTATGAAAACTCAATAAACAGTGAATTCCAAAGGAAAAAAGTAGAAAATGTGCATTCTTTGTTGTCTTACACAAACTGTGAATGAAACCTGATGTCTGTTATTGATTCTAGATTTTAAATCCATATTTTTTCTCTCCTATGCTCCCTGTCCTAGGGTTTTGTTGTTGCTCTCCTATATTGCTTCTCAAATGCAGAGGTGAGTAGCAAGTACATGAGATTATCAAAACCTTTAAAACTCACAGTCTCCTCTCATTTTTTAATTTCTTTTCCTATTTTCAGAACTGATCTGTCTTTGATCTGCTCCTGGAACCATGACATCCCCATATATTTTTTGTCCCTTGGTAGCTTTGTTGACTTTATTTGTATTCATACAGTTCTGACAGGAGGACACAAAATAAACTTTGAAGCAATGACCCCTTAAAAATGGTTGCTGAGTTTTCTGTCAGGGGACTTTTCTCCTGATTTATGTTTGATAGCTATCATGATGATGGCTCAATGGAAAGCTTGTGGAGCTCTTCACTTTCTCTAGGTTTATTTTCTCCTGGTGACTTTCTTCATTTCCCACCTTCCTTTTCTTTTTTTCTTTCCCCTTTCCTTTTTACTTTTTCCTCTTTCTTTTTCCCCTTTTCCCTTTACTTTTTCTCCTTTCCCGTTTCCCTTTCCTCTTTCTCCTTTTCTCTTTCTTCCTTTCCCTTTTCTCTTTCTTCCTTTCCCTTTTCTCTTTCCCCTTCCCC
>JAOTQP010001286.1:3012586-3022911 GCA_026413545.1 Cichladusa arquata
AAAAAAAAAAAAAAAAACACCAAAAAAACCCAGTATTCCAGTCCCTCCATTTGCTCTGCTCTTGGTTAATTATTTAGGTCAGCAGACATTTGATTCCTGCAAATCTCTTTGCTGATTTTAGGTGCTTCATCTCTAGTTCTGTTAGAGCAGAGATGAATTGTTCAGGCTTCTATAAATATGATTCAAATGAGTTCTTTATTAATTAGGCATTTAACCCATCTGTCACAATGTCATATGTTTGTTGTAAGGAGCAATTTTGTCTGTTCATTCTTACCAGCTTTATTTGTAAAAGTAACCTCTGTTTCTGTGTTTTGTTGCAGAGCACAGCAATGAGAATTTGTAAACAAAATGTTTGATGTACATCTATAAAAATTAAGTGGCAATAACAGCTGTTGTGAGTTTGTACATTTAGTTTATGTCAGTTTGGATATTTCATTTGAGTCTGTACATTTAACTTGTGTCAGTTTGGATATTTCATCTGAGGCTTTATAAAATAAAAGGTTAATAATCCTGGGGAGTGCTACAATTTCTTGGATAAATGTTTGATTTGGGCTGTGAAAATAACCCTGATCCATTTCTGGTGACACACCTGAGTTTGTGTGGGTGTGTTTAGGAGTCGGGAACGCTTCGGGCTGGGATGTTTCACTTCTCAGAAGGGCTGGGAAAGCAGCAAAAGTGTCTCAAGCCGTGTTTAGCTGTGCTGAGTGTTCTGTGTGGAGCCACTGCCACCTCCTGGAGCTGGATGTGTGCAGCCCACAAAGCCAGGCAGGGCTCCCAAACCCCTCCTGAATGAGTTCAAACCACTCCCAAAGGGCAGCTGCAAGAGATCATTAAATTCCATCAGCTGCTTACTCCTCCTTTAATCCCCCGATGTCTCTTGCAGAGTTTAACTCCCCAAGAATTATTTTAAAATCCCTTTACAAACTACATGACACCCTGAAAAGATCAAAACCTGCTTTTTATGGTGTTGCAGCAAAGACAATTTGTTAAGCTAACTGAAATTTCTAGCTGAGAGTAGATTTTAACTCTGATCATGTCAGCATGTTTTTTTCAGAAAGTTGGATTGATTGGGCTCCAAATTAAAAGAAATCCTTCCAGCAGACAGCTTTACCTGTTTTGCACATGGAGAGCTTCCCTGGGGCTGCCCAATGAGCCCAGAGCAAGAATTATTTGAGTATCTGAGGAGGATTTATTCAATGGCAGAAAATACAACTGAATTCAAGGTAATTGATCCTTGGTGTGTTGACAGACCTACTAAATGAAGTTTTCCTCATTGAAATTAGGTTTCTGGGATTTGAAGCAAATGTGCTCTAGTGTGGTATTTTGTCTTTGGAATACTGGATATTTACACAGAGCTTGTAGAGTGGCTGAAATAGTTTTGGAGGTGCCTTTTCTTTCTCTGCAAAAAAAAAAAATCACTGAGGCTTCATAAAACATTCAAAAATTAGAGTTTTTTCCAGATTCCCTGTTTTACATTTCCTTTTTGATTTGATTTCCATGATTAGGGAGACACTGACTGGTGCAGCCGTTTTGCACATGGTGGGAAGGAGAGACCTGTGCCCCATTATCCTCAAATTAATTAAAAAAAAAAAAAAAAAAAAAAAGGGGGGCTGAGACTGCCTCAGATCACGTTGGAAATCCTTGTGAAGGGCATTTACAGTGATTTGAAACATAGCAACAATGAAAATATATAGCTGTGCCCTGTCCTCCCCAGTTGCCCACCCACCCATGGCTCCCTTTGCTCCCAGGTCCTGCTGTCCAGCCCTGCTGCTCCCTGACACATCTCTGACCTCAATTTCGCCAAAATTGAGTCCATTTTTCCATTAAAACTCATGGCTGAAGTACCTGTGCTTTGGCTAAACAGTGAGTTAAAAGATTCAGCCTGAGTGGAGGATTCATGGATTCATGAGGGACAGGCAAAGGCTTGGGGAAACTGAAACAAAGGATGGGAAAAATTATCAGAAATGGCTCATACTCTGTGGAATCCTCTGTTACAGGAGTTTGAATGTAGTTGATGCTTTAAAAATTACCCTGATGATAAAACTCTTCAGGTTTGCTTTGACTATTAAAGAAAGGAAGACTTGAAGAACATCAGATATTACAGAGACCAAACTATTTCCACCTTTTCCAACTGGCAACATCTTTGAGGACAACAGAATTTCTTCTCCTGTTATACCCTGTAGGAATAATATTTAGTGCCCAGGGGACCTGTGGATCAAACCCAGAGCCACAGGGGCTTTTAGAGTCTATGTTGCATTTGATTTTAATGTGATACTAATCCACATTCCTGTCTGATACTGATGCAGGGAGATAAACACCAGTGGTTTATGAGAAGGAATAATGTGCATGGCCAAGACCTCACCCCTGGCTGCTCCAGGACTGACTGCACCCAGCAGATTTCAGGGTTTCCTTATCATGAAGGAGCCAGCAAACCCTTTTAGCCCAAAGAGCTTCTACTTCAGGAAAAGAATACACTACCCTGTAAGTTCACAGACAAGAAGTTCTCTTTGGTGCAATTTTATATCAGAACAGACTTTTACAAAATGATAATACATTTATTGTGTCATCTACAGCAGTATACATGTTAAAAACAATTTCTCAAAACACAAAAAAGGTTAGAAAGCAGCAGTTGATATCTGTGTTTCCACCTCATAACAAAGCTGAATAACCCCAGATCCCATTACCAATTAAACCAATTTTGACCAAAAAAGGTCAGTATTCGACCCAACAGGCCAGTAACTTTGTACCTTGACACAGTCAAAAGCCAAAATACAGCTTTCCATCCAGTAACTTGGTTCTTCTCAGAGCTATAGCAGGTTGCATTGCCACTAAATTGACAAGTAGAAGGGAAAGAGAATGAACACACCAAATATTTGTTTTTTACAGAATATACTGATACACAAAGGCCTCTTGAGACTTCTCTGCAAGCACAAAGTCCATTGGGAAAGGCATATGCAGAAGCCTAGGTAATTTCAGACACTGAAGAGTGTCATATCACACAGTGTCATATCACACAGTAATTCTTCACATGGATGAATTCCCCAAAAGAAAGCCAATGGGAAATTGCAACTTGAATCATAAGAAGGTGAAAGACCATGAGGTTCAAGACATTGTTCAAGCTCTGCTGGTGTGTTTTCATACACAAAGTACAATGTGTATTTAGCTGAACTTAGCTCTTTAGTACAGATATACACAGAGCATCATTGACATCAGAGCATCCTCAGCTGCTACTGCATCCTCCATCTCTTCCTAACTCGTTCTTAAATGCAATTCTGAGCTGGTTGCATGTGCCTGACTGCTAAAATCAGAGAGTAAAATAATTTCTTTTTTCTTTTTTTACTGTATGTGCACAATATACTGTGGTTTGCCCCTGGACACAGAAATGCTGGTTGTATGGGCACAATCTGACAGGGAGAATAAAGCATCCTGAAAATTCTCCATGAGATCTCCTAACTCTTTACCAAGCATCCACCTCCCCCAAATCTGGTTGGTAATACCCAACAGGAGCTTTTCAAGCCCATCATTTCTCAGCATGCATGAGACAGAACAATAGTGACTGGGGCAAAGTTGCCAGGGACAATTCATTTCTATGCCAGTCTCCCCAGGGTCAGCATCTGTCTCTAATCTGGTCAGGGAGAATCCTGGTGGACAGAAACAGCCACTTGCAAAGTGTGAATCATCTCACCCTGGAGCAGACATCAAAAATGTTTGATGCTTGTCCTCTGAAATTGCTCATTTCTCTCTTGTGACCAAAAAGGCAAAGTGGAGAGATCAGATTAAAGGAAGAAATGTTCACTTTTGGCATCTAAATGATGTGGGTGATTCCTTAGCCTTCAGCTCAGGAGCACAAGATCTCTTCCAGAGGTTTAACTCTGAGCCAGAACACCTCATGCCAGTAGTGCCAGATGTTGAAAGGGACACATATCTAATACTGCCTTTAATATTTAACTCCTAAGGAAGAAAACTATTTAAGAGCAGACATTTGGTTGTATTTTTGTATTATATATGTTTCTACAGTTGCAGAAATGGGAACTCAAGGAACTCTGCCTTCACTGAGCTGATAAAGTCTGACTTAGGAGCTACAGCAGACACTAATCCTGTCTGGATGCCAAGCAGGATCCCTTGTGATGTCCACATATCCTGTTCTTACCAACCCTTGAGACCTCTCATGCTGTGACAGCTCTGCTGAGGTCACAGCCCCTGCCCTGCAGTGTCACAGAGCAGAGCAGGAGGAGAACAATATTGATAATATAATCACACCTTGCTCTGGAAGTCTTGCCCACAGGAGAAAGATCTCAAAGATCTGGTATGGAATCACATAATCTTATGGGGAAAATCTTAATTTATAACATTTTCTAGGTTTTTGATGTGTGATAGCCTTTGCATAAATACAGAAAGGACTAAAGCTCTTCAGTAGCCTTAAAGAATCTATTGTTATACAAAGAATGGACTTATTTTCCTTAATAATCATCCATGGAGACTTCAAAAACCATCTCTGGGCTCTGGAGCCTCCACAAGCCACAGACTGAAAACTTCTGCCTTGGGCAATTGTTTTTGAAACACTATCAAATACCAAAGCAAAACCAACTAAATAAATGGGGTTTGCATTTCTTTTGGTGCAACTGTTTGCTAAAGTCACTGTCAATATTTTTTTTCTTTTTTTCTATAACTCTGAAATTTTTATATCTCATTTCTGTCAGGAATGGGCTGCAAAAATAGTGTCAAATTGGATATTTGTATGGTTCACGGGCCAGATTTAGTAGAGATTTAGAAGTAGCATCAGACAAAAAGCACTGAAACCTCCCAAACTGACACCATATTTTAATCTATTTTAATGGTGATTTTCTGCAGTATTTTTTTCTGAGTGTCTCGTTCATTTGATTGGAAAAGCTTCCATTGCAAGATTATAAATGAAAACAGAAAAGCAAAATATTGGAGCTATTTTCCTTTTAGGTTTGGCTGAACAAAAATTGTTAAACCCCCAAATCTCATTTATGCACTTGCAAGAACTGGAAATCTTTCTCTCAATTTTTATTTTTCCTTTTTCATATCCTTTTCCCCTCAGGATTCTTGGCCTGCTGCATCCAGGTAATTTTCCTGCAATTCTTAATGGATCCATGTCTGTCTGTATTTGATTCTTTGCATTGGTTTTGCTGCTCAGATTTGGATTAGGGCTGAGAGAAATGCAGCTTAATAGCATGATTATTTTTAGTCTTATCTTGGAGCTCTATGATCAAAGACAAACTCTAGATTTCATCTGAAATTAATAAAGCTGTTTCTATATCAGGAAAAGAGAAGGAAACTGGAGGCAAATCAGTATGACAAGGAATCCAAGTGAGCCAGGAGTTATTTCAACTCCAGGTTCAAATAAAGGACATTTTTTTTTAACTGCCAAAGAAGTGGGAGGAGAAGGTGTTGAAAAAAATAGTGCTGAATTTTAAAAGGAGAGGTGATCAGTTTAGGAATGGGAGTAAAATAAAATGAAAATAATGGCAGTTAAAGAGCTTCCTTCATATTGAGTGAATATGTTTTGTTTTGATCATTTTGACTGTGCCTGTTTTTAGTTACGGGTTTCTTTTGTCCATGGGACTTTTGAAAAAAAAACTGAATTTTTGAGCTGACCAGAGGTCCCTTCATATGCAAGCACTGGATCTGTCCTGCTATTTAGAAGTGGAATTTCATCCACCTTTGATATGAAAATATTACCAAAAGATACAATTTTATAATACATGAGCAAGGTAAATTATGGCAACTAATCCTTCTGTCACTGCTGAGGGGGATCAGAGTCTCATGGTCAGGTTTATAGCAGAAGCCCAAGAAACTTTATCTTGTGTCCCATTCTGGTCCTCAAAATGCAAGAAAGGAGTGGCCAGACTGGAGAAGGTCAAAAGGAGGAGCATGAAGATCATCAAAGGGATGGACAATGGGGACAGTGAAGAAAAACTGAAATAATTATTCCCTGGAGAAAAGAAGACTCAGTGGCAACCACACCAAACTATTCCAGTACTAAAAGATGGTCAGAAAGAGGATAAAGGTTCTTTTTTTCCACAAGGATCCACATGGAGAGTACCAGGGTGACAAGCTGCACCAGGAGAGGAATCATCTTGATATAAAAAAGAATTTTTTTTTAGAGTGAGAACAGCCATCCATGGGATCAACCTGCCCAGAGGTGTGGTGTGGTCCCTACCAGAGGGGGCTTTCAAGAGGTGACAGGACAGGTGTTGGATAAACTCATCTTGGCTCCCTTTCTCGTGAAAGGTTGGACCAAACTTGTCATTCAGGGTCACCTCCAGCCTTGGTTGTTGATTCTGTGAGCTTCGTTCCCTTCTGGAAGGAATCTCACACTTGCCATTGATGAGAGTCCAGGGAGAGTCATCTTTGCAAAGGTAAACTCAAATTATCAGTTCATGCCCACTTCTGGTTGTTTTTCAGCCTTGTCATTGCAGGGCACTGCCTTAAGGTGCAATGAGAGACAGATGCTGAAAGGGAGGAGCCAAACACCCAAGAAAGTGTCTGGATTTAATTTCCAAACTGCATTTTCCTCTGGACTCACCTACCTTGATCCCTTCTCCCACCAGTCCATGTTAACACCTGGTTTTCAAATACAAATTCTTAAATGATGCAGAGGAACTTGGGTGTTTTTCCTCTATGATTCAAAACTTCCCAGAACTAAGCATTTAAAGTTCTTTCCCTGGGCTCTGAGTTCCAGAAATACTAAAATTGAAAGTAAAATGAGGTGACATCATGCAGCAATGAAACAGCCTGGTCCTTTACAATCTAGGTTGTAGTTTTCATTTTTGGGATGTGAATTGTCCTGCAGTACCAGCACTCCACACTGACAAGTCAATAATCCAAACAGTGGTTAGATACAGTAAATAGTCACAAAACCTGCAGCACAGAAAGTTTTTGTACATTTATAAAAGCAAAATAAGAAAATTAGACAGGAAATACATTATGGACATGGTAGAAAACATGGCTCAAGGAGCACTGAACACTTGTTTGTTTTTTTTTTAATTGTGTACTGTTTTTAATAACACAACCTTTCTAGCTCCAAAATATATTTCACAGTGAAAAATCAAACAAAGCACTGTTACACTCAGTTGATATTTACAGACACAGAGAAGCAAACTGCCTGTTGGATTCTTCCCTCCTGAACAAATAAAAACCAGCCACTGTGGGGTGGCCACGCCTGGCGAGCACCTGCAGCTTACATTCAACAGAGAGATTTGTGGAGAGCTCATTTGTGCCATGGCATCAGAGTCTGGATCCCATTGCTGTGTCCACCTCAAGTGTGACATTTCCAGGGACACTGGGAAAGTCCCAGTGACTCAAGAAATGCCACATCTGCCAGTGCACCAACACTTTCATTCAGAGAAATAAAATCATAATAGAAGGGTTTTTTTCTTGTTTTTTTCTTTCTTTTTTTTTTTTTTTTGTATATTTTATATTTAGTATGTTGAAGATCCCATTTCTTCTGATAAATTCAGTGCTGGTGAACAGATTCATTTTTTCCTACTGGACAAGAAACACAACATCTGCAACAGTAGAAATTTCCCCTCCACTGCTCTCCAAACTCCTGAGCATTGGGTCAAGGAATTAAGGAGCAAATCCAATTTTTCACAACTTTTCCATCCCTGGGCTCTCTAGCTGGGATCACCAAAAATTAATGATAATAACAATGTGCTATTGCAATGGGGCCAAATCCCAATTCCAGGTGAAGTGGGTTTATTCTAGCAATAACAGCAGTTTTCTGTCCTGATTTTAATTTAGCTGAGGACCTGGTCTCCAGTGTGCAGGGTCAGAGGGTGGTTTTGGTGATGTGGACATTTGCCCACAAGGCACTGGACTGAGATCCACCAACTCAAACTGCAGAGCACTGTAGAATGCCCAGAGAAACAACAAAACCCAGAAGTAAGCTCAGAAAAATTTCAACAGCAAAAAAATAAATTTAAAAAAAAACCAGATCCAAACACCTGCGTGCTCTGGACTGAAACAAGAAAAAGTCTCCAGCTAGAGGCAGTTATTTGACATCTTTTTCTCCACAATTCTAATTTATTAATGACTGAAAATTGGCTAATAGCCATTCGTGCAAAAATAGCTTTTGATTTTTTTAAAATAATACATTTACAGTGTTGGCAATATAACCCTTGTGAAAGCCCATCCTACAGAAAATTGCCAAGTATGCATTTAAACTGATAAATCTGCCTTTCCCCAACTCTGGACAGCAAAGCACCTGGTTCCTGGGAAAACTTTCTGAAATTAAGAAGCATCTGAAGAGAGATGAAGGGCCAGTCTATCAGTTAAAAACACTTTGACTTTTGCAGAGAGTTGGGAAGAGGGAAACAAATTATGCTCTCTGAGCAGAAAATTGGTGCTGTAGACTTGGGGAAAAAAAGGTGTTTGGATCCTATAAATCCCATTTATGACCTGGAGTAAAATGGAAGTGGTTTCAACTGTTTTGCTGGTCCTCTGTGCCATGACAGATTTGACATGACAGGGCTGTCCCCATCTCTTAAGAGCATGATCCTGTACCAATATGACCTCAAACATTTCTGTCTGTTTTAAATTAAATTTACATTCATTTAGATGGCTCCAGCCAAGAGCAGATTATTCCCATAAAGGGTTATATAACTGTTAAGTATTATTATAATTAATATTTCTTTCACAACTTTCTGAGATCATTCTTTTTTCTCCTTTTAAAAATAAGTAAACTAGGATTATCTTTAAAAATCTTTGCTTAAAATTACATCAAAACTCTTTTTTTCTTTACTTGAACTAACAAAAACCAGTGAAATTAAAAGCTCACACTCAGCTGACACTAAAATTCCAAGTATTTCACTTTTTTCCTTGTTTTTAGTTTATGACCATGTCAACTAACACCGAAGAACAAGCCTGAATTTTGAATTTCCTGGTTACTATTAGTTTCAGTTCAAAACTTCACATTTAAAATGCCATTTTCATCTTTGTTTGTAATATATGCATACACATACACGCACATATATATATATTTGAGATATATATATATATATTTCTCAGTTCATAAATTCATAAATCCAAGATGAAGGGAGCGCTAGGACAGCCCTCAAAGCGTTTTTTGCGCTGTACAAAGACTCTTAAGAATTGACATCATCGACATTGGGTTGAAGTAGATCTGTAGCAGTCGTGGCTTGAACTACAAGGCAAAGGTCGAAAGAACATTCGAGTTCCTCTCCAAGAAAAGCAGTAAGACCATTGGTGGTGAGACAAACAGAATATTCCAAGAGAGAGAACTGCCAGGTGTGGGAAGCCATCCAAAGTCTTTATCTTTCTGTGCCATCTCACTGTTCAGTTCAGTTGGTTTTTCTCTCACCAAACGAGGGTGATTTTTTACCTTCCAGGGTGATCCTGACACGTCCTACTCGTGCCTCTTTGCTCTGGCAGGGAAGAGTCAGCACACAGAAGTCAACCAGGCTGCAAAGGCACGGCACTCTGTGTGACAGCACTGCCCCAAGCCACCAACGCCACGTGTGGCCACTGGAGCAGAGGGTTCAAGGTCATCTGGAAAGGCCACCCTGAACTGACTCTTGCTCTTAAGGTGGGAGGGAAGGGACAGTTACTGTGTTATTCAAAGAGTCCAGATGATCAATCTATCAATCGATGCCAAAAATAGAGCTATATCTCAACTGCACGGCCCTTTTAGAAAATTCACAGCTTAGCTAGAACAGAAAGCATTCCTGGGAGTGTCCCTGGGGACGGAAAAGCACAGCAGATCCCACTGCTCTCGCCTGAAATTCCTGCACTGATGTGCAGCTTCATGTTGGCACAGCTGTTCCTTTAAATCCATTGGGAATGTCTGACTGAATCCAGCCATGAACTTAATTTTCTGGAGATCCTCCTGAATCAGCTGGATTGATCAACCCAAGCGCTTTAGCTCCATCCAAAGAGAAACACTGCGGAAATTCACGTGCCAAAAGACAGGGACAGGCTAAGACATGTTGGGCTAGGGGGAAAAAAGAAATATAGGCAGATCCAACCCAAAATGGAAACCAAGTGGAAAAATGACGACGATCATGTCCATTGACAGACTAGGGTCAGTTTGGCAACCAAGGATCACAACTGCACAGCAATCACTTGTTACGTTGGATGGACACGGATTACTCGCAGATGCTCTGAAATGGGAATAGTTGAGTAGGTGGGTTTGGCCTCTTGTTTGTCTTTTAAACATTCTCCATTAATGGCCTTGAGTACAGCTGGGTATTTACAGTGACTGTTAAAAAGAGATATTTACACATTTCCTTTGCTTTTTGAGGAGAGGAGAGGAGAGGAGAGGAGAGGAGAGGAGAGGA
>JAOTQP010001286.1:3024417-3047049 GCA_026413545.1 Cichladusa arquata
AAGGAAAGGAAAGGAAAGGAAAGGAAAGGAAAGGAAAGGAAAGGAAAGGAAAGGAAAGGAAAGGAAAGGAAAGGAGAGACCTGCACCACCATCAAAACTATTATTTCATTTTTTTCTTTTTCAAGGATGGTTTTTGGTTTGCTCGTTGGTTGCTTTGCTCTCCTCAGCTGCTCATGTCGCCAGGTTCTCTGCATTTATGCTGGACATCCGAATCTGAGAGCTGCTCTTGCTCAGAATGGAGAGTTGTGTCCCCCCGTTCACTCCGCTGCTCGCTAGAGAAGGATGGCGATGTTTGAAATCCACAGCAAAATACCGGTTGACTTTCCAGCTCCTCCATTTTCTCTTTATTTCTGATTGCACCTTTAGGGAGAAACTTCAAAAGGTCATTTTTTATGTACTTAGCCGCTCGAGGACATGCTGACAAATTATCAAGATTAGAAAAAACCCCACAATTCAACAGAACTATTTTTAAGGTTATAATTAAACTTCCCATTTCAGTAAAATCTGAAGTTACTTCTCCATGGCTGGAAGAGGTTTGGGCATGTAGTGGGGAACTACAGCCCAGCCCAAGTTCTGTGTCTGATTTCAGGTAATTTAGGATCAGCCCAGAGTTGCATGGAAGACCTGACCAACACCACCTGGAGGAAAAAATAACCTGTTTTCATCAATGGCCAGTACCAAAGATACAATAAAGAGCCAAAGAAATGGGCAATCAAAAAGTAATGGATAATATTGAAACACCCTGTCCAGAAGCAGCTTTTCTCACCATTAATGGATGGATGTTTACAGAAAACTTTGTCTCCTGCTTTCAGATCCTCTCCAAGCAGACCAGCTCTGGGATTAATGTACATCTGTGCCACCCTCCTTTTCTTGTGAGGTTTTGTTTTTTATGGGCACCCACAGTTACCAATTACCAACAGGAAAACAATCCAAGGTCAGAAGTTCAGTTAGGCAATAAGTAAATAATCCCACAGCTTTTCTACTTTTCCCTCATTACCAGCTGCCTGGCAACACTGCTGGGATGTGCAAAAGTGTATAAATATATAAAGCAGTAAAGATTTAATAGAAGAGAGATTGAGTAGCTCAGACTAACATTTACTTGATTACTTATTTCTGTAACATATTTCTGAATGAAATAGTGTAAGAACAAGGAAATATGTAGAGATGTGTTTCCAATATATTTTTTCCAATCTCCAACAAGCTGCTCTGTCAAAGATATTTATCTTGTCTGTAACAGTCATTGTTGGATTTACCTGGATTAATATTGTCAAAATGGATCAGTATAAGTCAAAATGCTAAACAAGGGCTTCAACTGTATGGACAAAAACTACAGAGAGGAAAAATCCAACTGGAAAACTTACATTCTCCTTCTAGGACCTCCAAATTCCTATTTTGGTTAAAGCATAGATATTTATAGGTTAGATAGACATGGAGTTATATTATGTTTATAAAAAGGGAATAGTGTTTGCATCTGGAAGATATTCCAAATACAAAAATATCCCAAAAATTTTTTTGCTGTTGGAAATTTAGTGAGGCACAAGACTTCTCTAATTACCATTTTTTTATATCTTGAGAGGGAAAATGTTGTGTTGGCTTGGCTAAGAACCACCCCCCACTCCTTCCAAGGGGCTTCAGGAGATCTTGACTTATGCCCATGAGCAAAGATAACCCGTAAGTTTGTTTGATGAGCTTGGAGATTGTTGTGGTTTATCTGAGAAGGAATCACTTGGATTAAGGAGTTTGAGACCTTTTTGTACCAGAGATCAGCAATGCCAGGCTATACCTGCACTCAACCCTCTTGAAAAGAAGAAAGGAAGGTGATTTTAGGAAAAGACTGCAACTGTTGGGCTGCACAAGAGCTGTGTAGCAGTGGAGGAGAGAATGGATGAACTCTAGCTGTCCCATGTTCCTCTTAATACAACACTGAGCAGGGAACCCTTTCCCATCAATTCAGAAAACAATTACCTCAGATAGCCAGTCAGATAAACAGGCAGGGAAATGCAGATTGGAGCAGAAGAACCAGAAAGAAACACAAATGTGGCCAGCAGCAGCAATGTTTGCCACGTGCTGAGAGGAGTGTGAGGCTTGCAAGGCACCCAGGCGGTGTCTGGGGATGGCTCTGGGTATCTGACACCCTTGTGCCAGCAACAGAGGCCAAGGACCCACGAAAATTCAGATTTCAGTGAAGGGTTTGATGCTGTTTCCCTCAGCCCTTTCCTAGGAAAGCTGGCAAGATTTAGAGTGGATGGACGAACTGCAAGAGGGGAAGGAGACCACACTGAGAGGTGAACAAAGGTTTTTATTTAGCCTGGCACTTTATCTCTAATGGTGTCATCCAGGTATTGATGTTGGACCCCACACTGCTCCACACAGAGCATGGAAAGTTTGGGTTGGAAGAGACCTTAAAGGTAATTTCCTTCCACCCCGTGCCATGGGCAGGGACACCTCCCACTGTCCCAGGCTGCTCCAAACCCCATCCAGCCTGGCCTTGGACACTTCCAGGGATGAGGCAGCCACAGCTGCTCTGGAAACCTGTGCCAGGCCCTCACCATCCTCATCACAACCCCAGTGACAGGATTCAAGGCACCATCACCAGCTTGGCTGGGGCTCCAAACTGGGTAGTGACAGGGGCAGGTCACCTCTTGGAGAGAGCTGAACAGGCTGGGGGAGTGGGCTGGCAAGAACAGGGCAAAGATCAACAAAACCAGTGCAAAATTCTGCACCTGGGATGACATTTCAAAGAGACCTGTCCATATCCTACCCCTGCCAGCAAGGCTTAATCTGAGCCATCATCTCTGGTAAAGCCAATGTTTTGTTTGATAAAGACATCATAAATCCTTTTTTCTTTCCTTTTTTCTTTTTTTTTTTACTTTTTTTTTTTTCTGTGGTTTTTTTTTGTTTTTTTTGGTTTTTTTTGTTTTTTTTTTTTTTTTTTTTGTTTTGGTTTTTTTGGTTTTTTTTGTTGTTTTTTTTTTCTGAGAATTGTGAGATTCAGACTAAAGTATCAGAGATTATGGTAGATGATGAGTTAGAATGGACAGTTGGAACAGCAGTTACTCCCACAAGAAAACGGGATGTGGATGACAGGTGAGGGACATTAAATATATAAAATTCTTACCTCCCCATTCAAGAAGCAGTAGAGAACAGCAACAACAAAACCCTAGGGAAATGGGAGAGAAAAAAATAAAAAAGGAATTAAAATCCTGAAGGAATGACAGAAAATAGGTGGAGTTAAAAAAACCAAAAAACCAAGCAAACAAACAAACCCCAAAATCCTGGTACACAAAACATACACATAAATGAGCAGAGACACACTCTGAGAGCTGTGCATGCAAAGTAGTCACAGAGAATAGAGATTTGGTTCTGAGGAAAGCTGAATTCAATGAACAATCACCTGGAAGGATCCCAGTCCCAGTTCAAACACCAGTCTCTCCCTCTTACTGACATTCTCAGGAGAAAAGGCAAACACCGTGTAGTGAATTCCAAACAAGGGGATCAGCAGCAGGGTGGAGCGAGCCAGTCTCCTGTCACAACAGAGGGAAAGAACTTTAATGCAGCCTTGCAATTAGCAACCTGCACTTTAATTAAAGAAGAAAGCACAGAAAGTGTTTTGCTGACAGACTTTTGGGAAGTACGTACACGGCATAATTATACAAACAAATATGCAACATCCCTATTTGTTCCCAAAGACTGTTTGCACACACACTGCAGTTTGCTCCCCCCTCTTCACACTGCTACAGCAATGGCACATTAATTATGCTTAATGCTCTCTGCTGCTATTTTAATTGGCACTATTATAACCAAGAATTTTCTCCTACCATGCCAAAAAATGAGGGGAATCTTGCTAAGGGATTCAGACTGCTACCATGGTACAATTGTAAACCTCTCACCCCATTGCTTAATCACAGAGGAGTGTTTGAAATCACTTCTTTTTGTTGATTTTTGTGTGTGTGTGAATATATTCCTGCATAGCAAAAATAAATCCAGAACAACCACACAAATAAAGATAAAAATACAATAGCCATACAAATAGAAGTTAACCCCCCTGCATGTTCCTATACTCCCAACTACTCCTGAGGGTTTGATTTTGGTCTTGGTTTATACTGTTGGAAACCTAAGTGCAATTCCACTGTTCAACTACTTCACTGCTTCAGAATAAAGAGGATTCAGAGGAAAATAAGCTCAGCAGATATAAACAAAAGGCCTGGAAATTAATGTGTTACATGTGAGTACTTAACTAGTGAAATTCTCCCAAAGCAGGGCCCAGGAAAGACTTGTGCATGTTTTGGTGAGTGTCACTATCTGATTGAGCAGGAAAAAAAAATAAAATAAAATAACATAAAATAAAAAAAATAAATAAATTTAAAAAAAAAAAAAAAAAAAGAGAAAGAGAAAGTAAATGTTGTTCTGCAAATCAGGCAAGTGCTTTATTACAAGGTGACCTAAAAAGCCTCCAGGGTATTTTCAGAGGGGAAGAATATCATTGATTACATTCAGGTAAATGAAGAAGGCAGATAGAGGACAAAGGAAGATAAAAAGCCATAGAGCTTTTTAAAGAGCTGCATATTTGTTAAAACTCAAATGTCCCCTCTGCTTTTATCCATTTGGTGCATTGCAGACAGATTTGAACTTGCTAATACATGCTCAATGATAGCCCAAAATGATTTGGTTTATTTTAGCAGCACTGAAGGTTTAATTAACACACTTTAAGAATTTTGTGAGCACAATTACCTCCAGTAGTGGCCTGGGAATGGGACATGAGCGCAGGGCTGGTGTCTCTCAGCCAGACTTTGGGCCCCAATGGGGATAAATTCATCCCAGCTCTTGCCTGGAGACCTCACTAAACACAGCTGAGCCATAAATCTGATGGACACCAAACCTCAGGTCTTGGTGGGAGACCCCACAAACCAGAGAACACTGTTCTTGTGGGTTATAAATTAGACATTGGCCAACATCTTTTGAAAAGAGAGAAACAACCTTGGAACAGGGTGATGAAGAGCATTCAGAGCATCCAGCTTTGATGATTTCTTAAAAAAGTAATCTATACAGGAGTAAGCCAGTGTAAAAGAGCTTTTGGAGTCCTTTTTCTCAATGGACATGCAAGCAGGCTAATAAAAAGGAACAGAAACGTTGTCTTCATTAAAAAGAGATGTAAAGAATATCAGTTTCTTACACTAGTCATGGAATTTTTGATAAAAATCAAATTAAATGTAATAAACTGGACGAAAAAGTATAATCTCTCCATATCTGTTATCATTTATATTCAGACTTAACAACAACAAAAGGATAAATGTTGTTTTGATCTAAAAGTCAGAATAGAATTGTTTATTAATATGTTCTGTCTCACTGCACTCTTGGGAGATTAATTTAGGGGAAGATGCAGAGGAAGTCTTTCTTTCTTGTCAGTTTTCTGGCATTAATCATACTTGATTAATCACACAATTAGTTTGTAGGATCTGGAAACATAATGCCATCATCAATTTATTTGAGGTGTTATCTTCAATATTGTCATAAAAGTGAGGAAGAAAATGCATTAAATAACACATCCTGAAGTTTATAGATTATTAAGATCATTAAAGACGAAAAGAAGATTTCAATGATAAGAAAAAACTTGAGTGGCATTAATGCCTGTCTGGATGATGGTAAATTGCTTTTTTTTTTAAAGAACATTGGGAAGAAAGAAGACTTCAAGTAGGTCCTGTGAGATGTGTAAGTATATGTGCAACAGGGAATGAAAATCTTAAATGAGACAGTGGAATTCTCTAGTATGTAACAGCCAAAGATACTAATCCTCTTTTCTTCCCCATTCTTTCAGACAGGCAAGAAACTTGGATCTGGAAGTTCTGAGGACAATAATTGTTCAAGTGGCTGTCTGGGAGAGAATGTTCTCCAAAAGGTCGAGCAAAAGCCTTATCACATTCCCACAGAGAGAGGAAAGTCTTAAAGGTTACTTTAAAAAAAAAAAAAAAAAAGGCAAGCAATTTGAATATCAATTTTTTGTTGAGGCTGACATTCTGCTTTCCAGCTGTTATTTTCCTTAAAATCACTTCAAACATAAGACTTTCTCAGTATGAATGTGGACTTTCCATTAAGTGTTTACATAAACAAATAATGGTGACCTCTGTTCTCCCTCGCTCCTCTACTGAATAATGAAATTAGAACTTTATGCTACAAGAAACACTAAGTAGGAAAGTTGTCTAATTTGATCAGTATTTGAAGGAATCATGCTTTTGTTTTTCCATTGCACGTCCACATTTATTAAAGAGACTGCAAAAGTCTCAACCACTCAATCTTTTTGAGAAAAAAAATTAAAAAAAAGAAGCAAAAATCTCCAAACCATAGACTTAGAAGGAAGATTATATCATTGTTTTTCCATTTAGTCTTGACTCTCTAAAGTAAGAGAATTTCCCAGTTTAAGTGCTGTCCTAAGTTAAATGCTTTGCTCAAATATGAACTTTTGCAATGAAGACATCAAGGTCTGTAGTCCTGAAAAGCAACATTAATCTCACCAAAGTTTGGATATACACAGCATAGCTATTGATAATGAAATGATTTTAAAAATGTCTCTAAAATCAATGCAGAGAAAAATACACTTTTAAAACATAGTTATTTTGTGCTACAGATGTCTTTTTAACAAGAGGTGACTCCTGTTGTAAACCCCGTGGGTACTGAGTACATCAATTTATGTATATATTGATTAACTTAATGCTGTGACATATCTACAATGATGGCATCTATTTTTAGTTAAATTAATGCACACTTAAATTCCCTTTAGTGTCTAAGAACAAGAATCACTGACAAACAAGGACAAATCCTCTGCCCCTAAAGAAGTTCTTATCACATCCTAAATCCATCCATTGATCTCAAAGGGAACCTGGACTGAGTTTGTCACACAAATTTCTGCCCTGTAGATTTGTGAGGTTGAGATTAGAGGAGCCCAATTTCTCTGGCCAAAGGTACATATTCATCATCTCCATGATGATCTGTACAAAAAAGAATGTGACAATATTTCAAATTGAAGGATAAAGAGCAAACCAGGAAGGCACAGGATGCAATTAGTAATGAAATGCTCAACACAGCTCATGTTTAATAAACTGAATGATCTATTTTATCATAAAATGCTGAACATATTAACGTGACTTTCAGGCACCGCAGTAATCTCCCTGACAGATCTCTTCCAGTCTTTCCCAAAAATTTAATTAGGTCTGTAGTATCATTTCCAAAATACTTGAGATAACACCTGAACACCTGAATAATTCCAGGTTTTTTATTTTCCCATACATAAACCACATCTTCAGCCCAAGGATTTGAAAAACAGGGAAGCTTACCAAGACTTTCACACTTCAACAGACACAAAAAACATAGGTTTAAATTCCTCCTGTTTAGGCTGAACTCTTCTTGCCCTTGACTAGGTGAGAGGATTTCACCTTAGAGCGTTATCAGGCTCCCATCTTTCAGAAACACTGCATTTAATGTAAAATTTGCTCTCTGCAAAGGCCCACCCTGATATCTGTGCTGCATCAGGATGTCCATTAGGCACTGAACTTTATATTTCAAACTATCTCCTTCTAAACCTAACTCCTAGTTTTACCTAACTGTCCTTAGTCTTCAGCTGCTCTCTGTGTAGAAGATGGAGCTGCTCCTTTTTTGTCTTCTTTATTTCTATCTGCTTTTACGTGGTTCCAGTCTGTTGACTGAATATTTTTCAGCATCTTCATTGTTCTATTTCTCAAATATCTCAAAGATATATGAAATCACACAGAAAATTCACTTCAGTTTTTTTCCTAACTAAAAAACATAACCATATATGCAGTTAAGTTACCAAAATTCATTCCTTAATGGTGTTGAAGATAATGACTAAATATTCTTTAGCAAAATCCTGGAGCTTTGGGTCTGTGTGTCAGGACACCTCAGAGAATGGTGGCTCACACTTATAAAACTGCAGAGAAATTCAGGAGACAGATCATCAGAAAACATACAATAGGTGTTTGAAATTGCACCTCATCTAAACAAAATGAGAGGATGACCTTGGAACTCTTTTCCAACCTTAATGATTCCACAAATCTCTGAAAACCTGTGAGCTTCTTGTGCAAGGAGCAAGGAGTCAGGTGGACTGTGGGATAATGATTAATTCACACAACTCTTGGCTGACTGGCTTTTATTCACTCTTCTGGGTGCTTCACTCTATATTTGACAATATTTGACAATGTTGGACTGACCTTGATGATCTTGGAGGTCTTTTCCAACTCAGTGATTGTATGATTCTATAACTTCTGATGGACACAATTCATTTTTATACTAGGTCAACTTTTTCACCCCTGGGTGTTTACTAAGTTAACTTTGCTCAGTTCAATGCACAAAAGATATTTTATACCCACTGAGAGTCTGATTGACTCAATCTCACCCAGTTTTTCTAGGAAACTTTCAGGTGAAACATTTTCTTCCATTATGAAGGTGCTCACCTCTTTGCAGTACAATTAAGGGCAGCTATTAATTCTGTACAGACTCTACCCAAAACCATAAATAGCATCAGCCATAATTACAAAATAAAACAAATAGAGAGAAAAAAAAATTTAAAACAACCTTAAAATCCTCGATCGTGGCGCATCAGCAAAAGCACAGAACAAGAACAAAAAAAATTCTACATGCAACAAGAACTAAATGAATGCTTTGCTCTCTGGTTACTTCCCCTCTGCTCTCATCCATTCATTTAATTGCAACATGCGTCATACACACACAGTAATGTCACAGGAGTGCGTACACTTACAGGGTAATGGTTGATAGTTCTGACATCTTGCAAGAGTGCTGGTTAGCCCTCTTAGGCTTACAGTAGCATTTCTGAACGCAGCTGCTAAATATGACAAGATTAGCATTTTTTTCAGCATATCGTGAACAGGCCAAGGTAGGTCACTTTCAACACATTTCATGAGGCACGTCACAAAAATGGAAAGCAGACACGACAGAATGGAGTCACAGCACAAACCAGCTGCTTGACTGAAGCAGAAATTAAAAAAATCAAATAAAATCAAGGTGCACTGGCTGTTGCTGGCCGTTGGGATGTGCTGATCCACAGACAAACCAAAACTCAAACACCCTGAAGGCAGGCGGGCAGCGCTGACGCGGCCGAAATACACACGACCTGTTGGTCTGGTTTTGTACAGAGGGTCACAGAACAATATATTAAATGAAAGCTGACTGCATGCTCATGGAGGACAGTCAGAGAGTAACATAAACTTGTAGGATGGGGATCAGTCTAAGGTGAATTGGATCAGGTGTTCCTTGTTTTCATTGTAGTGTGGATCCCTTCTTTTTAACACAGAGTTTCTAGTAAGGATACCAAAGCACTATTTCCATCTTGGTGGTGGGGAGGGAGCTCAGTATGGAATGTGCATGTCTGGCTGGTAATTTTGGAGGCACCACTTATTTTTCATCACACACACCAAGACAGTGTGCTCATCAAAGCAGCAGGCTCATACACTGTGGAGCAGGACCTCGACCCCTGCACGTTGGATTCGAGGAACAGCTGCTACAGAGAACAAAATAGCTCCTTTCCAACCAGCTAGGAGAGGCTCATTTAAAACCAATCACAAGAAGGGTAATCTGAAACATGGAAAGACATTTGGAGGGGTCCTACAGGAGATTTTATATCTGGGCTGAAAATCGTGAAAACTAAAAATAGTGATTTCTTGTTGACTTTCAAGGGGAAAATTTTTGGTTTGTTTTCAACATGTGGTTGTTTTAGTGGGATTCACCTCAGGAGAGGTTGAATGTTTACAGTAGAGATGTCCAAGTAAAATGGACATCCTTAGGATCCTGAGAACCATCAGAATAAACTCTCAATAAAGTTGAGAGAGAAATACACATTTATTGGCCAGGTACATTGTCATATATCCGACCTGTTTTAGAATTCAATCTAGGATGGGATGAACACCAAACACCACAGAGAACCCTGGCTAAATCTCCATTAATATAAAGGATAATATGTTGATTTTTAAAGCAATTGCCTTCAAGGCAAACATTTAAGTTGTTCAAACAAGCCCAACTCCCTTTCTCTTATACAGCCTAAGACCTGTGTTCACAACTCATGGAATTTATGATCTGAACAGTAAACCAAGATGAATTGAAAACACTGAATTTCTCCCTACTTTTACGTCCTTTAAGTCAATCCCCATTACTGGAGTTATGTTTTGCTTCCTTTGGGATAATTAACTGATAACTGTGTTGTTATTAAAGATTACAGTATAAGAGCTGGAAAGAACACAGTCTTGTGGCATATACACATCCAGCAAATTGGTACAGTAACCGTGTTTCAACTCATAAAATGAATTTCATTTCTTGGATGTTGCTGAGGAAGTAAGCATGAAAATGACTGCTCCTTTTGCACTATAATTTCTGTGCTAGATTTTCGCACCACCTGCTTTTCACAGAGCTGAGTTGGGCATTAATTGTCCACTTAGACTGATCAAAAATGGGAAAGGAGGTTTTAGGGATAGTTCCATTTTATTGTGACTGAGGCTTTCAGAAGTGACTATGGATTTTGAGTGCCACTCATTTTTTTTTTGACCGCTTGATCTGAAACACATTTCTCAGACCAATTTTTACCACAAGAGGGCTGCTCAGCCTGTGTTGAAAAGAAGCACTTAGGAGGCATATGAAGGTACAGAATCTGAAAAGAAAACATCTAAAAATCAATAATCACTTTGAAAAGTCTTAGCCATGGGTTGTTGCAGAATTTGTGGTCTTCAAGGACATATTTAATGTTACCATGGCAATCTAGAAATAAATTCCCATCCATGTTTCCTTTACTGCTTATGCCCTGTTTTTTTTGACAGGGATCGATTTTTTAATAGGTTTTCCTGGTGAACAGACCTATCGTGACAGCATTTGGTATTTACTAGAATTATTAAAAAAACCAGACTTGATTTTGAAAATATTATCTAAGGATAACATACAATAAGGATAATATACAATAAGAATAATATATAAGGATTAACTGCTGCTCCCCACCCAGTGAGGGGACATTTACACACAGGTTTGGGATGGAAAACAATGCTAGCACTTCTTAGGAAAACCTTAATAATTTAGTGCTGTTAGCACTTATTTTCTGCCATTTCTAATTTTGGTAGAGTCATCTCTCTGATCTTAGATGGTGTAAAGTGTCCCAGATCTTTAGAATACAGAATTTATAGCCATTTTTTTCATTTCTCCCTCCCCTTTTATTTTGCAAACTTTATTTATTATCAAAGTAGAGACACTGGTGGAAGGAAAGGGAGAAAGAGAGAAGAGACAGAGGAGGCAGGAACCAGAAAAAAAAGAAATGAAGGAGGGAAGAAATAGACAAATATAAGAAAATGGACAGAAATGAGATCATGGGTGTGAAAACACTGCACGGATCAGGGCAGGATCCTCAGAGCTCTGTCGGCACACAGAGAACGGAATCGGTCACATCTAACTCTACGTGCCAAAGACAGATTCCAAACTGCACTACCACCTTGAACTCACTGGGGGAAAGGCCAGGGACTCCCAGGCCGAGCTGGCCCGTGTGACAGAGACATCTAAGGCACAGGGGATGCTCTGTCTGGCCGGGGCGCCCTGCTCTCCCCGAGTGACCACAGACGACGACTGGACCGCTCAGATCGAGCACGAGACTTTAGACAGCTGAAGGCAAACAAGCTGAGTCTCACCGCAAGTGTCCTGGGCAGGGACTGCAGCTGCATCTGGGAGGAAGAGGGAGGGTGCTAGGGTGGAAGGGGAAAGAAAAAGTTAAACACTCCTGGGATGGAACGAGCGATGGATGACGTGGCTGAAGGCCACCGCATCAGACCCGACCCCTGGACGTCTCAATGCAAATGAGAGAGAGCAAAAGGGGTTGCAATTCAATTCTAGATGTCTCAGAGGTGCTTAAGAGGAGTGAAAAGAGCATGCTGGTCCAGGGGAAGAACGTTATGCTGCATTATCCCAGTACATCCATAATGGAAATGGTCAGGGTTCTGAATTTAGGTCGCTACCAACACACAGGGAATGATGAGGTTTGTGCCTTGTCTCGGAATGTGCTGAAGGGCAATCCTTGGGGAAAAGCAGTTAAGGTGGAACTTGATTCATGCAAATTAAAACTGCTCCTCGTGAAGGATCTTTGTGCACCCTGCTCGATTAGTTCTGTGTGACCTCACCATGAGTAGGATTGGCAGCTGTGTAGTAGCAGAAGAAGAAATGCAGAAACAAATCAATGAAATAAAGCATTGAAATACAGTAGAAAGTTAACTAAAGTGAAAGTAGAGAGATTGTATGGGAGAGAGAGGAGAAAATTGAAAAGTGGATCCATATACTATATTATTTATGTCACACACCCACTTCCCCTCAGCTGATTCTTCTCTAGGCTGGGAAACATCTTTTCCTTGCTGCTCAGTAGCTGAGGATTCCCTGAAGCTGCACTATTTTCCCTTCAAAATACCAACTACATCCACCAGCCCCATGCCCTTACAGGTCAGATGGAAAAGTTTGGAAAACAGAACTTGTTCTATGGGCAACAAACAGATTCTACAATTCCATCCCACGGCAGAGGCTGCAGCTCTGACCCACTGAGTGCAGGCAGAGTCCTTCACCCTCTCATCCAGACACAGAGTAAGCACAGGTGCTTCTCAGCAAAGTTGTCTTTTAGTTGTATCTCCTCTAATTTTTGAGGTTAACAAAATAGCTGTGTGTCTTTTTCCTTGTCACTTCATGCCAGCCTGGCAGTCACTGGTGAGAAACAGGCCATAAAGTGAGATTTGCATGACCTATTTTAAACCTGTTTAAAGTGAAATAAGCTGTACTAAAGGATTTTACTCTCTGGACTGAGAAGGTCTGTACTGACTGTGGAAGGAGCCCAGCAGGATTGTTTTATTAAACCAGGTTGATCCCCTGCTGTCCTGCTAAAAGTACAACAAAGTTTGTGGTCTTCATGGAAAAACAAACAAACAAACAAAAACACCCAAAAAACCCCAACAAAAAATAGGAAAATGTGTCTCTAGCCTTTAATGGAAAACAAATCCCAAATTCTTAGCCATGTTTCCTAGGGTTCTACTTTTTCTTGGTAATGCCACCAAAAGAAGAACCTGAAGCTGAATGAGTGCTTGCAGAATAATGCCATGGTTAAAAACAAATGTTTAACAAACATGAATTTGGACTGGAACTTTTTGTCCAGTAAATCTGTCCCTTGAGTAAATCTGAGGCTTGAAGGTGAAACTGAATGGTCAAAGAGAGACTAAAATTCTATCTGCAGTGCTAATTCTTGGCTTTTCTAACTTCTAGAGAGTTAAAAACAACATAAAAAGGAGAACACCATTACTATACTTGGAGTGAAATAATGAAGAGATTAAGCCTAATATTTGCCTAGAGAATAAAGCTGGTAGCAGAGGGCAGAATTCTTCCAATAAAAATTCTTCCAGCCTTTAAATGAACTGTAGCTTCAAGGTTCTGTGTCCTGATTCTTCCCCTGTATTAATTCTGGAGCTCCTGTTTCACCAAGCTGGGTTATAGTCTCAGACTCCAGAGCACAGATCCAAGTCGTGCACTGTGGAATAATTCTGATGGAGGTGCAGCAGACAATACAATGTTCAATGGGAAAAATGTACCATGCCAAATGAGATTCTTAAATAAATCAAGATTTTGAATACTTTACTGTTCCAAATGAAGAATGTGCATATCCAAATCCAGGCATAAATATCTGAGAGTGGGATTTAGCTCATTGTCTTTGAAAGAAAGCAAATGAGCAAAGCCCAAGGTCTGACATAAGAAGTGGGTTTTCAAGCATTACAGGCAGGTTTTGGTTGCTGCCAGCTGGCAGAGCTCAGCATCAGTATAAATACACTGGCTTTATATAATTTGCAGCTCTGAAGCTTCAGTTACACTGTTTTGACTCACCTGCGTTACATGTTATACAACATCCCTGAAAATTCATGGTACAGCCCATCTCTACAGCTCTCCTTCATGAAAAAAGAGAGCACTGCCTTTGTTTAAAAATCCTGGGCTTGCAGACATTTAATCAGCTGAACAACTCCAGTGTTTTCATTGGAAATATAAAGAGGAATAACAGCTTGGAAATCCCTCAGTAGTGATACAGGTGGGACTAAGACTGTGATGTGAACCTTGCACGTGGATTTGGATTGGTCCTGTCTTGAGGTAGTTTGTTTCTGATTAAACAACATTCACAGAATTTATTCTGTATTAAGCCACTGTAGCCTGGTGGCCTTTGAGGATGTTCTTTTACTCTCCAAAGCAGCCAGAATTTGTTCTTAGAAAATTGATTATCAGCTTTCCACCACACACTTGCTTTGGCACATCATGTTAGTCACAAGATCCTCACAAGAAATTCATCTTTCCAGATCAAAAAACCTTCTGCATTGGGACAGCACCATCTTCCTTGTCCCCTCCCTACCTCAGGCTGTGTCCTTGCTTGGAATACATCCTAAAAATTCTCCAGATGTAAAACTAACCCCACTGGATGTGAAACAATGCCAGCTGCTGAAGTGAGACACAATAAATCAATGGCAAGGAGAAACAGAGACACTGAGGGAAAAATAAATTTCTGTTGTCCTCATATGATAGAGGAAAAAATGTGAATGGTGGGAAAAACAAAGTGGAAGTCCATGGATGCTGGTGGGCATCGAGCCTTGGTATAAATTGAAAGCAAGTTCAGGATCAGAGATGTCAGAATTATTCCCCATTTCCTGCAGTCTCACATCAGCTGCTGCATGACCAGTTGCTTCAGCTCCACCTTCATCTTTACATGAAGTAACTGATTCAATGAATCAGAGGTGCAAACTGATTTGGGGACAAAGAAAATTCAGATTTATCCCTTTCAGTCTAAACCAACAAACTTAGACATGATTAATGCATGGGGAAAAGGACAAACAGCCAGAAATGTCTAATTTGGATATCCCCAAGCTAATGCTCAATTTGAAACTTGATTCTCCAAATCTATTATCTTTCCCAGGATCTGTTCTGGTAGAAGATACTGTGCCCAAATCCTTGGCTAATTCAAAAAGATGAGTGGCCTTGGGCACTGGATGTTCCCTATCCTGCTGATCTCCATGAAAACTGAAGCATATCAATACACATCAAAATTAGGTTATTCACTCTGACCAAGTGCAGTGCCTTCAGAAAAACACATTTGAGATCTGTTCTACATTTTCTTTTTGAAAGCTACCTTATTTTTGCTAATCAGGAAGCTCCAGTGTGTGGCAGAATTTACAAGGTTACAGCAAATTCAGTGAAGTGCAGCCACTCTCCCTTTACAATGCAAAGCTTTTTATTGTGCACATGGCTGAAGTATTTGTGGCCTTTTAAGCAGCAAGGTTGGAACCATTTCAGATATCTAAAGTGTTTCAGACAGCACATGTGTGGGCAAAATTCTGTATTTACACAGGCACCCTACAGATGCAAGCACTCATGTATAAATCCCTCTGGCTGGAGCCTCTGGGTGTTCTGAGCTCTGTTCCACACCAGCATGGCAATCAAACCATGATGGCTTTGCACTGTCTTTGAAAGGTGTTTAGATCTGAAATTTCCAGATGCATGCTGCTAACATTTCCATGGGAACTCATAAAACACTTTTTAGCCTTTTTTTGGTGCCTCAAACTCTGTGGAAATAAGGCTGTTAGGGATCATCCAACCCTTCACAGAACTGTTGAAAGTGCAGCAAACTTTACTGTGTTTTCTTAAAAAAATAGATATTAAAATAATTTTTATAAAGAGAGTTGCAGTGTTGGATAAAACCTGGCCTTTTTCTCTCCCTCACTAACCTGCAACCCTCCTTGGTCTTCCAAGAGAAGGAGAATCTTTTAGTAGCTTCTCTTCTAATGTAAAATTGTTCTTTTTCAGTTCATGGCCTGCTCTTTTGGCAGATGGGAGAAAAAAGGTCTGTGCTTTGCTCTTTTAGGATGCAACTTGTGGGCAAAGAACTTTGTTCTCTAAAGCTGCCACAGATCATGGAGCCAAGGAAAAATTTTAAGTCATCAGTAGAGAATTCTTACATGTCAAATCTAGGCAGATTTCAAAATCTCATGAGCTCATCAACAACAAAAATCACCATTGTATCATTTCTCTGTCTGCATATCCATTTAAACCATAAAATTCCCCATAAAAATGCCTTACAGCACCAGAAATAGTGTTTAAAGCAAAGTCAGCCTATTTTTCAATGCTACTGCAAAAGGAAAAAGGACAGGAGTCAGCCTCCACCACACAGACACCTGTGCAAGCCAAGGCCTTGCACCCTAAAATCCACCCTCTAAAGATTTCCAAATAATAGAAGCAGAACCCTTTTTAATGTTGCATTCATCACAGGTGATGCTGTAACAACAAGAAATAAGATTTGTGATCCATGATTTCAAAATCAGATCCCACCAAAGCTCTGGTCAGGTGTTTGCATATCATTGGAAATGGAATGGAATTTCCTTTTTAAAGACTGATTTGCTCTTCTGGAATATTCCTCTGGCAGGTGCCTCATGAAATAACAAAACCCCTTTCAAGATAAAAACAATTTTAAGTCTAATCTCATCATTTATTTAAGAATGTAAAGGATGCACTAGATGACAGGATGGTGTTTAGGCTGGAAAAGTATATTTGACAACCAAAAATTCATCTTCCTGTCCTTGCCACAGGCACCTGAGGGATTTAGGTGCATTTTCCCCTCAGTTGTTCAGTAGCAATAACAGCTCCCAGGAACATTAAAAAACACACTAAATATTCTGTGCTGTTTGATTTTATAGCAACTGAAACCACAGATCGGTAATCAAAGCAGAATAGGGCGTTTGATTATTTTATCTGAAAATAAATAAATCCCTGCTAATTACAGTCCTGCTAATTATACCTGTATGAGCTTACATTCCTAATTAGTACACTCAGGTTTTTTCCCAATCTCTACCTGAAAAGATTGGCACAAATGAACAACCCCCATCCTTTCCACCCAAAACTTCCAAAGTGAAAAACAAATTTAAAAAAAAAAAAATCAAACCAGCACCCAAAGTAATAATTTGCCTTGGGCAATGCACATCAAAAGTACAGGAGTGAATGAGCACATTTTTTCCTAGAACTTCAAATAAACCCATCAAGAATTAGTGTCAATCAAAGCAGCAAGTATCTACTCCCCTGTATTCCTCATTTCCTCAGAAATGAGCACTAGGTCCTTGCTGATCATGCACTGACACCAAATGACCATCATCTGAGTTTTCCAGTGTATTTTCCTGTGGTAGAAAAGGATTAACCCAAGGACACGAGCTCCTTTTGTTGCTGGGTCCTTGGGCATCCCAGCACCCAGCTGGCACCACCTGGGGCTCAGAAACTGCAGTGCCCTCCTAGAGAACACCCTGCCCATCCAACATCTGCCATTTGCTCCTCCAAAAATGGCACCAAGACCCTGCCAATAATTATCAGCTCTGGCAGTCTGAGCACTTGCAGCAAGACAAAGCAGCAGCAGAATGAATCACTGCGTGTGCAGTGACTTTGGAGGTGAATTTTAGAGGAGTGTTGTTTACCAAAACATCTGGGTTACAACATTGCTTTTGCTGCCCTAACCCTCTAGGTTGCACCATAGGGAAAATCATACCTACCTATGATATATGCCATGATTCTCCTTTCTTTCCAGCAAGATGCTGATTGGAGGAATGACGTAGACCTGAATTAGCTACATATATATTGTGGGGTTTATTTTCTTTTCATTGAGCTTTCAACATGTGATACAAAATTTATGAAGAAATCTGTCAAAGCAAAAGCAGAAACAGGCTCCCCCCTCCCAAATGATACCAGTTGTGATAAACTGGAAATCATAATAAAATAAAAAGATTTTTTTTTTCAGTTATATGTGCTTGATCCTTGAAAATGAATGAAGAAATAAAGATTTAATGGAAATGTGTGGGTCTTTTTAACCTTAAGGGTTATTCCAGCATGCATCTACATCATGCACCTACTAAATATTGTGGTGTTCTATGGTAATGATGCTGATGATTATCTCTCTAGAGTGAATATTTCAGCAATGCAATAATGCTTGTGAAAATAACAGGTGGATTTAAGCTTTGTGTAGGCATTCCTGTAGAAATATGTTTGGTTTTTTTGGGGGGGTGGTGATGTACTCTCTCTACAGCAACTTGACCAAAACAAGGAGGTCTGAAAACAGACAAGGTTAAACACCATTGGCTGGATTTTTCACTGTAAAAACAGTGAAGTCTTGCCAGATCAGTTTATTATCCATTTCCTAAAATTCCAGGCAAGAAACAGAGATGATAAACCCATGCAAATGATGTGGGCCTGATGTGCTGCTCTGTGTGCTGATTGTAGGGTTTTGAACATGTGTTTGCAGTCCCCAGAACTGTGAGATCCCATTTAATTCATGGATCCTGACTCCAAGCATATGGGGTAACTATCCCTAAATAATCGCCTTCAAAATATTTACAAACTGCAATTGGAGATTGCTGAAAATCAGGGAGTTCTTTCTGTTTGGAATCATGTGAATTAATTTATAACTGGATGGGAAGCACAGGCATCAATTCAAGACATGGTTGTTTGTTCTGTGAGATTAAATAGGACATGTCACAAGGGGAATGGCTCTAAATGGAAAGACAGTAGGTTTAGATTGGATATTAGGAAGAACTTATTTACTGTGAGGGAGGTGATGAGGGGCTGGCACAGGGTGTCCAGAGCAGCTGTGGCTGCCCCTGGATCCCTGAAGTGTCCAAGGCCAGGTTGGACATTGGGGCTGGGAGCAATTTGGGATAGTGGAAGGTGTCCCTGCCCATGGCAGGGGGTGGCACTGGGTGATTTTAAGGCCCCTTCCAACCCAAATAATTTTCTGTCTGTAATCATGGCACATTTCTGCTGTTTATTTCACCAGTTGGGGTGAGAAACCTGCCTAAACTATGTTAACAGCTGTCCTAATTACTCCAAGATTATAATCAATAGCTCTTTATGCTTCCCCACTACCTGGGGAACTCAGAACTTCTCCCTCAGATAAAAATCTATTCCATTTGCATTACTTATCTTGCTTCAGTTCGATGCTTAACTTGGCAGAATTATTCAGGACTGACACAAGATTAACTGAAACCAGACATGTTTCAAGAAAAAAAATCTTACAACTTTGTCACTCCTCACACTAAAAAGTAACTAATGTTTATGATGACTATTGGGAGGAAGTATGAAAGTTTCTTAGAAAAATAACCCAAAATAATAACAGAATTAAAATTATCATTAGAGGGGCGTCTTCTATTTCTTTTTTGGATTCCTGCCTCAGCTGCTTAGACATTTTAATGAACCTATACTTTAGATACCCCCAATATTTTCAGCTGTGAAGAGGAGTTTCTCTCAAAAATATCAGCAAAAGAAAGATGGAGGGATTGCTCTGGCAGAACCTGGCGGGTTTTTGGTCTCAGGCTGAGATGGGACCAGCAGCATGCAGGCAGCTCCCAGGGGAACTAAAGGCATGAGGAAAGGCTGGGGAGGGATGAGGCTGGTGATGAATGACTGAGCACAAAAGGGGATAAAAGGGAAGTTTATAACCACAGAAGCACTTGGCCACTCCAGGAAAATTGTTAGGAATTAGCAACATGTCTCCAAGTTTTTGTCAGCCTAAAGACAAAGGCTGTTGCACACAATGCTTAGGTTGCTTAGATAGGAAGTCTAATTTTCTTTTTTTTTTTTTTTTTTTTAATGGGAGTAAAGTCCTGATAATGCTCAGCAAAATTGTTTGATTTATTTTAAGGCAAATCTTACATTCTCCAGTGTCTACACTGCATTAATTAAGCCTCAGTTCCCCTGCAGTGCTCTCTTCTGTCATGGTCCTGTCATAGCTCCCAGCAAACTTCTCCACTGGGAGATTTTAGTAATGAATGCACAGTCGTAGCAATATGTGATTAATCTTTGAATTTAAGCCCATCCCCAGGGCTTTAAAAATCAAATACAGGCTGAAGTGCTTTGCAGAACCATCACCAGAGTGTCTATGAAGTAGAACTAGAAGTAGATTTTTTCTAACAAAAATAGTCATTAAAAGGACCTGAACTTAAACATGTACAAAACTTATAAAAAAAGAAATCCTGCTCAAAGTCATTAGTCAAGTTTTTGGTGTCTTTAATTTTATTTTTTTGATCATGTACCTGCTGTCTAAAGGATTATTCCAAAAATGGAAGACTGATATTAGAATAAATCTCTATCCCTGCAGATCCACGTGGTATTACCTTCAGAAACAGGCTGAAAATCCTTCCTCAACCTCATCATTCCTCACCTAGTAAAGGGAATGTGCTTAAAGATGTTGTGGAGTAAAGATCTGGATGAGGAATTTGGTCTGATGGAATGATGCTATAATAGGTTGAAAGAGAAAAATAGAACATGGAAAATGCTTAATATGAGCCACAGTCTAAATGTGAGATATTTCAATATGGTGACAGAACCAGATTATGATCTATGATCTTCCTTCCTTACAAGCTCTCATTTTACAGGGCATGTGTGCACAAATATCAACTCTGTCTGGTGGATATCTGCACAGAATTATTGATTTCATTCCTTTTTGTCATCCCTGTGTGAACTTCCCTGCTGTCAAATCTGTTTGGATAAACAACACTCCATAACACACACATCAATGCGAGATCGATTTATACACGCCCGCTTATAAAAGTTGCAAAAAAATATGAGAAAAAAATAATGGCAGCGAATGGAACAGAAAATATGATGTTTTCTCTTGGTTTTGGTGGCCAACTATACACATAGGAAAAACACCAGCAAAACCCAGTCACCATATTGACCTGAGATGACGAGGGATGTTTGATAATCCAGTTAAATCTTTGGAGTCCATGGCATGCTTTGCTTCATAGGTGAGATGTGCAGCAGACACCAAACATGCACTTAAAAACTCAGACTCAGAACGAGCTCTGCACATCTCAGGTGTTAATTACAATCTAAGACTCAGGGGTGACTTCCCAGCAGCACATCCATGGGAAGCCTTCATGCAAGCCCATGGCAGACCATGCACAAGTTAATCTAGTCATTAATTCTCATCCTTAGTTTTATTTCTGAGGTAAATCCACTCACAGAATCAGTTTAAAGCATTATTTTTGGCTGTGGAAACAGAGCTTAGAGCAAGAGGAAAAGGGCAGTGTTTTCAGTAAGTGGTTGTCTGCCTACAGACATGAAAATTGATGTAGGAAATATTATTATTTAATGCAAGTCTAAACTAGATAACAGGAGGGAAAAAGAAAAGTAGGCAGCTGGAGGACATATTTTACCCTGAAAATTGTTGTTTAGATGGATGACATCATTATTCCATGATTGTGGTTACTTAGGCTGAGACTAATCACTGGATAATTGTATTTGTTACAAAATAAGCATCTCCTACTTTACCCTACCATCTTTTAGTTTTATTTAAGGTGTTCACAGCTTGCCTACTTTCATCAGGAATTTAGTACTAAATTAAATAGTCCTACCTATGCCTATGAGGCCAAGAAGACAGTCAAGCTCACAAAAAAATCCCCAAACCAAATGTGTGCGGTGTTTAGGCCAACATCAGATGTTGCTGCCCCATATCCTAGTTATTCCAGAGGAATATATAATTTTTATAATTTTTATAACGATGACCACCTCAACTGGCCAACCTCTGCCCTCTTATGAGGTGAAAACTAATAAAAAGGATTCCAGCTTAAAAAAACCCACAAAGCTACAAACATATAGAGGAAAATTTTAGGATTTGTGGGCATTTTAAAACAACTTTAAGGGTGTGTGTTAAATATTTGGTTAAAGTGGAATGTATTTAAGTTTACAAGAAACATGGACATAAGCATGTCTAGGGCATCTTCCTACACTATAATTCAGCCTGAAGTTAATTAAACCTTTTCATCAAATCTCATTGATTTCAGTGAGCTTTGAACCATGTCCTGGAACTTATGAAGCACAGCAAACCATCCCATGAGTATAACAACAATTTTTATACCTGGTTAATATGTTAATTTTCACATAACTGATGTGTAAAAACATTATATTTGGTTTGGGTTTGTTTTAAATCTTGAATTTATGCTTATTTCATAGGCCTTTTAAAGAAAGGTGAAAGCTGGCATTAAAATGCACTTTCACAGCTGATGGATTGAAAAACTAAAGTAAAAATCAACCAAAATAATTGAATAGACCTTGCAACTCTTTTCAAAAATTAACCTAATTCAACAGAGGTTTCTTTTTTTTACTTTGTGGGTTTTTCCTATGTGTATATCAGTAATTTAAATTGATTACTGCTTTATTTGTACTTACAAGTAAATGCTGGATTCATTGCCCCCGATATCGGGTGACTGGAGTTTCTGCACAAGTATCACAATTATGCCAATAAAAAGCACAAAGTTTATCTGGGGGAAAGAAAAAAAAGGAAAAAATTGTGACAATTACATACTTTTACTAAGTATGATAATGAGATATTCTCAGTGACTTGCTGCTTTCATCCCCTTTTTCTTCTCCAAACCTCAGTCTAAAAGTTTTATAGGGTCAGGATTAATGGGGAAAGGTCACAAGAGTCTTATCTCCATTGCTGCAGCTAAAATGAGGCAGAATTTTTGAAAGGAGAAGAGAAGAGAAGAGAAGAGAAGAGAAGAGAAGAGAAGAGAAGAGAAGAGAAGAGAAGAGAAGAGAAGA
>JAOTQP010001286.1:3055959-3067557 GCA_026413545.1 Cichladusa arquata
AGGGCTGGGTGGGATTTTTGGATGGAATTCTTCCCTGTGAGGATGGTGAGGGGCTGGAATAGAATTCCCAGAGCAGCTGTGGCTGCCCTGAATCCCTGGAAGTGCCCAAGGCCAGGTTGGATGGGGCTTGGAGCAACCTGGGATAGTGGAAGGTGTCCTTGCCACAGCAGGGGTTGAATAGATGATTTTTAATGTCCCTTCAAACCCAAACCATTCTGGAATTCTCTGAAGTCTATAAATTGAACAGTTATTATATATGGCACTCAGCTAACTAAATATTTCGAGATTGCATTAAAGGATGAATTCATTCATTACAAGGACTGAAAAAAAATATTGAAGTCAGTTAATATATGCTGGTTTTCAGTATTCTCACATTCATATAAATCTACAGATATGAAAATTGTGCAAACTTAATTAAAGGAACACAACCTCTGCTTTATGTTCAGATTACAGAGATTTTACAATTTGCAATTTTGCATCACTTTCTTTTCTAATTGTCAGATTTTCATGTACATGGCTCCCAATTTCTCCTTGGGAACACACTTTTATCTCAGCTATAATGTGATTATACAGCTGTGGATGGTACAAAAGGAACCCTGAACACCCTTTCCAACAATTTCTTTTCCAAAAGCCTTTTCCAGTAACCATCTATTTCCAACAGCCTTTTTATGGCACAGATTATTTATGATAATTTGTCCACTTTTTTCTCTCTATACCTTCTCTACCTCTATACCTTCTAGAAATATTTTTTCTCCCTCCTGTAGAGATTCTTTGCCAGAAGATGAAAATTTTGAGTTGTGTACAGCTGCTTCAGGAGAGAAAAAACAAGACCATCTGTTGATTTCTTGAAGGTTCAGGCTACATAAGGATGTTTTTTCAAAGGAGAGTAGTTTAAGGCATGAGGTTTGTGTGTAGACCTTACACATGAATATACAGGATTATTCCTATTTCAGAAGTGTCTATAAGTATAGAAATTGAGTTTAAGCTTCTCAGGGAACATTTTAAATGAATGTATTCTTCTGCATTCACCATCTGATTTCTGCAAAGAATTGCTTGCATTAACACATCACAGGAATTAATTTATATCCAGAAGGCCAGAATGAAAAATAATTACCATGGTGATCATCATTGAACTGGATTTTCTGAAATAAATCTAGTTCCTTCCCAGTGCAAGTTTTTATTTCCCATCCAGGTAGGATAAGCAGATGTGAATACTCTTTAGATACATTTTCAATTTAGTCATTATCTGGAAGAAAGGCATGAATTAAGCCTTAGAAAATGGACTGGACTTAGCCTTGCAGATTTGATTAAGCTGAAGAAGTTGATGTTAAGATCATATCCTGTAGGAGGCAATTTTCTGTTGGTTACACCTCTGACAGAGATGTGGTGTCCTCCAGATTTCAGTGCAACTCTATTCATGTAAAAAATCTCAATGCAGTTTGGGCTGCAGTGATGCTTCTATACAAAAATTAAAATTATAGTTTGAAACCTGATGTGGAAATACCATGCATGGCTTGTGGAGTCATCCTGCACACCAAGACACATTAGAGACAAGAAGAGCCACGTACCCCAGCCAATGATTGTGTACCAGTAGAAATATCTCCTCTCTGGGAAGAAGGTTTCCACCAGCAAAGTGAAGAGGTACAACCCCTCTATGAACAGCCAGAAGTAGTTGGACATGACACAGTAGTGAAAAAACACCATCACTGCCTTGCATTCCGCCTGCAGAGGATGGAGAAGAACAAAGTTATTCCTGCATTGCCTTGGCCTAACAGGAAAAATGCTTCCAACCTCTCCAAATCTCTCAGTGGAAAGAGCTGGAGCTGGTTTTACACACTTTTAATGGTAAAGCTTTTAAAAATGTGAAGAATGTCAGGTATCATTTAGACAGCAAAGCCTGGAAGGGGAAGAAGCCAATTTTACCAGTGGGAAGTGGTCAGGGAGTATTTCAGAGCAGCTTGAGCATGTTCTGTATTGCTGAGGGCTCACAGCCCCAGTGAACAGCAATTGCTGGATTTAAGCCCCCTTTCAGGATTAAATGCAGGGAAGAAAAGAATCCAGTTGTGTACTGAGAAACCCAGAGAAGGATGTGAAATGGCAGGATGACTGTGGAAAGCCCTGAGAGTGAGATCTGAAAGGATGAACCCTCCTGTGTGCAGCTGGAAATTGCACTTCCTTGCCATCCATCAGCAGTGGTGTCACTCAAGGACAGAAAATGGAAGTAAGTGTGAGGAAAAAGGAGGCTGAGTGATCAGCTGTAAAAAAAAATGGAAGATTTCATTCATGGACAGGAGGGGGAAGGAGCAAACTAAAGAAAAATTAATACTAGAAATAAAATTAAAATATAAAAATATTTTTGAAAGGAACTGAGTTTGTTTAGGCTTGAGAAAAGGGGGCTCAGGGAGGACATTATTGCTCTCTACAGCTCCCTGACAGGAGGTGGTAACAAGGTCAGCCTCTTCTCCCAGGTAATAAATGCTAGGACAAGAGGAAATTGGCTTAAATTGCATCAGGGGAGGTTTTGTTTGGATATGAAGGAAAAATTCTCTCCTGAGAGGGTTGTAAATCCCTGGAGCAGTGTCCAGGTCAGTGGTGGAATCACCATGCACAGAGGTGTTTAAAGGGGTGTAAATGTGGCACTTGGGGATGTGGTTTAGTGGTGAATTTGGCAGTTTGGGAATGGCTGGACTGAATTTTAGAAGGCTTTTTCAACCTAAATGATTCTGTGACAAAGGCCTAAAGTGGCAACCAAACTCTACCCTGTGAGAGTAGGACACACTGGTCTTTCCAGTGCTGCACCCCAGAGAGATGCCATTAGTCCTACAAAAGTAGGATTTTCCAAAAATCTGAGCAGAATCTATATAAGATGGAGGCTCCTGCTGGAGGCAGTAATTAGTTCCCACTTTGGCTTCATCCTCTGGGCCAAAACTACCATCAAGATGTTTAAACCATCAGATCTCAAGCTTCTTCATGGAAGCTCTGCCCAGGCTGAAGATCTGGTCATAAAATGGCTGATTTTAATGTGTTTTATGCTTTAAGTGTTTCCAAACAAAGAGGCAGATGCCACCCCTGGAGGAGTGGCAGGAACAAACTACAGACCTAACATGGCTTCAGCTTTCCTGTGGAGAAGAACTGAGAGCAAAAACTAGTTTCAATGACAAAGAAAAGGCTGACTAAGAAACTACACAGCTGCACTTGCCTTGTGGAAGTGACTCACAGGGAGTTTAGCTCATAACTGGATGGATAAAGGAGAGCTCAGTTTGTAATTCTATCATAATTACACCCAGTGAGCTGATTTATCATATCAAATACTAGCCTTAAATGTGAAAGGAATTGGGATTTACACATGATAAATGCTAAATGCATCAGTGAAAGGGTGCTCTGCATGAAACTATACATTTAAGAGACAAAGATGTGAGAAATGCTGATGATTTTTTGAGAATGTGAGCATCGGGTGTATTCTCTGTGTCTGAATGGTCACCCTGTTTACAGTGACTCTGCCTGACATCTGAACAAATGAGGCTGTGGAGAAAAACCAGACCTTCAAGTGAAGGAAATTGCTCCTGTCTGCTTTCATCCCATCTACCACTGAGCAGATCTGGGAAGGGGAGGAACAATCAGGGCAGACTCAGAAAATAAAGCCTGCAGGTTTGTTCTGAAGACACTGGTGACATCAAGAGAGGAAAATCTAGCCTGGCTGTGAACTGGGAGGGGAGTTAAACACCAACTACCCTTTCCCCTAATAACTTCTCAGCTCATGATACTCCACAGACTGCTGCCTGCCCCACTGCTTTTTCTTATCTTGTGTTGAAAAAAAACTAAAGGATTTGGTTTCAGTTTGACTCACCGTGGAGATAAAACAGTGGTTTCCATCCTGCTCAGCATAAAGAACCCCATCCTTAATGAACACTGATATTGCACGGAGGATGAATGAAACAAAGAGGTTCATGTGGATGAAATTCCGAGTGCAGTGAAGCTTCCTGGAGAGGAAAGAGGAAGGGAGAGGAGAAACAGAGAAATAAAGAAGAAAATAGTTTTATTTAGTGGAAATGTCACACTGGACCTGAACACACTTGACCAGAGCACCTTGCTAAGAACAGCAACTTCTAAGCCAAGACTGTTAATACTGACTCTAAACCTGAGAAAGAGGAGGATTTGGGGATTTTCCTGTAAAAAGGTTCAGAGAAGCATAAAATAGAGAACAGAAGGAGCCCAGTGCAGCTCGTGAAGTTTCATAAACCAGACCCACAGCTTCTCCTGCTGCATTTACCCTCTGCTGAAATGTGACTTCTGGCATGTGTCCAAACTGGGAGAGCAACTCAGCTAAGGGATTTTCCCCTTCTTATTCTATCTCTGGTGAGATAAAACCTTTAACTGTACCATTGGCTGGTGCCAGATTGGAGACAAACGACACAGCACTCTGTGGTCCATGTGACAAAAGTGTTTCATTCTTGTGAACTCTCCTTAACAGAGAGTTTGGAGTCCCCAGGCAAACACATATGATTGGTTGGGAGTTTGGATTACTCAGCTCTCTGCAGCTTAGGATGGAACTCATTGGATGAAATCCCTGTTTGGGTTTGAATCTATCCTATCACTGTTCACCTAGGGGCCTGTTTATCAAGCCAGGCTACTTGAACCGTGTTGGAGTCAGGGAGTCAGGGGTCTTTCTGAATTCTTCAGGGAGAAATCAGAGTGCAGGGATTGAATTAAAACCTTTAGATGGATTGAAGTATATTAAGCCACTCACACATAAGGTAGAGGTGTAAGTTTTAGTTTTAAGATAAGTAAGTGAGTCAGTAAGTTTTAGTATGAGCTCTAGTGCTTTTAGTAAGTGAAAGGTTTCAAATGCCAGAGTAGAAGTGTGAGTTCTAGTGAAGGTTGAAAAACACACTGGTGTTTTCAGTAGAGGCTCCAGGACTGTAGCTGTAGGCAGTGCTTAAACTTAATAGAGCTGTAGTATGAATATTGCTTACATTTTTCAGATAGAACAAGATAGGTTGTATGTGTAGTCTATATGTAACCTGGAGTGTTAAGAAACTGGAATTGTAATAGGTTAAGGAGTGGTGGTCTGAGTTTGTGTCTTAGCTTGTTGGGAAGATTCTATATGAAGAGTATGTACTGGGGAGAGTTGGTGCTTTGCTACAGCTTTTGCCATTGCTTTTCTGTTGTTTTGCTTTGCTCTCCCCCATCATCATCAACACCCAAGAAGAAGACAGGAGCTGCTACAGCAACATCAACTTCCTGAGACCCTGACAAGAGCAGCTTCTGCTTCTATCTGGGACTTTATACCAAAACTCAGCATGGACTTTGATGTCTGTGACTGTGCCTTTTGAGACTGATGTGCTTCTGCAATAAATAACCTTTTAGCAACTATTAGCTGCTTAGGTCATTTAAGATAACCTGACAAAGTTGGTGCCTACAGCACCAGAGGTCGTAACCTCACAGAACAGAATCACTTATTTATGGCCAAATTAATTGCCCAGCTACATGTCAGCTTGTGCTGTGACATTTAACTGTGTTTTGGGGCAGCTGAGCTCCAGCTTCCCTCCTCCAGGGACTGAGCAGCTCACTGCTCGAGTCCCCACTCACCTGAAGCGACAGAGGATGACCATGGCAGTGGTGAGGGACACCAGGGAAGTGCTGTACCCCACCGTGTAGAGAGCCTTCACCGAGAGATAGTAGTAATCCTTGGGAGGCAAAAACCACAGGGTTAAAGGGTTCATCGACAGCCACACGCCTGCCAACTGCAGGGGGAACCTGGGGCAGGATTTGTGTCTTGGACAGCCTGGTTTCTCCTCATTTCCTCTGAGATCTCTCTGCACGTCAAGCTCTGCTCTATGGCTGGGTCTGCTCACCGTGAGGTTATTTATCAGTGAGCTAGCAAAGGCTATCTGTATTTTTTTTAATAAGTATGTGTAGGAAAAAAACCAGTTGGCTAAGAGATTCTTTATCAACAGAATTGGAATTGAGGGTTAGCCTGTGATTCTAGAAGTTCCAAGCTACATCAACACTAACAGCTCATCTTCTGTAAATATTCAATACAGGCCCAGGAAGGATTCAGATCTCACTTCTCACAGCTTTATACCCATGTACATCTAATTGTTTGTTCTAATCACCATCAAATCAGAACATGACCAAAGGCTGGACAGAAAGCAGTCTGCTGCCTCCCCTCTCCCCCCTTCATTTGTTTTTAATTGTGAGATTAATTCCCACCTGGTTATCCGACTCTGTTTCGTTCTCATCGAAGCCGCAGGCATCATAATAATGAGGGAAAGGTTCAGACCAGCCATCTTCAGTGCAATTCCTGCTGATGTCCCCTGTGCCAAGGGCAGGTGGGAATGTGACATGCCCAGAAAAAACCCTAAGACATTCCCTTCCTCCCCTTAGTGCAAAAAAACCCCAAAAAAACAACCCACAGTTCTACTGGAAGCACTGTATATCTGCCTATCCACAGATTTAATTCTGGAAATGTAATGATGCCTTTAATGATCCAGTCCTACACAGTCACCTAGGGATGGCTATTACTACAGTTGGTCACCAGAGAGCAAAATTATTTAATCAGTACATTCAGTGTCTCCAGGCCACCAAAAATCTCATTCTCAAGTTGGTTCCTAAACCAGGGTCAGCTAAATGTCCATTTTTTAAAAAAAGGCACCTCAGGAGTAGAGCTTTGACAAAGATATCTCCACTCCACATGGCCAAAGGGGAAGTCCAGTGCTTAAAAACAGGCCCTTTGTGCTGTTTTTAATGGTTTATATCTGAGGCACATGCATGGGACTGGGGAGAAAACACCAGACTAACATGATTGTTTTGTGCAGGTGCTGGGAGCCAGTCAGGAGACTGTGGGATATCCCAGATAACCATGGTTATATATCCATGGAGAGGCAGCTGCATTGCTCTCCTGCAGACAGAGAACACACATCCCACTCATTTATCCAAGCCCAGGCTCTGATCTCAGAGTGACTTTGTGGGAAGGGCCTGCAGAAAACAAAGGAACATGGACTGGGAATCTCTCTCCCATCCCTGTCTCCGTGGCTATGTGTTCATTTCCACCTCTAGATGCCCAGAGTGGCCTCAGTTGGTGTTTTCAGAGCTTCTCATGTTCCTCTGTCTATTTATTATTTCAATCCTGGTTTATAACCTTAATTTTAAGCAAATATTGGCTCTAATATCACATTTTCTTTGGCTAATCTCATATAAGATCCAGCTCCTAAATGGTTTCACTGACACACTTAGGCTTTAAAACCATAGTGGGAATGAAGAGTTGGGGGCAGAAGAGGAAGAATCTCCTGACACTCATTTACCTACAAAGACAATGTCCCTGAGGTGGGACAGCCCCTGTGGGGCTCTTTTGAAGCACCATTATTCTTCCTAAAGCTCAATGGCTTTCCTAAAAAAAAACCTAGAGATGGGTTGCTTCTGCACGTCCTCCTCTCCAGCACAAAGGAACAGCCAATATTTATCAAATTATCACACTTTTTAGAGTTTCAGTTGCACCTTGACCAAAACTGATGGACATTTCCAAGTTTTGGGTTTGCTTTTTGCTATTAAAGTTGTGCTTCTTTGCATTCTTAGAGCAGTTTAGTATCTCATAACCTTATTTTTAACCTTATTTTAGAGAATCTGTTTGCCATCCATGCAGCAGCATATATCTCTTTAATCACATCATTCATTTAAGAACATTGCATTACTCAGCAAATTTTGTTAAATTACTTTTGCACATTCATCCCTAATTTTCTATGGAAAAAAATGCACTGAATCATGATGCTGAACTTCTTTAACACCATTTAGTAATTACTGTTAAGCAGGTAGATATAATTTATAGCAGCAGACTTCTTAGATTGCAAGGCTTAATAGAGGAGGAATAAATTTTCATAATATTGCAAAAAGTAACGGAGCAGAAAATGTCATAACAATTAGAACTGATTAGAAAGTAATACCTAAATTTCAGGGGAAAAAAGAAAAAAAAAAAAAAAAAAGGCTGAGAGCTTCCTTTTTAACAAAGATAAAGAGAGACAAAAATTTCCATGGTTCTGTTTCTTACCTAGGAGAGACTGGGCTGTGCTTTCCAGCAGGTCATAATCACCTAGAAAAGTGGAAATTTGGTATGAAATTGTTTTGATCATGTTTTCTATTAGAGCCCAAACTGGTCTCTGAGGAAATCAGTGAATGGAGTGCAATTGATTTTTATTTGTTTAGATGAGGCCCAAAAGCAATAAATACTTACTGCTGTCTTCTCAGGAAGTAAACACAGCTTTACTTGAGAGTTTAAATCAAAGCTGAACCTCTAAATTTAGAACTAAAAATACATAAAATAAACAGGGGCAAAGTTTACTGTAAAAATATAGAAGTCACATGTTATTTCTATAGGAATTTACATTTATAACCCACAGGTATTTAAATATGATCAGTTTTCAGAGAATTACTGAAAAATTATTTCCATCCATCAATGACAAAGAGCAGTAACTAATTGGTTTAAATAAGATAGTTTAATTTTGTGGCTTTAGGTAAAATCATATTGATTTATAGAGACTTATGAGATTTTTTCATTGCACTTTTTGTGCAAGTACTACAGTTAAATACATGAATCATTGTCATAACGGTTGATACACAGACAATTTTTTAATAATCTGGAATTTTCATGTGCACAAAATTTTTGGGAACAGAAGTACCAAGGACTTAGGCAGCACAACTGGTTCTTACCTGCATGGGTTTGCCCCAAATTATCCACTTCCCAACCTGAAATTGGAAGAATGAAAAGAATTAGTTCATAATGATAATAGGTTGCAACTTAATTTTGATAAAAGTTTGACTCCCATAAGATGAATGGATGTAGCAGAGCCCAGAGAAGAACTTCAAGTTTAAATCTGCATTTCTGTATTAGTCCTGTGTATTTATGAGTGGAAAAGGATTTTCAGAAGATGGTTCATAATGTGAAATATCTGGTTACCATGAAGTTTCATCAGACTCTAGGAAAAATAATAAAAATGGATGTAGGAGCTTTTTTGTGGATTTTTAAAAATTATTTTTAAGGGACTATTCTGAAATAAGAAAGACTCACACATTTCCAAAACACTGTGCCCAAACTCATCCTGCTTAACATCCTGAAAACACAACTATAACAATGGGAAATGACAAAAATTTGGGTTTACGTTAGAAAACTCCCTTTCCCTTTATTCTGTTCTTCTGAAATGAATTGTTGGAATGATGGCAAACCAAGCTCCCAACCCCCTGTGCTCAATGTTTAATCGGGATTGGGCTGAAATCAGAGTTTGCTGAATCCTGGGTGGCTGCAGGAGGAGGAGCTGCCTTGAGCCAGGGAGTGGAGCTGCTGCACCGTGCAGCCTCAGGGAGCTGCTGCAAATCTCTCTGACTGTGGCCAGGAAAAAAAAAAAAAAAAAACAGAGAAAAAAACAAAGAAAAAACAGGGAAAAACATTCCCAGCACTCCACTGATCACTACAGGAGGTTAAATGTCCAATCAGTTTAGTTCTGCATCCTCTGGAGCAGCCACAGGACTTCAGGTTGTTCCCCTTTTAACCCTGGTGGTCAAATGTTAATTAGGGATGGGAAAAACCTTTGCCAAATTGTGAGAAGGGTTTTTTTTGAAGTAAAATCCAACAAAGACTGATTTTGATCCTATGGCAAAGGAGAAAGAATCTAAAGAAATAAAATAATGACAGGAGTCTTCTCAGCACAGCATAAAATGCTTTTTTAAAAATTATTTTATAATTCACATAATAATTTAAAATTCCTTCATTTCTGTGTCTCCTCTTAAGTAAATCAGATGTGTTTTTATATTTTCTAAGACATTAAAATAGAGGGTTTAATGTGAAAATGATGGTGGGAGTATAGAAAACTCATCTGAAGCATCAGGCAGGCTGCACTGTGACTTTGGATGGAGTATTGAACATCAATCCTACACTTCCAACCCACTGGGGACTTTTGGACTGATGCTGGCAGCCACAGTGAGAACACCTGCAGCCTCCATCCTCCCCTGCCCAACTCCAGCTGCTGCCAGGATTCCACAGGATTTAACCTGGATTTTAGGGACAGGTCTTTCCCCCAGAGCAGTCACATTGCCAAGGCTGCTCCAGGAGCACTCCCAGGGATGCACAGGGTGGGATTTTGTGCAGGGACAGGAGCTGGGCTGGATGAGTTTGTGGGTCCCATCTAACTCAGGATGTTCTGTGACTGATTCCTGGGTGTTTGCAGATGTTGGGGAGGTGTCTGAGCAATGTCCCAGCCAAGCCAAGGTGGCTCAGCTGCTGCACGGGGCTGAACTGGCAGATGCTGTGGCTCCACATTCCTGGCAGAGTATCAGGGATGGCTCTGCAGAATTGTTTGGAGAGATCTTTTTTCCTCCTAAACCCACCAAACCCCGGGTTCATCAGCAGAGATCTAGCTCAGTTTTAAGAAATTGTTGCTAAAATCTGAATTCAGAACATGGATGTTCAGGTTGTGGTGTGGGAATTTTTATCTGTGGGTTTGTCAGGCAACCAGAGGATCAAAGAGAAAACCACTGCTCCTTTATCACTTCTTTCATGGTTTTTCATGGCATTTTTCTGCCACTCAAACCAGCAGCTCTGATGGAACTTGTCCCTTAAGTGAGGTCACCTAACTCAGCAGCCTGTGCCTCACACTGAGCCACACAAGCAGGGTAGAAAAAGCTACAAGAAAACTCCCCAAAGCCTCTTTGACTCATAATAATCCACTTTTAGTTTATCATTTGTAGAGTAATCTGACTTTAAAACTGTGCAGAATCATTTCTGGAGAAAGACCAGGCCAGTATTAAGTAGAGTAATGCCTGATGCTCCTGGTATCCTGCATTTTACAGTGATGGCTCAGAAAAAAACATTTCTCTTACATTTAAATGTTTTGAATGCAGCTATTTTTGCCCTACAATCTAAAAGCATGAAGCAAAAATTATCATTATTTAATTCTAAATATAGATAGCAATTAGTCTCATTGATGTTAAAATATTAAATTTTAGTTCATTTTTAATTTCATGACATCTGTAATAACAGCTAAAACACATTAATGCAGTTTTCCAGTAATGAATAGGCTTGTTATAGAAATATTTTTGTATATATACTGAAATTATTATTACATTTCACTGTGTTTGGACATTATGAAGGGATTCACTTTTCCAACTACATTAATTTTCTGATTTGTAGGAGTAAACAAGGCTTTTATTAACATATATTTCTATATCTGAGTCCTAACTAATGTACTGAAGAAAGTTCCAGCACAACATTTGTCTGTACAGGCTTTTAGGCTTGATTCATCAACTCAATTTTCACTAATAACTTAAGATACCAGGAAGTTAATTAGATTTACATTGAACATCATGCCTTGAGTTACAACAAAAAGTCAAAGTTCATCTATTGAGTGTTGGGATAAAATGAACATGTATACAATTACATTTGTGGCTGCATGGATATATTTTTGTATTTCTAGGTAATTATTTATATATATGTATTTATATAAATGTATAAAATATATCTGTGTATAAACATATGTACACACAAAAGTATATTTATGTATTTTTATATTTATGCATTTTTATATTTATGAATTTTTATATTTACATATTTAT
>JAOTQP010001286.1:3076604-3105014 GCA_026413545.1 Cichladusa arquata
AAATAGAGCTTTTATATATATATATATATATATATATATGTAATTGTTTGTCTAAAGGTTCTACTATTTTAATTGAAAGAAATTATTTCTTAATGCAAACAATTTTTTATTATTTTTTAAAATAATTTTTGCAAATAAATAAAATCTTCATTTTAATAAATAGAAGCCAGAAATATAATAAATGCAGTGAAAATCTTGGTTTTATTCAAATAGATAAAATTTTTGTTTAAGTATAAAATAAATATAATAAAAATGTAATAATTTTTATTTCAATAATTTGTTTCACATAAATAAAAAATATTTCTATTTAAAAGGTTATTTTCATTAACAGGTAACTGTTTACTTAAGACCTGGAACAGATCAAATTGGGATAATCTTGTTTCTAAAGTGGGTCATGGGTTTGGTGACATTGGTGATACCTGGTGTGGATGTGTTAAAAGTGAGGATTTCAGAGCTCCTGGAGCTTTGTATGAAACACTCTCTCCTAAAAATGGTGCTCTGTGTGTGTGGCAATGCAAAAAAAAAGCAGATTTTTGGACTCAATGCTGTAAATGAATAATTAATTGGTAAAATAAATTTTGGGAAAAAGGATCCTGGGGGACAGTGATGAATTTGTTCCTCAGAGGACAGAGCTAATTAACTGCAGTGGGTGCTGGGGGCACATGGACCAATCTGTGTCCATCACCTGCACAGGGACAGAAGGATGCTTATGTCTCATTCCCACAGACCACAGAAAAAAGTGTGATGGAACTTCTGCCTCTCTCCAGAAATCTTTAATTCCTCCCTGGACCCCAACAGGGGAGCTCCTCACTGCTCTTCTCACACCTTTGTTCTCCTTCAGCACAAGCAGAACCTGCTCTACCTTTTAATTATTTGCTAAAATAGATTCCAGCTAGTTACCCAAGACCCAAACACAAGTTTGGGTTCCCACTGAATTCAGTGAGACCCAAGGGCAGAAAACTCCCTTTAGCATCTCAAATTTGTGATATTTTCATGTTGTGTAGTGTTTGAAGGCTTTTTTTTCACACCTTCCCTCCCACCCCGTGCACACTCACATATCTACACCCAAATATCCTGGTTTTCTGCAATTTATTTATAACTGGAGCCCAGCTGTGGAGTTTTTGATGTCTCTTTATCCTGAGGATCTAAGTGAGGTTTTACACTCGTGCTGGCCACCAGGCTTTACCAGGCAGGGGTGAAGAACAAAGAGAAAATACTTTACCATCTTCAGAGATGATAAATCTGAACAGTGCAGGACACTTGACAAAGACAATTTCCCCCACACTTGCAGGTTTCCAGCATGTGATATTGTCCCACATTCCTGGGCAACCTGTGGAAGAGAAGGAGGGATAAAAAAATGTTAGTGGTGGAAATCCATCCTTTTCCTCACACTGTTATGGAGCTTTGTGGTTGGTTCTTCCTTCTGTAAAAAAAATATTCTTGTTTAGAATAATAAATAGTATCAATTTCCCTAGGAAAAATTATTTTTCATTCATAGGAATAGCATAAAATCTGTAGTGGCACCACACAGTAATGGTCAGACTCTATTCTCCCAGAATATTCTCCAAAATGCCAAAACCAAATTTTCCCTTGAGTATGAAACCTGCTGCCATTTTGTTATCGTTCAGAAATGCTGGTTTAAATATAAAAACAAAACAAAACAAACCCCAGAAACCTAAAAAACTTATGGATCATACATTTGATTAAATTCTGTGAATTTCTGTTGGCTGTAATCTGTGTGAGGGTTTGGGAACTCGCTCATTTTGGAATTTGTCTGAAAACTGAAAAGCAGTTTCTGCTTCATCCTGCAGCCATTTCTGTGGGTATGTGAGACAAACTCACTCTTCCATCCTGCTTATTTTCTTAAAAAATGTCCTTCCTTACCAAAGAACTGTCCTAACATCATTGATTATTATTACTGAAGTCTTTGCTCTAGAGAATATAAACTCACAGTGTCAAAAGAGGATTTTTCTGACCTCTAATGATTCCTTGTACAAGCTAAAAATAAATTCAGGTCTTTAATATCCATTCAAAGATGAAGCTTCAGGTAACAAACTTTGAAGCAAAGGTCTGAGTGGTAAAAAGTCCCAATTTCCTGCTACATGAATGCAGGAAGAGGAGGTGATGGGACTGTGGGTGGGAGCTGTCTTCTCTTGGGATATAAGAAAAATTAATTCAAAATTTATTGTAAATACAGTGGAGGAACCCATCTCCTGCTTCTTTCTGGTCCCTGTGGCAGAGGTGTGAAAAACTGGCTTTCAGGAAGAATAAATCTTCTGTAATTCTGCACACCACCATCTTACCAGCTCACAAACCTAAAAGGCTCATCCAGTGCACACAAAAACTCAGAGCAATCTCTCAAATTTTCTACTAATATATTTTTAAAAAAATTACTTAGTGAGTGAATCTCAAATGAAAATCAACTTTTGCCTGAGGAAAAAAAGAAGAACCAAACTGAAATATTTCCACTGCTTATTTGCATTTGATGTTGAGATTGAGCAAATAATCCTATCAGCTGAAAAAGAGCCTCAGCTCCATGATTTTCATGAAGCTTTCTGTCAAAATTCTCTCTCTTTGACTGCATGCCAAGGGAAATAAAACCTCCAGGAAAAGCAGATAATACTTCCAAGTGTTGCTTTCTGCCTGGCACAAGTCCAATTAATGAGATGTGGGTGATGAACTTGTAAAAGCTGTGTGGGCTCCATCAGCTCTGGTGAGACAGCAGATCCCCATCAGTGGAGGGGAAATGTTCTCAGGACAGGAACTGGTGTAGTTGTTTTTTTTTTTTTTCCCATCAGTTTCAGTGGTAGCAAATCCAGTCCTGTGTTTTCTCACAAAAATATAAGGCTGAGAGCACCCCGTGTGTGAGTGGAGCAGTTCTGTGCGAGTTGGTGTTTGAAAAATTAGGTCAGTGTCAAACAATGTTGTTGTGATGTTCAACATCACAACAACAAAACCCACCAGACCCACCAAAATACAAAATTGTGGCAAAAATGCTCATTAAATCATCACAGAACCTGGAGAAAAAAAATAAAGGAATCCTTTACATTTGCTCCTCTACCTCTCTTTTCCTACTCCTATCCCAGACTGTTTCCTTTGCCAGATGTGGATCTCATCCCATGAATGCTGTAATTCACTAGAATATTTCTAAAAGTCTCAAAACCTGGGGTTTGAAAGGTTTGGAATCTCTCAGCACACACTGGGGTGTCCTGTGCAGGGCCAGAAGTTGGACTCTGTTCTCCTTGTGGGTTCCTTCCAGCTCAGGATATTCTGATTTTATAATTTTGTAATATTGTTTATGTGCTAAGGATGGAAATCAAGGCCACGTTGTGTTAGATTTTATTGTCTTTGATAGTTGGTGTCTGTCCACGCAGCAGGAAATGCATTTTCCATGTAAATCTGAGGATGTGCAGCACCAGGTTTATAGCTCTCTGAAGTGTGGCACTATGTACAAAAGCAAATTATGTGTGAACATCCACGTTAATGAGGCATTTGCTTACAAGAGATGCTGGAGATAATCAGTGGTTAATGAGATCTTTGGAGAAACACCTGTTGGGCTTTGTACAGTCTTGCTTGAGTTAACTGTGTTGAACAGGAAGAGGAAAAACTTTATTTCTTATTATTTCAACATACATATGTTCCAAGATACAGATATTATCCAGCAATGGATAATGCAAATCAGAGAATGTAAGGATATCCTCAGGCTGCAGCACAGGAACAGCCACAGTATAAATATCCTGTGGCAGTGTGGATGAACTTCAGTTATAGCAGGTGGCTGATTTTGTGGTAATTCCATGCAGAGATAAAAACCAGCCCCACTTAAAAAGAAATTACAAGTTCATTGTGTTAGAAAACACTGATGTGCTGACATTGGGAGAGAGGGGAGAGAGAATCAGCAAGTCAAGTAATTTACCTTAAAACAGGGGAGAGGTAGAGATTGTAAAGAATTCCCCTTCAACAAGAACATTGTCTGATCCCACTTGGAAAAGAACATTAAAATAAACGATTTAGAAGAGCAAAGAAAAGGATGAAAACAAAAAGAAGAAATAAAAAATTAAATGGAATGAAGGGCAGCGTGCACAATCTCCCTGCATTTGTAAACCATGCTGCAGCCAGCAATTCCTGCTGGGTGAAATCTGCCCACGGAAATCAAAGTGACTTGAGTGTGAAACTGCCCAGCAGGGTCTCCTCTGGCACTGGCAGGGTCTCCCTGCTGCCCAGTGACGTAGGGATGCCCAAGAAGGCTTGGAAAGAGGTGGCTCACACACTCCAATTGAAGCTGGACACATTTTCCTAATTTTTAGCATCTTAGGAAATCAGCAATAACAAGGAATAGTTTTAAAGAATAAGATTCCACATGGGACAAAATGGAAAAAAAAATACAGATAGTGGTCTTGCTAATGGATGGTCTTAGAATGAGAATAATCAGAGATTTACAGAGTCACTAAGGTTGGAAAAGCTCTCTCAGAACATCAAACTAGCACTGCCAAGTCCACCACTAACCCTGTCCCCAAGTGCCACATCCACGTGTTTTTTGAACATTTTTTAGTGATGGTGATTCCACCACTTCCTTGGGCAGCCTGTTCCAATGCTTGACCACCCCTCCAGTGAAGAAATTTCCTCCTGTATCCAATCTAAACCTCCCCTGGCACAGCCCAAGGCTGTTTGCAGAAAGCACAAATCCTGCCTTCCCTTCCCGTGTCTGCACTGCAACCTGCAGCTGGAATTCCTGTTTGGGGAACACTGTGGGATTCATCCCAAATTACAGAAGTGGTTCAAAATTTGGCATCTGGTCCTGGGCAAGGGCTCCTGTCCTTCTCATAGGATGGGCAGAGAAGTGCTTCCACTTACTCAGTTATTCCAATTATTCCCTCCTCTCCTTTGAGGGATGGATGATCCTTTGGGAGCCCCTATTCTGTGCTACTGACTTTTGAGAAAACACAAAATCTATATAGGTTAACTACAGGTTAAGTCTGGATTAGTTGAACTTCAGATGCATAACTCTTTTTTTTTTTTTCCCCTCTTACCCATTTGCCCTACTCAGAAAAGCAAATTTTCTCCTGTAGCTCAAGGAAAGAGATTTTCCAGACAGGAATAATCCCATTTTATGGTGGCACTGGTGGGGAATCACCCTGTAAAGTGGACTTGCATCTCCTCACTGACTTAGTTTATACATCTGCCTTTGATTTTTTTTTTTTTTTTTTTTTTAAATGTTTGTATTCCCTACTGGGGCTGTAGGAATGAACCAACTTTGTTCTCTGGTGAGAGGGATCACCAGTCCTCCACAATCTCCTTTAGACACTTCCCAATCCTGAGAAAAGGAGTCCAGCTGGGGGCTGGGACATGGCCCTGAGGAATCTGAGCCACAGGCAAACCACTTTTAAAATTGCTGCTTTTAAAATCCCCTCATGATCACTCCCTACATCTCTGCCTGAAACTTGTAAAAGGGGAATAAAATTCATTTTTAGACTGTGAGCTCCCTGTGACTGGATCCACTTTGTACTTCTCTTTTACTTCAAAAAACAGAGTCCTTTCTGCTGAAGCACAATGTTTACGTAAATTTTATGTGAATTTCCATGTGAATTTCAGATTGTGGGTTTTATACAAATTTCATGCAAAGCCCATGACACCCAAGTTGAAATTCCACATTGTTGAAGCTGAGAGAGGTGCCTCACACACCTAAGGATGGATCTGACTTGGCAGCCACTGAAAAAGAACAGCTCTTTCAGAGAAATGCCACACTTATTAACAAGGGAACAACAATTACATATCATTGCAGAGTGTTCTGAAGCACTTTCAAAATTATACCCAACATTAAAACCATTCTAGTCATCCTGCCTCCATAGAGATCCTCACAATCCTTATTCCCATTTTTCATTTCACACTCTCCCTAACCTGCTACTCCTGGCAGCTGAAAGACTCCCACTTGCCTGAAATTTCTGGACAAGTACCAGGAAAAAAAAAAAAATCCCCAAAGCAAGCCATGCTGGCAGGAGAGCAGTGATAACAGCTCTCCTGAAATTGCTGATGGTCCTCTTGCCCAGAATCAGAAGAGAAACCTTTAAAGCAATATTAGGGTTGATAACATAAAGAACAGCCATTTAATGAAAGCTTTCAGGTGCACAAAATATCTCTATGAGCAGGCATGGCATCAGATTTTCATATTTTTATAAGTTTAATAATTAGGATATCTAGAAATTGCATCCCATAGGAGACTGGTTGTCCTGGTAACCCACCTTGCCCCACTGGAGTCCCTCCAGGAGATTTTATCCCTATATTTTGTATATATATTTTATATATATGTCTCCCAAGTGCTGGTGCACAACAGGGTGTCCTTGTTAGAAATTCTTTTCTTCTACAAATTCTAAAATTCTTTTCTCTAGAAATTCTGAAATTAGGCTTTCTCTCATTGCTTTTTCTAACAGGGGAAGAAAATTTGCATCTCCAGCTGATAATTTATCTTAGAACAGGTTGCCTGGAGAAGTGGTGGATGTGCTGTCCCTGGAAGAGTCCAAGGCCAGGTTGGATGGGGCTTGGAACAATCTGGGATGGTGGAAGATGTCCCTGAGACCAAACAGAATTTCAGGAAGCTGACACTATGTGTGAGAAAGGCTAACTACTGTTCTAAAGTGTAAGAAAGTGCTAGAAACTCTACAGCTAGGTATAGAAATCTACAAAGCTACAAATAGATTAAAAAAGCTAAAAATCTTGAGGCATCAGTCCCTTATATTCCTTTTATTCTCTGTCTAGGGCTGTCTAGAGAGTCCCAGTTTATAAAATCAGATTAAAACCAGACATAAAAGCAGATTTTAGGCAGCCCCATAGGTGAAGTTCACAGAGTTGAAGGAATGGACCTAATTTTAAACCAACTGAGGACAGAGCCTGTTGTCTTTCACCAACACAGAGTCAGTGTGCCACCAGGACTATGTGAAAACTTCTCTTTTTGGTAATTTATGCCCTGTTTTCTTATGGGGCCTATATCTCAATATCCTCCCTATTTACACTCTCTATATTAAAATCCTCTTCACAGTCTCCACAACATCCTCCCATGTCCCCATCTTGCCCTTCTGGTCATTCCTGACAACTTTTGGCAGAGAAGGTGCAAAGCAGAGATGGTTTTTTGGATGGCAAATCCCTGTGTAGTAACTCCCTATTTACTCATTCCCTCCTCTAAACCAAGTGGGTAACTCCTACCTGTCTGCTCCCCTATCAAAATTATTATTTTGATATTTTTCTTCTACCCAGCTCCCTTTTGTTAAAAATGGGGGACTGAACAAAGGAGTAATAGTGTGGTGGGCAATGGAATTGATGAAGTCATACATAGACAGGAGGTAATAGACAAGAACTTGCATAAAATTTGTTCCCTTGGCAAATCAAGGAAAAATGTAATTACATAAATGTTAGACTTCTGTATTTTCATGTAGGGAAATAAAGGCCTGAGATGAAAATCCAGCCTTCTGGCTTAGAGCATTTAGTTTGATTTTCAGTTCCTCTCCTCATTTATTGGTTTAAAATATCACCTTCAAGGTCGTATTGCCTTCAGGAGAGTAATATCAAAGGAAATGTAATGTAACAAAGCAGCATATTAAACTGAATTATGTGGTGCACAATAACTTCTAAAGGGCACACTACATATAAAGCCTTTCAGAGAGAGGGGGATATGACATAGCAGCTCTCTGTTCCTTCATAAATCTGGGTAAATACCAAAATAAATACAGGCTTGAGCATGGCCTGGGTATGGAGATATGATTTCCAAAAGTAATTGACATTTCAAAGTGCAGGTGTCTTTGAGGAGTTCCTGTCACAGAAATGCTGTTTCTGGAGGGGTTTGGAGCTGGGCACCAGCCCTGGAACTCTGTCAGACCCAGCACCGTGCACTCCCAGCCCAGAGGGACAATTTACTCCAAAAACAGGGTGGGCAGCAGGACAAGGGAGGGGATTCTGCTGCTCTGCTCTGCTCTGGTGAGATCCCACCTCCAGCTCTGGAGAGGTGTGGAGCTGCTGGAATGAACCCAGAGGAGAACATGAGGATGTTCCAAGGGCTGGGAGAGCTGGGAATGCTCACCTGGAGAGGAGAAGGTTCCAGGGAGAGCTCAGAGCCCCTTGCAGGGCCTGAAGGGGCTCCAGGAGAGCTGGAGAGGGACTGGGGCCAAGGGATGGAGGGACAGCACACAGGGAATGGCTCCCACTGCCAGAGGGGAGGGATGGATGGATATTGGGAAGGAATTGTTCCCTGTGAGGGTGGTGAGGGGCTGGGATGGAATTCCCAGAGATTGATAAGGTGTTAGGAATTCTCTGCTGTGGGACACTGGAAGAGGTGCCCAGAGAAGCTGTGGCTGCTCCTGGATCCCTGGAAATGTCCAAGGCCAGGTTGGATGGGGCTTGGAGCAGCCTGGGACAGTGGAAGGTGTCCCTGCCATGGAGGGAATGGAATGAGTTGAGCTTTAAGTTCCCTTCCAACCCATTCTGGGGTTCTGGAATTCTTTAGTTTCATTTGAAAGCCCAGACCATACCAGAGTAGAAATGTAACATCAACTGGAATTTCAGAGTAAGTTATAAGAGAGCAAAAGTTGTTTTTTTTTCCCTTCCCAGCTCTGCTCCTGATAAATTTTGGAATTATGAGAACAAAGTCTATTCTTTCATCTGGTCATTTGTCCCAGTTATTACACCAGGAAGTATGTTTTCTATCCAAGTAATGCTGCTGCTGCCCAGGGATGCACCTTGTGCTGTCTAACCTGGTTTTCATTCACTTCATCAGTATAAAAGCTTTATGTGCAACTCTAAGGAAAGTTCTGCATTTCTTTTACAATGCACAAAATAATAAAAAAACAAACAAACAAAACAAAACGAAACGAAAAAAAGAAAGAAAAAAAAAAAACAAAACCAAAACAACCAAAACAGGTAACTGTGGAGGCCACTGCTAGAAAGTTCCTAATTATCACAGAACCAGAGAATCATGGAATGGTTTGGGTTGGGAGGGATCTTCAAGTTCATCTCATTCCACTCCTGCCATGGGCAGAGACACTTCCCACTCTCCCAGGCTGTTCCATCCAACCTGGCCTTGGACACTTCCAGGGATGGAACATCCACCACTTCTCTGGGCAACTTGTTCTAAGATAAATTATCACCTGGAGATACAGATTTTCTTCCCCTCATTAGAAAAGGCAATGAGACAAATCCTAATTTTAAGTTTAAACCAGCTGGAATCAGAGGAATTCCACAGGCATAGCCCAGGTTTCTCTGCCAAAGTGGTATATGAAGAAAATAAACTGTGATCCAACTCACCAGCACTTGACCCACCTCAATATTTTCCCTCAGCTGTTCTTAGACAGCTGCTGCCTCAGAATAAAGTTACTCAGAACTGTATTATGATTACTTAGAATCCATTCTTTATGTGATGAGACTTGTAAACCATCAGAGCAATTTCTACTGGAGCAGCATTATCAGTTAAGTGACTTGTTTTATGGGATGACATTCTCAGGGAACAAGTGCAGCACTGTTTGCAGAGAACTTTTACAAATATCACCTTAATTAATCACAGAGAATGTTAGAAAAAGCTTATTTGAGATATTTTGCTTCTAATGTACTGAGTTAGTAATAGATTATATTAAAAACTAAAAGGGAAAGCACTCAAAACATTGAGTTTTTTTATTAGAATGAAAGATTTTTTAGAGTATTATTTTAATGAAATAAATATTATGCTATTATAAAAATATGATTTTGTGATAAATTCAAAACGTATTTTAATTATAAATGCACATTCATTGTATATTATTATACTAATTATATTATGTAAATATTTTATGTTCTTATATATCTAAGCATTCATATTTTTAAAAATATATCATACTTGATGTATGAAACATGCTGTATTTTATAACTTTTTTCATTCCTTGAAGATTTTATTCATGGCAAAGATCAGCTTTTAAATTACAGGAGCTGTTATTTACAATCACAGAAGTGTAAATCCTTTTTTAGCTTTTAAAGCTGTTTAGTTCTTTGCAGTCACAGGATATTTATTTCTAAGGTCACACTTATTGCTGCTCTTGCATTGATACCTGCCAAGAAAACCTCATCCAAGAACATCTCCAGAATCTTTTAAGTGCTGCCAGCCAATTGGCCTTAGGTGAGCTCTGAAGAGTTTTAAAGGGAAACTTCAATTTGGCAAAATCTCCAGAACATTTCTTTGTCTAATTAGGCAGTAGAATAAAAAGCCAATAAGCTGGCAAATTAAGCAGAGTTGTTGTTTTGTTAAAAACCTGCTTTAAATATAATAAAAAGGATTGGCTACTCCTCTCTGAGAAAGTCACTGCTTTGCTGTTCGGGAGGCAGGGAGACTGTGAAATTACTGAAAAAAAACAGATTTATTTTTTTTTCCATCACTGCTGGAGAACAGGATGACACTTCCAAGCTGCCAGAAGCGAGGCAGTGCCAGGCTGAGCAGCTGCAGATAATCCAGGACACGGGATGTGGGAGATCACAGGAGCTGCTGGAGGCAGCTTTGCCTGGCACCACCTGGTCCCCACTGCTTCCTTCATTTTTGGGGGAAGCCAGAGCATCATCATTCTCCCCCAGCAGCGGGTCTGACTCAGTTCCCTCCCTTCTGAGGGGAAGGAGACAGCATCCTGCACTTTATCAACTCTGTCTTTCATGGATTCTCCAGGCTGACACAGATGGGGAGAGGGAGCTGCTCCAGCCGTGCCACAAATTTTAATCCGTACATGGCTGGGCTCAGATTAATTTCTGGGAAGAGCATCATAACAAACCATGCCTGAAGGCTGCACAGTCAAGACAGTCTTTGAGAAAATGGGTTAATAACCATAAAAAAATGTTGTTCTTCCACACAGCCTCATCTTCCCTTGGTCCATCCTATGGCCATAAAAAGGGATTGACCCAAGGACAGCAGGGTGGAGCAGTGCCAGCTGTGGCCTGTCTTTGTCAATAGTTTAATTAATATTATCTAAGCATGCAACTGGTTGTGATGTTGAAGTAGCTGGATAGAAAGAAATACTGCATAAATAGTATTTATATAATACTATAATAATGGTAGAAATAATATATAAAATATTATATATATTTAATATATCTTTTCCCATAAGTATTAATGTGGCTCACAGTAAACCTGGCTTTCAGCTAGGGCTAAAAAGGTAAAAAATCTTCCCAAGCTGGAGAGCTGAACAGTCCACTGAGAGTTTGCCACCCTTGGAGAGATATTTGGCCCATTATGAGATTTATGGGCCTGTGAAGAAGACATCTGGAAAGATCTCTGGGATAAACAGTTGCCATGGAGACAGAGAAAGTAGAAATTTTGTCAGACAGTCTTTTTGGTAATTTGGAGTCTGCATTCCTTTGAAAATGGAGACAGGATTTAACGGCGAGGAGAAAATTTAACATCAGGTCTCTTGAGCCTTGAGGAGTCACAATAATAAATTCACGGCTTCAAATCTTTTCTGTCTCAAAAGAAAAGAATGATAACATCTTTCTTTGATTTGTTCATTTCTAACTAATCTCACAACAGCACTGGAGTGGGACTAAAATGAGACACAAACCTTGAAACAGTCTCTGAGTCTTAAAAAATCTCAGCACAGGAGAACAGGATTTTCAATGGGAATTATTCAGGCAAAGTCTGAGGTTAATAATTGCCCAGTCAATAGCATTTGTCAGGAATTTTGACTTGCTTCTAAAAGGATAAACAGACCAAAGAAAACAGGCAAGCAGTAAACAACTGGAAAGAGCAACTGACCTCAAGCCTACATGATTGATAATTTCAGCAATCAAATTAGATTGTGGTACAGATATATTAAGATCCCTCAAAAGGAATTTCCAAAATTATTGCTGTTTTTGTTTCTGGGTAGGTCTGGGTGTTAAAAAGATTTTTCTGGTCTTTTTTACAGCTGGAAAACAAAACCAAAGTAACCACAACAAATGGTGACACTGAAATCTAAATGGCTCTCCAGAGCCAGAATTGCAAAATCAAGCTTCCCCTTCATATTCTGACTCCTGCTCCCCACCTTCTTGCTCTTCTGGTGTTTATAAATAGAATTATCTCAGTGGAAAATGTAGGAGAAGATAACTTATAACAATCTTGGGCCAAATTCACTCCTGGTGTAACCAGAGTGACGCCAGTGGGGACACTCCTGAGAGGCATTTGTTCCTTGTTTGCTCCTTCAAACCTTCCGAGGATGAGAAATGACTGAATTAAACAACTTAATTTCTTCCAGCGTGCAAATTCCATAATCTGTCCTGGAAATTGTTCTAGTGGTGAGTCAAACAATTCCTTATGAGAGCTCGTGGGACCTCCTGGTCTAGTGGAGGAAACAAAGGAAATAAATACATTATCTACAGGCAGTGCAGTCCAGTCCCTGCAAAGGGAGATGTGCACGTGCTGCATTTCGTGCTCCTGAACAGGAACACAATGTCAGGGTTTAACAAAACCTGTCTCCTCTTCTGTATTGAACTTCTCTGAGTGCCCACATGGTATTCAGAGAGTGGAAAAAATCTAACACTTCAAATTCAATGTGATCCTGCCTCAGCAGGGTTATTGGAAATGGTATAAACAGTGCAGAAGAAGTTCAGGTACAGGTGAAAATGCCCAGAAAAACACAGGAAGACACAGAAAAACCACTCAAAATTACAGTTGTGCTAATGCAAAACCTGAATAAATAGAGACAAGATAATTCCTCTTTGCTTGTCTTTGGAGCAGAAGTGAGGTGGGTTTGGCTTTCTTTGGCTAAAGGCTGGCAGGTCACACAGAGAAATGGGAAGTGGCTGCCAAGAGACAGCCAATGACAATTTATGGTCAACACCAAGAACATACAGAGATATGGATCAAACCTTCAACAGTGCTGGGTTAGTCACTAACCATAAAACCATTAATGGAGTCATTGAAGGAGGAAGTATTTTGGAAAGAATGTGGATTTAACGATATTTGTGGAAAAAAAATGTTTGCACATCCTCAATTTTTTATGGCTTACTCCTATAAATAAAGAGTTAATTCCAAAAGAGCTAATTCATTTCTCCATGTCTAAAGCTGCTATAAATCAGAGATTAACTGATTTAGACAATTTAGAGATGGGATAAAAAAGAAATATGAAAATTAGGTAAGTGTATTATTATTCCTTCTCCCCTTCTTCCTATTTGAAAGAATTAAAGATCAAGTAGGAAGGAAATTTTCTGTAGTCTTTCTCACAAATATGTGTGGGCAGGTAATTACCCTCCCATATGAAGTAATAAATAACTATGAAAATTTGCATACATATGATCAATATTTTGTAATTGGAATGTGGAATAATTATGGAAAAATTGAAAATAATCCTAAAGGGGCCTGTGGCATTCACATCAATCCTTCCTTGCACTCAGGCAAAATAAACCATAACTAAAGTATCAAAAAGGAATTTGGGGAGTTCTCATTGTCTGTGGCATTTTTATTAGGTGGACAAAGCATGAAAAAGAAATTTATTACAGGGCACAATTCTGTGTGCTTGAGTTACAAAGATCCAGAAATTTCTTTGTTGCAGTCACCTGAGAATTTTTGACTTGCAGGGATGGCAATAACTTCAGTGTCATATATAAAGACAATCATAAATTTCTTCCTGGTATTCTACGAATGAACAGATGTTGTGTTACTTAGCAGATTTAAAATTAAATCCTGTAAACCACAGTTAGATGTAAGTTTTTATAGTTGCAGGTGTGTATTTATGCAGGTCTAGAGTATGGGTTTATATTTATATTTATCTTCAGATAGATTACTCTGTCCACAGTCTATTTGAGATACAGGTAGAAGAATTAGGAAGGACACAAAATCCCCTCAGTTTACAACCCAAGTGAGAAACCTTATTCATGTGAGCAGGAATGCTCAGCTGCTGTAACCACACCACTGGAAAATCTCTTTATCAGTTCTCAATCCAGTGGAATAATGGGAAACAAATCAGTGATTTGGAATAGTCTTGCTGACTGGGAGCACTTTGTTCAATTCTGCTCAGGATTATTCACTAATGATAACACTGGGTTCTGGTGGGGGCAGTCTGCAGGTTAGCAGAGAAGGGGTGGAATTACATTAATCATCATTTTTTATGGCCAAAAAACCTGAAGTAGACTCAAGTCCTTTCCTGTCTTGGGAATAAGGATGAGGCACATTCTTAAAATATGCCCAACAATCCCTCAGAGCATTTAATTAATTGTTTGTGTTCATTATTTCAATTTGGCTTTGCTCTTGGCATATGGCTTGGGCATACTCATCACACACTCTAATAATTGTTTTTCTCCTCTAAAGCATTTCCTTGTGCAGTGACTTCTGCATCCAAAATTTTTTTTCAGCCAGGTCCTGGCTGGTCACTCAGTGATGGATCCTTCCAGCCTTGCCTTTTGTTTGGGTTGTGATTTGCACTTGTGTTGTTGTTTCACTCTGCTCCCTTCGATTTGTTTTCCTGCAAAAGGACACAAACCAATCGATTCCAGCAGGAAATGTATGGCTTGATTACCAAAAGTGCAAGCTGCCATGGAAGTCTGCAATGGCTTTTAGGGAAATCAGAAAGGCAAGGAAAAGGATCAATAAGAAAAGCATCTGCAGGTGCTTGTCCTCAAGACTCGACTGTCTGCTCTTGAAGGGTGAAAATGATGTTGTTTGACCAATGTCCAACTATTTGTGTAAGGTTCTCATCTGGTTTACCAAAAAAACCACACAAAAAACAAGAAAAAAAAAACCTACAAAAAAGCAAACAAAACCCAATAAAACCCAAAAATGCAAAACAACAACAGCAAAAAAGAAAAACAAAAACCTCCAACCAAACAAACAAAAAACACCCAAAAACTTCAAAAAACCCAACAACCAAAACACCAACCAGAAAAGCAAAATAATGTCTATGAACACTGAAAAAAAGAGGAATTCCAGGACTGGGAAGTGAAATAGGCAGCTCAGCTCTCTGAGATTATGGATACACCTTCAGTGGGACTCAGTTTGCTTATTAAGGCACCTTAATTTGGCTTTTTAATATGCAAACTGGATGTAAATCTCTGTATCTATCAGCTCTACAAAGAGCCTTGGGAGACTTGCCAGCTAATTTAGACAATAATTTAGATGTCTAACACCCAGTGATGCAATTTTTCCCCAAGAGGGGCATTTCTCCCCTAAATACAGAGCCCAGCACAGCTCTCTTCACTGAAATACACACCAAAAATTCCTCTTGGATTCAGTGGGAGTTGAGATGGGATTGAGAGCAGCAAAATTCCACCTGTTCTTGGTGCTGACAGCAGAGCCCTTCCACTGCCAGCTGGGGATTGGTTGCTGTCATTTTGATAAAAAATGTGTTTACTTAAGGATCATAAAAATTTTAAAGGTGTGACTTGTCAAAGATCTTTTTAAAAAAAAAGCTGATCATAGCTATAAATATTTTATTGTCTGGGAAGTGAGACTTTTTGGGCATTTCCACATGGCTTGAGGCTCAAAAATACTCAAGTTAAAACTAAAAATGCCTCTAAACTCCATGTTTACAATGTTGTGCAAGAGACAGGTAATTACTTTGATTCCTCTGTAAATAATTTATAAGACATTATGCTTTCATTAAACTGTCAAAATTGTGAGCCTTCATGGCATCCAGGAGCAAAATTCACAGAGGAAAAGAGGAGCAAAGAACGTTTATTTTAACAGATCAATTTGAAGTCTTGTCAGCAAGTTTTCTAAATTTTATTATTTTCCAACTATTTTGCAGGAATAATGGTTATACTAGGAAGAAAATTCAACATTCCTGCTGATAGGAAATGCAGGAAAATCAGATGACACATCAATAGGGCAGAAGTTCTTATATCTTACTTCTAAGGTATCTTAAATTAATATATTTTCTTAAAATAGTTATAAAACATAGGCTGGTCAAATCAATTTTTTCCCCTTTTTACTTTATATTTTCATTTTTTCATAGGAGAGCCTACATGTCCACCTTAAGCAAATATTCTGCTTTTATCCAGCTAAAGTGAGATTAATTTCACCTTTAAACCCAGGAGTGACATTGCTGAAGAACTCCTGCACCACAGAATAACTTGTTTCTGTGGTTGAACTCATATTAGAAAATGAAATCTCAAGCTGGGAAGCAGAACAGCACAGGCCAAGTTAATTTGTTTTCTTGCACAGAATGCAAAATTCTTCTCTCTGGAAGGAAATATTAAGCTTTATGACCCCCCAAACAAAACACAAGTTCTTTTTCCTTCATTTCTGTTACAAAATCGCATGACAGAATTTTCACTGTTCCCTCCTTTTCTTGGGAGGATTTGGGGGGAAGGAATTTCACATTTTTCATTCCCTGCCTTTTTCCAGGAGCAAATTACCACGTCCACTCTGAGCCAGCAATGCTGGATAGCAGCTCATGGGCAAAGCCAACCACCCTCATCCTCCTTTGCACAGAAACTACAGAAAAAAAAAAAATTGGACCCACAGCTCCTCCTCCTTTGTTCTTTCAGTGGCAGAAAAGGCCAAGAACTTTGTGGAAAAAAATAAAGCTTAGTAAGGGCTCAGGGAGTTGAAATTTATGGAATGGTTTGGGTTGGAAAGAACCTTAAGGACCATTTAATTCCAATTCCCCTGCCATGGGCATAGAATATATGAATGTGACTTTGTGCAGCTGCTTTTGAGGGTAAATGAGGCTGAATTATCTCATTTTTGCCATGCTGAGATAAGTGTATACAGGGATTTCTCTGCCACTTAGCAGACAAAGCAGTTAAAAACACGTTACAGCACTGTAACTTGCTCGTCCATCTGAGGATGATTTAACTTACTGTGCTTCAGTTTTATTTTGCTGAGGAAAAATCAATATGCAAAGCCTGTCAGGAGTCCAGATTATTACACTTATTCAGCTGCATGTATTATTGAGTAGGCAGTTCCCTGTAATGAAGTTCTTGGCTTAAGTTTGTGAGGTATATTAAGAAGTAGTGGATGTAGCACAGAAGAAGCTGCAGCAAGAAATGAAATTGTACAGTTGGGCTGTTTTAAGCACTGGCCACCTCTGTGAGAATATCAGTGTGTGGTGAAATCTCACAAGAAAAAAAAAAACATTTCATGGTAAAAAACAGGCTAAGAGACTCTCTTGAGTCTTTGGTCTAATAAAATTTTATTCACAGCTAGAATTTTCCAAGTGATTGTAGAGTACAGGCAAATAGAAAAAGGAGTGATTTAAAATAAAATGTCAGAATGTTCCTCCAGAAACCCAAGTGCTGGTGAAGAGGTGTTCTTAAGTGGGCACAGAAATTTCAATCAGAGTTATCAAAAGAAAGACATGGAAGTTATCAACAGAATGCCATGGGAATTTCTCCCAACTCTTTTTGCTCCCATCACTTGTGTTGTTCTCTCAGCAGGTCTAAGTGCAGGCAACTATTGCCTTGAACAAAGGAAGCAGAACCTGGCCAATGTTTTTTCCAGGGTGGGATTGAATGGACCAACATCTACATTTGAATGACCCTGGAGGTTTTTGTTGGGATAGACAGGAACAGGCAGCTCTGGAGAACATTTGGGTTGGAAGGGACTCTGAAAGATCATCTAGTCCAAATCTGCTGCAGTGATCAGAGACATCTTAAACTACATTTTCAGTGTCTCACCTTCCACTCCAGCCCATGAATTCAATGTATTTCTGAAGCTTTGAAAGTAATTCCAGGGTGAAATGAAGGTGTCTCTGAGCAGTGATCTGCACTTTGAAGCCATCTATTTTCCATCACTGGTTATTCAGGGAGCCTGGGTGACTGACTTAGACTGGACATGGGGTTTTTAGGAAGCTCTGTCAGGTATTTTGACTCTGAGGATTTAATTTATTTTAACAAAGGTAAGGTTTTACAGCAACCTTAGATTTTTCAGGGAGCTGAGTTTCCAGTCTGGATAGACACAAATCTTCCCAAGGCCCCATGTCAGAATGTCTGGATACCCCAAGGAGCACAGGGACTCTTGTGTTTATGTGAACCTGCATCTGGTCCTAAAAATCTCCAAAGTAATTCCCAATTTCTCTCTCTTATTGGACACTAGAAAGCAATTTTCAGGCAAAGTCTAGGGTTCATCCAGGGTTCCTCTGAAATGTAATCACTGCCAGAGAGGAGAAACACAAAGTCCATCAGTGCTGTCTGACTCCATGTCTCATCCCTGGAAATAAAGATCCTGGAAACCAGACACCTGTGCCATTGCCTCCAGCCAGGATGGAGCTCTGTCTCTCACTGCAGTGTTTTCTCAGGGACACAAACAGGCTGAAGCAGCAATAAAGCCTTGCTCTGTCAGAAAACCCAGCAGCCAGCCACAGAACAAGCCGTGGGAATAGGAACAAAAGAGATTTTCACTGAATTCCCTTTGAAAAGAAGATCCAGTTGTCAGACACCTGACTCACTCAATTTTACAGAAGCACAACAGGTTTGCAGGACCTTCATGAAAACACAATGTCCACTTTTTTTCCAGCACTATGGAAGTGTGCAGCAGCTGCCTGCTGGGATAGAGCAGTGGTTTAAAAGGACTTGACCATCACAGATGACTTATCAATTATCACTCACTTATAATTCAGATGGCTCCTGAACAGTTTTTTGGGGGTTTTGTTTTCAGCCATGGTACTACAGACATTAAAAATTCAATGAGTGCATGTTGTCAGAGCTTCCAGCTGCTCATGGCTCTGCAGATACTGACAGATGAAACCATCACTCATTATTTGGGAAAGTTTTACTGCTGCTATCATTCATTTTTTTAGCTGCAGTGCTCTGCTAGAACATAATTGCAATTATATATGCTGCTCACAATTGTTTGGGACAATGTGAATTTGAAGAGTATCCATGTCCCAGAAGTAAAATCAGTTGCAAATGCATCTAAAATCAAGGAATTGTGGAATGGTTTGGGTTGGAAGGGACCTTAAAGATCATCTCATTCCACCCCACCATGGGCAGGGACACTTTACACTAGACCAGGCTGCATTGCTGTGTATTTGAAAATGTTCCTTAAAAACCCCCAAATCAACCAACCAACCAAGCAAAACTAAACAAAACACAAATGAAAAACCCCATTGAAAGTAAATAATAGATGGGGAAACCCTCCCACTTTAATAATCTCTGCATGGGAAGAAACTGCTCACTTTGCTCTAGATAATCATGTACACCATGAACTAGATGGTCAGAGTGGTCTTCTTGATAATATTTAACTCTGGACCAAAGAAAAGAGAGGATTTAATGAACTGGATGTCACCATAGAAACAAGGATCTCACAGGTTGAACTGTGTAAATAATGCATATTTTATTTTTAAACATGCCACTCACAAAAATCCCATTCTGTTCAATTAAGTGAGAGTTTTTCCTTCATCTTGTCTGACATGAAAACAGACAGGCAGAGAGGAAATTTCATTTTTAGCTTTTTATCTTGAATTTGATCATTTCTTTACTTTTTATCCCTAACCCAATTTAAGTACCAATACCTCTGAAACAATGTTCTGTTGAACAGAACAATATGAAATGGCCATATATTTTCATTTTCCAAATTTGTTAATGGTTGCTATTTTTCAGCCTTAATTATTTTAAAATGCAACCTGAACCTGCATTTTTCAATGACTAAACTGCTCGCAGAGAAATACTTTTATTCAATCTGGTTCCCAGAAACTCATCTTATCCGAGTCATTATCTTACCCAGCTGCCTGGACAAATTCTAATTCACCTTTCATTTTCTTTTAACTCATGTTCCTTGCCTATTACAGAAGGACTTCCTGGCAATTCTGGAGATGGCAAAAGTAATGGCTTAGAAAGAACCAAGTGGGAATTACCACAATGAATACACTAAGGGATGGGAACAGCAGCTCATACATGTGTTTCACAGCTAATGGTGTTTTCAGAGATGTAGGTATTAAATTCCACTACTATTCTTTCCCTTTTTTTTCTGAATGGAAGTCCAGCAAATGCTGAGAAGATGACTAAACTCAGCTTTATCAGCAGAGCTTGCAAAGGTGGCTGTCCTTGTTTAAACCACCAAAGTGTGTTCCTGCTGCCTGAGGAGATAATAGAAATTTCTGCCCCATTACAGCAATTTTTGCATCTTTTTCTCTGAGTCATCTTCCCTGACCACCCCCAGGCTGATGATCACCTTGCTCAAGTTTTAACCAGGCCAGAGAGTCCTTAGGGCTTAACTCATCCTCTTGAGTCAGGAGAGGGAGAAAAAGGACAATACACTTTATCCCTAAATCAGAGCTGGAGAGGAATAGCTCCAAGGAAGGACCTGTGGCTCCACAGGGTTCAGACTTTGTTTAGGCCAGAGAATTGTGTGTTGTAAACTAAAATCCAAAGAGGCAAATTCCATCCCTGGAGACAAAGCAGTGAAGAAGAACTGGTAAGGTTTGAGGTTAAGATTCTTATGGCACGTAAGAATTCCACATCTCTCCTGTGTGCTGTGGAAAATCCATGGCAGAGCTGTGCCCAGGGGATGCAGGACACACCCCACCCCTATCCCATGGAGAGCACACAGCTCTGGACACAAGGGGACACTGTATTTAGGAATGATTTTCTTGAAAATGAAACACAATTCCAACCACACTGTGATCCCTGATGGAAGATGCCACCAGAGATTCTCAGTCTAGTGGCAATCCAGCTGGGCCTGGAAGAAAAAGCTGTAGGATCACACAAACACTATTTCTGCTCCCAGCACCATGAGATTTACAATGCTAAAGGAATATCCCTGTTCATCTGCCATTAATACTATGTCTAGGGTGAAATGTGGATGGTATTTGAATCCCCCTTACCAGGAATTCTTCACCAGAAAAATTATTGTTGTACTGTTTGCCTCCCCAGGCAGAGCATCTAGGTAAATATAGCTTGGCTGTGGATTAAAGAGGGGTGAGAAAGAAACATCCTAGAGACTTTCCCACAAATGTGGTGGCTCATCCATTGGAGGTTTGTCCTGTCTGCAGCTGTGTCTAGCAAAAAAACCTTTCCTTAAATTATTCCAGGGCAGTTTGACTGTGACACAACACCCTTTCTTTCCCCTGCCAAAGCTGATCCTGAACATTTCCAATGGCAATGCACTTCCAGGCTTTCAGCCTCACTGATGTGACTGAATTCACAGGAGGTCAGCATCAACCATTCTAGCTTCAGCTGCTCCATTTGAGGAAAAGATTCTTTATGGAGCCAGAAGCTTGGTTTATGCCTGGAAAATGAAGATTTTGGTCATTATCACCAACAGGATTAATTCAACCCAACTTCAGACCTCCACAATGGTTGTGCTAATAGGCAACACAGAAAAATAGGCATTTCTCATCCAACCTTCTCAGCAGAAGGTGGATGCAAAAATAGGGCAAGTGTGAGATGCAGTTTTAATATCTAGCACTGATAGACATCTTTCTACTTTATAAATCCATTTTGAGGTGACATGAATTCATCCACTCTATCCGGTGAACAAATTTATAGAATCCTAGAATGGTTTGGGTTGGATGAGACCTTAAAGTTCATCCAGTTCCCACCCCCTGCCATGAACAGGGACACCTCCTACTGTCCCCAGCTGCTCAAATCCCCATCCAGCCTGGCCTTGGACAGTTTCAGGGATTTGGGGGCAGCCACAGCTTCTCCGGGAAACCTGTGCCAAGGCCTCACCACCCTCACAGGGAACAATATCTTCCCAATATTTAATCCAAATCTACCCTCTTTCACTTAAAACCATTTCTCCTTTCCCAAAAACATGTAGAAAAATCATTATGATAAAGTCAGAGAAATTCAGCAAAGAGCTAAAGAATGAATCAATGCTTGGAACGCAGAGATAAGTGGAGCACTTTTCCTTGCATTTGCCTGAGAAAAAGCAAAGTTTGATCACAGCTTGGGTCCCAAATGGTGAAAAGGAGACTTGTTCAGACAAAAACTCTACAGAGTGGATACCAGAAGTAAGTGCCTGCCATCACATGTCCCTGGCTTCTCCCTTGAAGTTCATCTCTAATATGAATGTAGTAGAAGACACTTTGTGCAATGTCACATGGATAAATCCATCAGTGCCAAAAAGAAGCATCTTTGACCAAGGAGAGATGTATCCATAGAGATCAAAGCTATCTAGGTCTGTACTCTACTTTAAAAGGAGCCACAGAGAAAACTTTCAGGTGTAGAGACATTTTCTTGTCTGTGCCCTTCCAGCTCTAGGAATTCATTAGCTTGGATTCAGTCCTAGTCCTGTTGTTCTTGGGCACAGCTGCTTCAATAAGGGAGACACAGTGAAGTAATGTCTTCCCAGTGGTGCCAGGGGAAATAACAGCAGATAATTCAAAGGCTCTGAGAGAAGCAGAGGCTGATGAAACACTCAATAAAAAATGTGAAACTGAAAAAAAATCTGCTCCATCATCTTCCTGTGATGGAAGCATAATTCAAAATCTCTCCTTGCATCACCACACTGCTTCCTAATTACCATCTCCTACCCCCGTGGTTCCCTTACCAGTTTCTTTCCTGTTGATTTACAGGATAACTTTTAACAAGGATTCAATGTGATTCCTTGCAGGAATCATCACATCCCTTCAAATCTTTATTTCCTTCCAATCCCTTGACATGCTGGGGAATGTTGCTTCCCCTCAACATTTTTCAGAGGAAGGACAGGAGGAGTGGGACTGGAAAACAAGGGCTGCAAGTTAAAGATTGATTTGACAGTGAGTCATGAACTGCATTGAGGCCTCATCACTTTTTCTTCTATTCAAATTCTCGTGCTGAGCTAACTTTTGTTACACTTTGGCTCCTTCCAGGTTAGTGCATTTTCAGCACGTTGACACTGAATTGTAGACACAAATCTGCAAATCATTCAGGGAACTCTCCCACCAGGGACAAGTCTGGAATACCTGGTTCCAACAGTACAGAGCAAGACAGGGGACAGGCTGGGAAAAGTATTTCATGCCAATCTACGGTTCTCCATTTCATCAGCAGGGTTCTTTCTATCACAATTCAGGTTTTTGGGTTAATCCAGACCTCCAGCATGACCTAGTCAATATAACAAAGGCAGAGGCTAAAAGTGGGGCTTGTCTGATCAAATGCAGATACCTAAATGTGATTATTTAGAGCTGACATGGTCACCCTTTATTCCATGTGTCCAGAGAGAAAAAACAGACATCATCTAATCTATGTTGAGGATGAAATAAATTATGTCTCAGGCTCTACTTGGTCAACATCCAGAGCTACAAACTGAGGAAGGTGACTTGCTCATTTGTAGTGCAGATGCAATTGCAGGTATCAACATTTAATTAGATAAATCCCCTGCTAAATGCACATAACCCAGGAAACTGTCATTAATATCTGAGTAACTCCTGTGTCAGTCTTTCCTAGCCCCAGGGTTGGGAACAGGTCAAAAGAGTCTGGATGGGAGAAATAAAAATAAAAAGGGGTTCTTGTGGATCAGCAGTGAGATTTATCAATTCTGATCTGGCTGAAAATACCTGCTGGGCTGGTGAGAGCTGGAAGAGGGTCCAGCACAAACTGGGGCAGCTCCACAGTAGGACAGGGATAAAAACTCAAACAAAGGAAATTGGAAACACTGATGTAAGAAATAGCCTGGCACCACTGCCTGGGGAAGTTGAGTATAAAGTAATCACTGCTCTCCTTCCTCTCTTGTCTGCCTTTGGCTTTCATTACTCCCCTTTATCAGTTTAATTCCTTCTCCAGAGCAAGGGAGTCAGATTCTGGGTCCTGCTGAGATTTCATTTCCTTCACATTCTCTTTTCCATTCAGGCTGTAAGTGATGACTGAACGGGAACAGACACACAGGGTCAGCACAAGCCCCCTATTTCTTCTCATCTAAAGTTTCCTAAAGAATTTAAAGCATTTAAGAGGAAGAATCCATCATAAAACTAATGGAAAAAAACCCAAAAAAACAAACAAGCCAAACAGAAAATCTCAAGGCAATCATTGCCTCTGAAGCATTAAAGGCATGGCCCAGCAGCAGAAGGAGAGAAAACAGTGCTGTGAAGAATGAAGAAGTAATGAGCAGAACATCTGGGCATGAGAGGTGGAGTGGGAGAGGAACATCAGAAACCCCATTGGTGGAAGTTTGTGTTCACTGAACACAGCAAGGGGGGAAAGCAAAGGCAGCAGAGCTGAATTCTTGCAAAATGTAGGAACCCATCAGCTGTTCTTCCTCTCTTGCCACCCAAGGATGGGGCTGCCCATGCAGAGAATTACCAGAGCAGAAAACAGCAGCAGAGAATCTGCTTTACCACTGTCACATTTTGCACCATGGGAGCACCTTGGAGAAAGATTCATGAACCTTAATCTTTTTTAATATTGTTCTAGATATTGTAGAAATACAGAATACAGAGATGTTCATGTCCCAGACTCAAGTTCTGTACGTGACCCTCGTTATGTTACCTGCTATAAAAGGTGAATTTTTCTTTCAAGTCACAATAACTTGACCATGTTCACAAGCCCCTACAGACTTTCTAAAAGCTCATGATCCCATTTCAGACCTTGCAGCCCCACTGAGGAGAAATAAATTCTCAAAAAAAATTATATATTCAATTTTTCTACGGGAATTTTCATGCCGTAATAGAATTGTGTGCTTCTCCTCTGAGTAAACAGAATTTTATTCACCAGCCAGGAGGGATTTCTTCCTTCTTTCAGCTGTTTCTGACAGGCAAGGGAGTTATTCCCTATCTTTTTCTTTGAAAAAAACAAGTTGATAACATTTCTTCACTAAGAAGATAACATTTGATAACACTGATAACATTTCTTCACTGCCATCATTAGTAAGTCTTAGTGCTGAATATATATAAAAAAGATTATTTGGGGCAATTTTTACTTTTCCCAAATAAAAAGTAGTTTGTGTGCAGCAGGAGAAATTCAAGAGGAATCAACACCCTGTACTTATAACTGCTTAATTTCTGTAGAATTACTGCAAATTCAGGTAATTTTGTGATGAAGCCTCTCCTAAAAATTCAACCAGTAAGGAGATGGTAGAATTTTGTTGATATCCCATCCTTTAAGGAAAGAAAGAAATGTTGGGAATGAGGGTGGCAGGGAATGTGGTGAAATAAGTATCATGAAATAATGAAAGGTGAGCCTTGAGGTCAGGACTTAGAGTGAAATTCTGTAGTCTCAGAGGTGAAATGAAATAAATTTGAAACATGTCTGCAAAAAGTTATATAAAAAAATTAAAATGCAGAGAAAAAGGCCAGCAAGGAGGATCCATGGAATGAAAGGGCTTTCAAACAAGACATACATCAGAATCCTTCACTGGAAGATTAATCTCTGGGAGGGGTAATTTTTTTTTTTACTGTAAGCCACATCAGCTGTGGAACTCGTTGCCACAGGATGTGGGGAACAATTGAAAAATGCTCAATGAGCCAGGGAAAATCTTCCCAGTGATTCAGCCTGCAAATACTGAACAGGGAGCAGCAGTGAGAGCCTGAAAGGATCCAGCCCCTTCCTGCCTGAGTGGGTGATACAATCCCATCACATTGAGGTGCAAAAGCCTTTCCAGTGGCTCTGGGCTCCATTTAACTCTGAGCTGTGTCCTTTCCATCTGGAGCAGGCAGGGGGAGGAGCTCAGTGTCAATAGTCCCCAGCTGCCAGGGTTATTCTGGATTTGGGTGATAAAGAAATAAAAGCTGGCTGCTGAAATGGTCTCTTCTCACCTGGGGAGTTCTATGAATTCCTGAATCCAAACAATAGCTACTGCACAAGCACAAGGAATAGTCTCATGATCAGCTCCTGGCACCTTTCTGGGGGTAGGAGACAAGAAACAGGATCTTTCCCCTTCTTTCATTGCTCATGTCACTTCTGGACCAGGAGAAAATTGGGAAGCTCTCTTGTAATGCACAAAGAGGGTCTCAAAAACTCATCCCTGGGGTGAGATGAACTGCCTGAAGCACACTGAGCTTTCCTCACTTCCACCACAGCCCAAGTTCATCTGCCCAGAGCTGGGCAGCAGAACAGAAATGAATTTATGCGTGAGATGAACAGCAGGACCCTGATGGAAACCCTCCTCTCTGATGGAAACACTCCTGGCAGCTGAAAGCTGGGCTGGGTTACTCTGGAGGACACTGGTAACACAGATACCTGCTTCAGCACTAAAATACACTGCAAGAAAAAGGGGAAAGAAAAGAAAAACCTCCCTTTTTTATCACACACAATGTGTTTTATCAGCTTTTCTCTGGGCTTTTATCAATTCCAGTCACAGCAGAAGCAGTTTGGACAGGACTCAGTAAATGGACCCTGATTTCCAATTAATTTCTTTGTCATTCTTTGCCCTTCTCTCCTTGGTGCTGGCCACAGGCAGCTCCTGCTGCAGGCAGGAGGAAATAAGACAGGATATTAAACTATAAATTTCTTTCCTTGCTGCCTCAGTTTCTTATCTCAGCAACAGCACAAGTATCCTTCATCAAGATTACAGACACCACAACATTAATCCCTGTAAAGGGCTTCAGATCATGTGAAAGATACACAAATTCTTACTGAGATGAGGAAGGAAAACGAGCTGCTCCAGAGCAGCACTTTGTGTCACATCCTGTCCCCAAAGCTGTTGTCATCTCAGCAAAAAACATCCAGGCATCCTTCCTTTTTAATTTACCTTTTATTTTTTTTCCAATTATTATTAGTTTTGCAGACATACTGTACCTCTATTACCTAAAGAAACAAATTCCTGACCTCTGATAACAATCAGGAATGGTTCTTATGCACCCCCACTGCTTGAATTTTTGTCCTGATTTCCTCAAGCTCATTCAGCAGCAGTGATGCTCCTCTTACCACAAAGTGTTTGCTTTGACAGAGCTGAAAACCCCTCCAGGCATCCCAGGAAATGGTGAAAATCACTTTAAGTTGTCAGCTCAGTGTGCAGGATCTGGAACTCACCTGGAGAAGAGTCATTGAGAGGGTTCAGGGCCGTCGCCCTCCGGATTTTCTCCAGACAAGTCTCTTGCTCCTTTTTGATTATGCAGTTGGAATGAGTTGCTGCAACCTGAAATAAGTAGGGAAAAAAAAAAAACAAAACACCAGTTACAAAAATAAAATAGTTAGTGAGGTGATCAGGAAGTATCAGTAAGTGTTAAGACCCCATTACAAGAAAAAAAACTTAAAAAAATGGAAGAAAGAAAAATATCATTTAAAGCTGAGGGAAAAAAAACTGTAACAAACTTCATTTTCTTTCCTTTTTTTCTTCTTTACTTTTACTCCTTTTGTTTTCTTCTAGCAGGTCTGAGACTGAATTAAGTAATTAAAATTCTCATAAATTATTTGGCGGTTTTATATTGTTCTCCCTGTCAAAATGTGATTTCTAACATGAATGTTTTATTTAATTTAATTCCTTCTTCACATAAAACTGAACAAGGGTATCTCTAAGTACAGAAATAATTTAAAGAAGACTTAGGAATACATTTAGCCTTGGTTTGATCTTCCACCAGTTTGTTATGAGAATTCTTTGCACAATTCATTAAAATCTCTCTGGAATCTAAACCAAATTAAAACCTGTTTCTCTTATTCTGTCACCCTGTTTATTCCTCAGTGTTACCTTTATTTGTTTCCAGAGAATTCAAGGCAAATTCTTTTGGCAAAAATAATACAATGTCAAATAAACCAAGCTGATTTGGTCCAAATATTTTCTCTCCTTTTTTGTCAATTTTTCTATCTTTAACTCTCTAGTACAGTCAACTATAATAAAAAAGTAAAGGGGGGGAAAAAAGAAGGGAATAAAAAATGTAGTTTTTGAGAGGACCATTGCAGCCAACACAATCCAGGCAACAACAAAATAAGGATGTGACCCATTTCTGGAAATCAATACAGGATTTTATTCCTATAGCAGAGAGTGGCCAGGGAAAATCAATCCAAGGAGAATAAAACCTCAGATTTCATGAGATCACTTTATAGGGGCACAGGTGAGGTTCAAATCCCACCCAGTGGAACATACCATGAAAATCAGTGCCCTGGCTGAAGGTGGAGCAATTTTATTAGTTTATTTCCCATCTCATTTCCTTCACTCCTGACAATGGAAAACCACAGAGGAAGAAGTGGTGTGTGAGCTGCTTCCCCTTATCTGCTAAGCAGGGACAAGCAAACAGGGAAAGAAATACCCACATTTAATCTCCTCTTTTGGGGTTATTTTGGAGCCCCATCTGCACAGTTCAACTTTTCATCCCAGGGAAGGGAGTGAAGAGTTTGGATCATGGATGCACCAACCAACAAAACCTGAGAGCAAATCCCAAGGCAGGTGAAATCCTTGCAGCAGCTAAAGTGGCTTTTAAGAAAGAGGGAGAGAAATTTCTACCCAGGCAAAGACAAGGAAGAATGATTTCAAAATAAAAGACAGGAGATTCAGATCAAGACTTAAGAAGGAATTGTTCCCTGTGAGGGTGCTGGGGCCCTGGCACAGGGTGCCCAGAGAAGCTGTGGCTGTTCCTGGATCCCTGGAAGTGTCCAAGGCCAGGCTGGACAGGGCTTGGAGCACCCTGGGACAGTGGAAGGTGTCCCTGCCCATGG
>JAOTQP010001286.1:3105114-3127203 GCA_026413545.1 Cichladusa arquata
ATCCCTGGAAGTGTCCAAGGCCAGGCTGGACAGGGCTTGGAGCACCCTGGGACAGTGGAAGGTGTCCCTGCCCATGGGAGGGGGTGGAATGAGATTTGTCTGTAAGGTTTTCTAACCCACACTATTCAGTGAGTCTGTAATAATCCAGTTTGATGGTGCTTGTCTTGTGCTTTTGTTTGTGTGATGATGCTCTGAACCATCTGCTCACTTGTGTGTGTAAATGTTAAAAGCCACCCCTGCTATTTCAAGAGAGGGTTTCCTGATGAACTCTCCTGGAAAGCTTTTCTCACCATTTGTAGGAACCCATAATGCTGCACAGTTTCATCATCTCCAGGATCCCAGTAATAAATTTCAGCTATTTTCCCCCAGGGGACACACCAGGCAAAACCATATTAGATTTGTTTGTTTTCAAAACAAACACAGTTCTGTTCTAAGGGCTCCCAAGTGCCTGGAAAAGATAAATTGTCACAAATCTCCAGGATTCCCAAGAACATAAGGGTTTTTGCCACATCATCCCCTAAGCATCCCCAAAGATAGATAAAATTACATTGGCTGACATTCAAGTTCTTAGAATATATTTTAAAAATATAAAAGCGAGAAAACCAGAGTTCTGCTTTTAGTACAGGTTCACTCTGCACAGCTGCCCAGGTCTGAGAGGAGTGTCCAGGGCTTGTCTCAATACACAAATGTGGCAGTTTCTAGAGAGTTCACCAGGTATAGATTAGAAAAGTTGTCACTTAGTAATAATATTGTCCTTATTATTATGATGATTAATAATAATAATAATAATAATAATAATATGCATTGTTTGTGCAAGCAGGATGTAACTAAACAAAAGGAAATATTTCTTCACACACTTATTGTTAACTTGCAGAGCTCTTCAGCTTGTAATTGTGGATGTTAAATGCCACACATAGATGCACAGATTTATCCAAAGTCCATCAGATGATGGAGAGTAGTGAGACACTAGAACAGGTTATTCCAGGCTGCCCCTGGAAGTGCTCAAGGCCAGATTGGACAAGGCTTGGAGCAACCTGGACAGTGGAAGGTGTCCCTGTCCAGCACCGGATGGGCTTTGAGGTCCCTTCCAACCCAAACTATTCTATGAATCCATTCTAGAATATTAAGAAACCCACCATGCCCCTGTCCTCAGAGACATTTGATAAGAAAATTTTGATTCAATCTACAGTGAAAAGACAAGAGTGTGATTTATCTTTATTTTTTTTTTTTGGTATCTTCTTTTCTAGAGGTGTATCAAAGCCAGGACTTTATTGATTGTGAAGAAAGCCAAAGGCTAAAAGCTCAGACTTTACTGTTCTCCTTGCAGACTGGCACATCTGGTCAGATGTCTTTGACTAAACTGATTAAATTTAGTCAACTGTAGCCCAGTGAGTCTGGCTTAGGAGGCTCAGGTGTGGACAGAGAAGCACCAGAGCCACGTGCCTCACCTGTCCCTGCAGCTTTCCTCAAGATTTCACTGCTGCCACAATATTCTGATGTGACTTCCCATCACCACCTTTGTGCCATTTGGTTGCACTTCATCAACAGATTTAAACAAAAAATAATTTTGGGGAACATGGAAACAGAAACAGAAAGCAAAGAAAAGGAGGAAGCATCAACCTCAGCATCAAAGGAGAGAATAGGAGCTGCCTGTCATCCCTGCTAACAAACAATTCCATATCTGGGAAAATCAAAAAGGCTTGAATTATCCATAACAAGAGGTTTGTCTGTTGAATGCAGGGATGCTTTACTGTTATCACGTTTTCCTGAAAGGATCCAGGGTTTGATGTTTCCCCATGGAGTGGTGGAGCTTTAATCTGCCAAGGCTGCTCCAACTGAAGGCAGAGCTCAATTCCAGTGGCAGTGAGAGCTGGGACTCCAGGCTCCAGTGACATGGAATTGCAATTTCCTGTGCTCAGCAGAGACAGTCTGGTTTCAGTTTCCCAGAAGAGATCAGTGATTTGTGCAGTTAAAGAGTGTTTTGACACATACTAGAAAAAATCAAGGATCCAAGTCGATAGCTCATGAAATTCACAGGTCTTTGAAAAATTTATTACTCTCAATGAAGTGAAAGATTCTGACTCACATCAGTTTAGAAAATGTGTGTATTCATTTAGGTACAAAGACAGTAAAAGACAGCCAATATCTGTTTGGTTCTGAGAGAACACAAGAAGCTGGAAGGACACTATAGAGGTGCAATAAATTCAGAGCTTTCATTTTCTTTATGTGTTTTTTATTATATTTTTATTATTGTGGCCACCAAAAATATAAACTGGTGTGCAAATTCCAGTACTTAACTCTCTGCTGTTCCCTTGAAATTATGGTGAAATTAATAACAATTGTGTTATATTACAACTTATATATTTACAATAAATTTGGTATATATAATTATATTTTTCATACATATTTATATAATATAAATTTAGTCTATATAATATTATATACACACCAACTATGCAGAACAGTCTAGCCAAAAAACCTGAATTTTGACTAAATTCAGTTATTCAAAATCCACCATTTTGCTCATTTTGTTTTCAGTAAGAATATTCACAACTGCTATAAAACTTGATTTCTCTACACGAGTTTACTCAGAGGATCTGCAGAAGTGGGACATCCCCAGCATTCCTGAGAACCTCCAGGATCAGAAAATCTGCTTTGAACTCCTAATAATGATGGGATGGTGAGATGGGAATTCATTTCTGTAAAGACCAGATCAAATATGGCAATTCAGTACCACTGGCTGTTCTTTCCTCTTCTGCACTTTTGTTTAAAGTTTGTAAAGTCCTGATTTTTTTTTTTTTTTTTAATTTTTTTTGAAAGTGAATGGAAACATTCCCACTCCATTCAGGATGTGCCACATCAGGCACTGTGACAATGAGAGGGGTAAAGAAGGACACATAAGAATCAACAGCAACAAAGACAGCAAATCTTCATTAAATCCTTCATGGCCATGGCTTTACATCAAGACAAAGATGAATTAGAGTGTGATTCAACCTTTGCCTAAGTGCTGTTTCTAAAATAATGCAAGAGAGGAGTTTAATCCACAAGGTAGATGAGATCACTCACTTCAAGCTGCATTACACACATTTTACTAATTCTATTATGACTTCCAGTATTGAAAAGTTAGTTTCAAAAATGATAAATTGTTCTGTGGGCATTGCCAAAAAAGACTCACTTTGTCATGGAAACAACACTGTTGATCCCTGTTCTCACCAAGCAATGATTCAACTGGGCACACCAGGGCCAAGACTTGCAAAATGCTGTGTTAAAAATAGAGGGCTTTGGGAAGGAGCTCTGATTATCTGGATTTTTTTGCCAGAACTGATTTGCATCACTGCTGGGCCCCACAACACTGGCTTGGCAGTCCAACAAGCTGCTGTCCCCAGAAAGGGCTGAGGTTTGTTACTCGATTGTGTTTTTGTCTTCCTGTGTAAATGGCACCCAAACCTCTGTGACTTCAAAACATTTCACCCTGAGGGAAAGGGTGAAGCCCCTGGGAACTCGTCCAAACCCAGCCACAATGGTACAACCTGCAGAATTTAAACAAATTGTCCAGGGGAAAAGAAAAAAACAACAAACCACCAGCAGAACACACTGCCAGGAAAAGGCATTGATCCCTTTCACAGTGGCTGATGTAAATTTGAGATATGGGCACCTTCTAACACTGCTGGCTCCTGGAGGGATGCACATCCCACTGCAGATCAGAAAACAGCAGCAGCACAATCAACAATTCCCTTCTCTCAGTGGATTCCTTCTGAAGTGAATGCTGGACAAAAGATGTGTTACACAACATGGGGTAAAATTATTCTTGAGTTTGCCTGAACTGGCTTTTTGTAGTATCATAGAATTATTGGGTTGGGAAGGACCTTAGAGATATTTTCCCAATTTTCCTCCCATGGGCAGGGACATCTTCCACTGTCCCAGGGTGCTCCAAGCCCCATCCAACCTTCCTTGGACACTTCCAGGGATCCAGGAGCAGCCACAGCTTCTCTGGACCCCTGTGCCAGGGCCCCACCACCCTGCCAGGGAACAATTCTTTCCCAATATCCCATCTAAACCCACTCTCTTGCAGCTTGAAGCCATTTCTCTTTGTCCTGTCACCATACACTCCTGTAAATAACCTCCCTGTACCTCTTATCTTGGAAATCAGTTGTAAATCCCCTCTCTGAGCATTGTGAAGCATTCCCAGGACAGCTGAGGACTTCCATGGGAAATGTCATCTTGGGTTAAACCAACACATCCCTTTACCTGATCTCTAATAGCAGGTGATGCTTCTCAAAGCCTTGTACTGGCAGGATGAACCACTCATTGGAAAAGTGATTAAAAATCCTGCTAGACATAATGAGCTTGAGATGAAACTAAGGGTTTAACAGCCCTTCTGATTGCTGATTTTATATTTCATAAAAATGGCTTTCTCCAGCAATTCCTGAGAGTTTCTTCTCCAAAGATATCATTCTGAAGTACAACTCCCAACAGCAGAGTTTGGATCTTTCCTTCATTCTTCAGAGGCCAATGCTGGCCTGAAGAGGTGATAACCTCCTGCCAGCATTGCAATTCCCACTTATTTTCCAAATTGTTCAAAAGAAAGAGAATTTAGGTGTTCCAATCAGGGTCTACTCCCTTACAAAACTTTATGGGAAGATTTTCACCACTTTGAGAGCTTTGAGCATGGAGCAGAACGGGGTTGCATGGCCTCACTGCAGGGCATCAGGGGTGCAGGGCTTGCAGATATCACTGACAATCACTTCCAAGGACATTTTCCAGCTCCTGACACAGGTTGTGACATGGCAGAGCTGTTGGCAAGAGAACAGCCCAGTGTGAATCCTGGCTTTAGCCAACTCTCTGTCACAGCAAGAGATTTCCTGGATGGGGGATTACAGGCAAGTCATGCATATGTAAATTGCTGGAATTTGTGATTGACAAAGGAGGTAAAATAATGAGTATTTTTTTTTCCTACTACTCCAAACTCAGGTAACCATTTCAGATTTAGCACAGAAATTCAGATTAATCCATTAATAAAAATTACTGGAGTGGAAGTTGGAGGGTGAGATCTATGTTTTTTAACACATTGTGCCCAGCTGAGAAATGAGGATTTACATCTTCATAAATCTGGGATGAGATGTTCAGATTCAGCTGAACACCTGAAACGAGGGAGCTGAAATAGAAACACTTTAATTTCTGAGCAATCTGGGACAGGCTGTTCATATAATCTGAGGAGCTGCTGATCCAGAGGGGTAAACCTGTAGGTGACAATGATGTTGATTTTTCAGCTCCTAGATTTTCTGTTAGATCAATCTTCTCTCTTGGCAAAGGCAGCACTGGTTATTCTGAACTCTAGAATTTCCTCATGAAGTCTGACTAGGAGGTTGCAGATGATTCTTAAGAAGGTCCTGGACCATCATTTTTACAGCTGCATTTTCTGTCAGCAACAGCAACAGACAGAGAGGCATCTTCTCCTCTCCTATTATCTCCAGAGGATTTTCAGGAAAAGCACCTTTTCCACTCTTTAGGCAGCACTGGCAATACAGGAATGTCCCTGTTTAAAGCAGAGTCTGTATCAGCTGCCAGAGCATCCCAAAATCAATAGGATGTAAAAGATAACCTAGAGCTGGACCCTTCTTTTCCTGGTCTACAGATTTTATGTTTAAAGCTTCAGTCTCTCCTACTCTTTGCCTTCACCCTGTCTCTGGTGGCTTTCTCTGAATGGTGTCAACTGTCACATGTGTGCTCCAGGGAGAGTCAGGGAAGCACAGGATAATTCAGGTTGGAAGGGAGCTCCCAAAAAATCCAGCTCAACAGGGTCAGCAATGGAATTGGTTAAGGCTTCTCAGGGCTTTTTCCACCTGAGTTTTGGAAAACTCTGAGAATGAGGACTGCAACCTCGGTGGAACTTACTCCAATGTTCTCTTAGAGTAAAAAGGATTCTCTCCAGTATGAACTTCCCATTTTTTAGGTTACACCAAAATTCTGTTGTTCTCCTGCCACACATCACAATGAGAACCCTGGCTCTTTCCTCCTGATGGTCTCCTCATAAATACCACAAGGCTGCTACAAGATTGCTCCCTAATTTTCTCTCCTTCCACCAGGCAAAAAAGCCAAATTTCCTCACCCTCTCCTCACAGGCAATCTTAGTGTCCCTCCTTTGGACTTGCTACAGTTGACTGAGATATTTTATATTTTGAGGAGCCTAAAACTGGATGTAATATTCCAGAAGTAGTAAATTTAGGTGAAATATTAGGAAGAAATTCTCTCTGTGAGGGTGGGGAGGCCCCAGCACAGGGTGCCCAGAGCAGCTGTGGCTGGATCCCTGGAATTGTCCAAGAACAGGGTGGATGGGGTTTGGAGCAACCTGGAATAATGAAATATGTCCCTGCCCAGGACAGAGAGTGGAACTGGATGATCTTTAAGGTCCCCTCCAACCCAAACCATTCTGTAATTATATGATGCTATAAATGATCATCAATGCTGAGCAGATAGGAGTAAACATTTCCTTGTTTGTTCTTAATCCAGCCCAGACACTGCTGGCCTCCTCTGCTTTCCTCGGGAGCTGTACAAAGTCTGCAGAATCAAGGCTCCCCAAAATTCTTGGATGGTTTTTCACTCTGCAAGGAACTCTTGGGGACTCCCACTGAGGGAATCTGTGCTACATCAGGCCCCTCTCACTGCAGGGACGTTGGGAAACAGAGAAGCTTTCAGGAGCTCTGCAGCTCTTGTGCTGCTGGATGCCACGTTCATTTGCAAAGCAAGCTCTTGGCATTACTTGTTGTTATTTGCCCATTTATACTTCATTACATTTAAACAAAACCCTGAAGAGAAAAGGTCCCTGACAGGAAATTTGTTTTGTAGAGGCTCCCAGCAAGTTCAGTGGAGCCCCATCTGAGTCACACTTGAAACAGGGATGTGTTGATGAACAGCTACAGGAGGCTGCAGAAACACTGTCTACACACACACACACCCCCTGCCCAGGGGAGGAAGCTTTAATTAATCTGCTAATTAAATTAAAGCTATGTGCCCTCAGCTAGCACACACGTTCTTCCCTTTCTCTCCTCCCTGCAGGCAGCTCCAGTGAGTGCCTCGTGCTGCAATTCTGACAGAACCAGAGGACACAGACTTAAGCTGTGCCAAGAGACGTGTGGGTTGGATATTAGGAAGAAGTCTTTTACAGAAAGAGTGATGAAGTTCTGGAATGGTCTGCCCAGGGAGGTGGAGGAGTCACCATCCCTGGATATGTTTAAAAAAAGACTGGATGTGGTAACTGGTGCCGTGGTTTAGTTGAGATGTTGGAGCTGGATTGGACTTGATGATCTTGAAGGTCTCTTCCAACCCAGTGATTCTGTAATTCTGTAATTCTGTGATTCTTTAATTCTGTGACTCTGTGATTCTGTGACTCTGTGCGTGATTCTGTCATTCTGTGACTCTGTGATTCTGTGATTCTTTAATTCTGTGATACTGTGATTCTGTGACTCTGTGATTCTGTGATTCTGTGCGTGATTCTGTCATTCTGTGACTCTGTGATTCTGTGATTCTGTGCGTGATTCTGTCATTCTGTGACTCTGTGATTCTTTAATTCTGTGATACTGTGATTCTTTGACTCTGTGATTTTGTGATTCTGTGTGTGATTCTATCATTCTGTGATTCTGTCATTCTGTGATTCTGTGTCTTTGTGATTCTGTGATTCTTACTCCAATTTTCTCCAAAGGGACTCTAGGAATGGGCAGAACACTGGAGAAGGGAGGCAAAGAGCTCATTCCAGCAGAGGTAATTGGGAGTGCTCAAGCTTATTCTCAACTGCCCTCCTTCTCCTCTCAGTGCTCATTGGGTTGGGTATTGTGCTGAAGTGGAGGATGAAAAACAAATCACCTCACAACTGAAAAAACCCCACTGTGATCCCAAAGGAATCAAATCTTTGTACAAAAGGCTGTGCTTAGAGTTGTTTTCTCAGAAAGCCTTTCTTTCTTCTTTTTTTTTTTCTGGAAGGTTTCATCATTCTTTTGCTGAAAAAACTCAAGGAGGGGAATAAAGTGCCTATTTCTGAAGAAAAGAAGGGAGTAGAATGAATGGGGTGGCAGAGCACCAGCGTGGAGCTCAGCTAAAGGGATCAGAAAGGAAAAGATGGAGCAGCCACAGCTTCTCTGGGCACCCTGTGCCAGGCCCTCCCACCCTCACAGGGAAGGATTTCTTCCTAATATCCCATCTAAACCTGCCCTCTGTCCATTTGAAGCCATTCCCCATTGAACACATCTGTCAAAAAGTCTCTCTCTTAAAGGTCTCATGAGGTGGCATTCAAGTAATCCAGTTTAGAGGTAAGGAAAATTTTTACTCTGAGTTTTAAAAGGTGATGCAATGTCCTCCATAGGAAAACAAACAAACAAACAAACAAACAAACAAAGTCAACCAAACCAAAAAAAGGTCAAACAAACACATAAAACCATAAAAACAAAAACCAAATGAGAACAAATAAAAAGAGAAAAAGAAAAAAAATAAGGAAGAAAAAAAAAGTTGAGATATATTAACACACTCCTGCAAGATGACAAAAGATATTAAAACAACTGAATTTTCCACAAAATAGAGAATTTCAAATTTTTCCCCTCCAATATAATTATCCACTGTGATCCCTCAGTCTGGGTTTATACCACTGAATGTTTATACCAGTGAATGTTCCTAATGCCACTTTTATTAGGTGATCTAGCAGAGTTCTTGCTTTTAGGATTATCTGCCTGTATTTAGGGCTGTCTCAGTGCTGTGCTGCTGAGGAGCACCAGGAAACATCTCTCTCACAGTCACTTAATGCTTTGCACACTTGGTTTTGGTCAATATTTATGGCTTGAGTTATCAGGGTGAAAAAAAGAAGTAAGAGAGGGAGAGAGGGCGACTTGCAGTGTCAGTGTTTGTCTCCTGCTGGTAACAAAAATGGGATCCCAAGGTGACTGCAGATCCAGCACTGGTGACTCCCATCCCCATCCTCCTTCTTGGGAACTCTGATTTTTGCTTTATTCTTTCACCTTCAGCACCCCAGGCTGTAGAGGCCAGCAGAAGCAGTGGGCTGGTTAATCACCAGCATTTAAATCTCTGGGAACAGCTCTTGAACAGAAACATTTCAATGCAATTCTCAGGAAACAAAATCTCTGATGGTACACAGAGGCATCCTGAGAATGAATAACCAATCTCAGGGATTTCTGGGCAGATAAATCCCTGCCAGAGGAGTGATCAGTTCCACCAACACAATTCCCCCATCAATGCAGCAGAAGGGATTTGGTATGTTTGTAATTCATTGTTGTTTAACCACATGCAGCATTTCTGTCTTGGGCATCTGTAAGCTTAAAAATAACAATTTAATGTCATTTAATGATGCCCTGGACACCACTGAGTGTAGGAAGGCACATCACCTGTTTTATGGTATTTGTCTCGTTAAATGTTTTAATTTCTCCATTAATGCACATTAACAAACAACAACTTTCAGTGGGAGATTTGGCCTTTGTCTTTAACCCTATAACTTATATTACAGTCATGTGATTTATATTTTATATATATATTATATTTTCAGAGCCTGGGAACATGCAGCTCTGAATTAGGATGTGCCCCTCTCAAGGACATGCAGTGAACAGGTGATGAAAAATAACTTTGGACCTCAGTTCCCCATCCCTGATGTTTCAAGGGAACAATAAAACCACACAATTCTTTCAGAGATGCCATAAAAGAGAGGCCCAGATTCACAGTCAGCAGGGACCTGTGTATTAGCCACAATAAAACCAAAATAAGCTGTAATTAATTACTGACATTTTCACAGGAGCTTGAGAGACAGGGAAACACAATCACACCCAGTTCCTTGCTTCAATCACAAGAGCTGAACTCCAGAACATCTCAGACAAGGTGTGACAATTAGAGGGTTTTTCTTCTTACACATTATGAAAAATTCAGACACTTCCACCTCAATCCAATTTCTGAGGAGTTGAGAGCAGCAGATACAGGAGGAGAGCAGAGAGGGAACAGCAAATGACCAGAAAAAAACAGATTAAACTTCTGGTCCTCAGCACAGCCTGGGCAGAATATCCAGAAATGTTTCCTACCAACAACTGGATCCTTCCTACACACTGGAAAATCTTCTCTGGTTGAAGCCAACCCTGAACACTCCTGATTTTTATTTTTTCCCCACATTGCTATGGGATGGGATCCCCACAAGTTGAGATTTTGGAAGGGTAATGTACTGTGTAAAAATTTGGATTACATGAAACAACACATTTTAGAGCAGTTCTTGCTGCAGGTGTGTTACACATCCAGCTCACTCTTCCTTTCCATTTTTTTTTTCATTTTTTTTCCCTTTTCCTAACATTTTATGTGTTAATGTAACTCTTTACTATTGCTGTATCAAGAATCTGCCATTAAAAACTCTAACTCAAAGTTCTTACAAACCATGATGTAAAAATGCAATTTATAACTTAATCCTGGAAAAAAGTGCATTTCCTACCCGTGTATGATTCCTTATCTGAATGCTTTAATTCACATGGCATCAGGATAGGAGCATGAAAGCTGTACAAAAATGAATTTATCACACATGCACTGCTCATGAGGCCTCCTTAGAAAACCTTACTAGTAACCACACAACATTTCCTGAGCAGAATCTCTAGGAAGTTTCAAAAATCTCAGCAATGTCTTACAAAACAGCATTGCAGAATTACTAGAAACCAAACTGATCCAAACAAAACCCAGTGCCAGATTGCACAGCCACCCTCAAATCTCTTTTTTACTCTTTTATCACTGCAGGGTAGGGCTGGATTTAAGGAGGGACAGCGTGCAAGGGTTGAGATGGGCTCGTGCTTCCAGCAGATCTCCCCCTTAAGGGATGACTTCATTCCAAACAAGCCAGCAGGGCTTGGCTGCCTCTCAGAGCCTGGCAGATCAGCCACAGGTCTGAGCCTTGTCATGACCCAGATTCTGCTCCAGCATCTTCTGCCTTTTGTGCCACACAGAAATCTCCTCACGAAAGGGATTCGTTACTGGATCAGGATTTTATTAACCTGGCAGCACAAGTCCTGTTCTCATCTCCAGCAAGGTGCAGCAGTCAATCTGCATTTAATAAAGAGTTGTTGAACAGACATTTCTGAAGTGTTGGCAGATCCAGGGACCCTGAGGATGCAGAACTGGTGGCACAGGGGCTCCTCCCAGGGCAGCAGAAGCCTCAGCTGTGCTGTTTGCAGCTGACTGCAATGCACAGCCTTTGAAAATCAGAACCTTTTGCATATTTAAACAAGACAATTTTTATTTTTTTTTTTTTTTTTTTTTTTTTTTTTTTTTTTATAAAAAGGCTTTAGAGCCAAAGTATAAATGGTTGCAGCTCTACATGACAGATAAGAAGTGCTGGCTGATATAGTCAAGCATCTCTTCCTAAATTTAATGTGCTAAAGCTGCAGAAGTGTCAATAATTTGGCACCCTGGGAAAGAAGGGAGAGTTCTGCTGAGGTTTTTGTGCACGCCATATAAGTGGGATCCCTGACTGGTGTCTAAGAGAGCCCAGTCTCATGTATTTGAGCTTGAAAATACCAGATCCTACTTCATCTGTGACACAGAATTACAGAATATCCTCAGTTGGAAGGACCACTGAGTCAGGACACTCCAGAAATCCCACTAGGTGAGAGAATTGTCCAAATGTTCCTTGAGCTCTCCCTGAGAAACCTGTTCCAGTGCCTGACCAACCTCTGGGGGGAAGAAACCTTTCCTGATTTCCAGCCACATCATAACCTCAGTGATACTGGTTCTGGAATCCTCAGCCATCCTTGATTCCCACCTGCCTTGATGTGTTTTGACCTAACACCCACCCCAGCAGCACAAGCCAAATTTTGCCTCTTTCTCAGTGGTGGTTGCTGAGAGCCACACAAGAAGTGCAACCCAACCTCAGAAAACCCTCCTTGCCTGGCAGGACAGCCATGAGTTTGTACCTGTGTCTTGTTCTTAAACCAAAACCTCAGAAAAGGCTCTTGCTCAGTTTCTCCTGGATTTCCCCACAGAAATGCCTGCCCAGAACACGAAGTGCCCAGGATTTCTCAGTTACTGACCTTTAGCAGCTTCATCTTCACCTCCCTGCTCATATCCAGGTGCTAATTTCTCTTCTGCTGATTAATTACCAGTTACAGAAAGAAAACTCAGTTCCAGCACGTACATTAATTTTACTTCTCAGGGAGTTTAGGCACAGGCTGAGAGAGCTGGGGGTGCTCACCTGGAGAAGAGGGTTCAAGGAAACCTTTGAGCCTTTTCCAGAGCCTAAAGGGGCTCCAGGAGAGCTGGAGAGGGACTGGGGACAAGGGATGGAGGGACAGGACACAGAATGGCTTCACTGCCAGAGGCAGGGATGGATAAGGAGTTAGAGATTCTTTACTGTGACACTGGAAGAGGTGCCCAGAGCAGCTGTGGCTGCCCCTGGATCCCTGGAAGTGTCCAAGGCCAGGCTGGATGGGGCTTGGTGCAACCTGGGACAGTGGGAGGTGTCCCTGCCCATGGCAGGGGTGGTACAGGATGAGCTTTAAGGTCCTTTCCAACCCAAACCATTCCATAACTCTCTGATTCTCTGGTTTTCTGATAATTGTCCATCCTAGAAACAGACATGTGCAATGGAATACAGGCAGGCAGAGCATTTGTTCTCCATTTATTTCTGAATTTCAACATGACCAAACAGAAAAATAATATCGTTCCAAAGCCCTTGAAATGGTAATGTCAAATTGTGGCAATGCTCTAATTTATTCAGATTGAAGTTAATAGAAAGAAGAAAGTTTCATTTTCCAGGGAGAATGACAGGATCAGAAATGGGAGCAGCTCTTTTGGCTGCTTTGATTTCCCTGCTCTCAGAAGAAAACATTAACACATGTAAATACTCTCTGTGTAATCCATGCTGAAGAGAGAAACAGAGCAGGGATTCCTCTGCCAGGAGAGCAAATTGCTCTCATACTTCAGCTAAACAAAATTTGAAAGCAAAACTGGTGAAACCTCTTTTATATTGTCCCTCATGGATTACTCTGGGTGATTCCAGTATGTTAACTCATTTATTTAGTCCTCAAGATTACTGTGTCCAGAATTTCTACGTTACACCTTTGATAACAGATAAATATTTCACATTTTCACACGTGAAAAAAATCACAAAGCTCTGAATAATACAAACAATGCCCCAAAATACCATAAAGCAGAATTGAGAACAGAATTTTCCCTAGATTAGTTATTTGTACACATCCCTGTCAAACTCCCCCTTTTTTCTTCCTTGCAATATATTAAATAAGATTTATTTCTTCCCCAGTTTTAACAGCTATTTTACAATGGTTTCTGCCAGCTTCTGCAGCTGCTTGGTGGTTTTTTTTTTTCCCAGATCCACGAGAACAGCTGGGAAATTTCCACTGCACACCTCAAAATTCCCCTTTGCAGACAGAACCATGCAGTGGGGAGCTGCCCTCAGTACAAGATGAACTCCCCTAAAATACTGATTGTCATCCCCAAAGAATCATTTTGGATTTTGTTAACAGAGGTGTAGCAAAAATTCAGGGATACAAAAGGGAAAAGAAGTTCCATTTCTGTTTTTGTATTCCCTAAATAAAATAGCTGCAGAATTCATAACCAGAAGGTGAAAAACAATGAAAAAAAAAACTTTATTTTTTTTTTGTTCCTGTCTACAGCTTTAATTCACAGAAAAAAAAATCCCTTGACTATTAAAAGAGAATCAGGTGGATAAATAAGGATAAATAAGGATAAATAAAGGAATAAATAAGCTGCTGTGGAGAAGGAAAAAGTATACCAATGTAAAAGTGAAGGCATTGCTTTGAAACAGCACCCAGGGTGTCCCCAGCTGCTCTGCCATGTGCTATCCAGGGACATGGATTTGGGGGTGACAATAATTCAGATGTCAGGCCATGTATAAAGAAATGTGTGTGAAAAGGCAGAAAAATAGAGATGTTTGATCATCACTTCAGTGCCATGGAATAATGACCTGAGGTCTTCAGATCCAGCTGATGAAATTTTTGAGGGTTTGAGCTACAAAAAAATGGAATACACAATCCAACATTCTTTTTTTTTTTTTTTTTTTTTTTAATTTTAAATTTTATTTCAGGATAGCTGGAGATGTGAAGCTCAGAATGTCTGAAAGCCAAGAATCAGACAGAGCTCCTCACCCCTGGACAGATTTGCTTCACCACCCCAACAGGGAGGAATTTCTTCTTCAGATCCCATCTCCACCTCCCCTCTTTCAGTTCAAAGCCAATAATCCTTGTCCTAAAATGAGCTCCAGTCTGGCCACTCTTCTGCCTAACAAGGTTATTGAGTTTCTTGTGAAATTTGTCTTTCTGTAAGGAATTAAGAAAAAATCTGTGCCTAAACATTCACATGAAACTGTTAGAACATTAATTTTTCTGAGAATGTGGCTCTTCTATCAAATCCAGTTGAACTGACCCACAGCATTCAAGTTTTAATGGTACATGGATGGCATGGAGGAACAGAAAAATAAATATATTTGCATATATGTGATTATATCAGTTTGCTGTCCTTAGGCTATTAAAAGCCCTTCAGCATCTTTCAACTCATTCCCACTGATGGTGCAAAATTCCTGCCTCTCCCACAGCTGCTCTGAAAATGAAGTTGTCCTGGGAATTCCTGCAGTAAATTCATCATTTTGGGGGGAAAACCTTTTAAACTGAAAATACCCAGTGAGAGTCAATAGTTATTTTAAATGAGATGCAGTTTGTTCACCTGGAGTTTTTGTATTTGTTCAGACACAGTAAACAACACATAATGCCCAAAAGGTTTGGATTTCACACATCCATGTTGCTGGAAGAGGCACTAAAATGGATTTAGATTGAAATTGCATGAGAATTTAATTGCTATTGCAGAGCAAATCTGTTATCTGTTTTATGTTTTTTAAGTAATGGAGAAAATTATCATAACTGGCTAGCAGAGACCTAATAACTAAAACCAGCTTAGCCAGAGGGCAGCAGGGAAAAAAAAGAACATTTTAATATCTCTGAGGAAGTGAAACCAACTTGCTACCCTTAAGCTTTAACATATCTCTAATTCTATCAAATCTACATTTTGCATTATCAGTTATCTTGCAAGCCTTTAGCAAACAAGAAAGAGTAAAGGTCTAAAACAGTTTTATGCCAAATATCAAAAATGTTCACATGTGATTATCAGGGAAGAAAAGAAACAAATTAGAATCTCTGGACTTCCCCTTCCCCAAATGTGCAAATATCAGTAGGTGAAATTGTTGACAAACTGTTTTGGAAGTCTTCAAACCAAAGCAAAGCCTGGATTTAGCCTAAATAATCCCTCAACAACACATTTTGGTCACAGATTCTGAGCTGGAGAGAGACTGTGGGGCCAAAATCATTTGCAAAGAGGACACAGCAGATAAAGTGTTTTCTGCTGTGTAAAGCTCTTAGAGAATTAATACTCTCTTAGAGAATTCTGCACTCCATAAGGAGCCCCCTGAGCAAGAAAAGAGCATTGCAGAAATGTGTTACTGGGAAGGGCAGGGACAGTAAAATCCTTTATCCCTTTGAAATCCTCCAGAGAAATCCAGATCCAGAGGAGCTGGAACACTGAGGTCAGCACTGGACACGTGCAAAGGTTGGGAAACCATCAAACTCCCCAGCAGAAATTAAATCTGGCTGAAAGATGTTCCTTGAGACTATTTGCCCTCAGCATGTTGATTTGATTTACAATCTAAACCATATTGATAGCAAAAGAAAAAAAAAAAACAAACCCTCAAACTACTGGCATTTGTTCCTTCTTAAAAGAGCTGAAGAGGGTTAAAAGTGTTCATTTCCATATTGCTTCTTCATTAAGAAATCTTAGATGGTTAAAAAAAAAAGGGGGAAAGTGGTTGCAATTGAAATTGGATTCTTTCAACTCTATTGGAAATAATAATTCTATGAAAGTGCTACAGAATATTTTTGTTGTTCTATGGGGAAAATATTTTTCCTGTTTTCTTTAAAATAGATCATCTTTGGGTTTGGGGTGTTTTTTATGGTGATTCTGAAGTATTTAATGGATGCATTTGTCATATTTTTTTTATTCCAGACACAAAGATCCGTTGGCATCTGCCCTCACTCATACAAGAACATACATTTAATATTCAATTTTAAAAATGTGTTCCAGGAACCAACAGTAGTAAACAGCATTTTAACCTTACAAACCACCCTACCAAGATGAGTCACAAGATACTGAAAATTCAAGACAATCAATTGGGCAAGGGTGAGTTACTGTCATCTATTCCTGATGCAGATAACATTTATAAATACCCAACAAAAACGAGATTTCTAAAAACTAAAGAGACCAAAGTCTAGTCTCAGATAATTTTTAAGGCCCCTGCAGTAAAGAGACCATTAGGAGGATTTTAGGATGGGTTATACCAATATCCAGAGGTGTCTATCACTAAGTACAGAAGAACACTAGGTATAGCAGAATGAAAATTATATATTAATATAGATAAATATCTTAATCTGAGGCCCTGGCACAGGTTGCCCAGACTGTCCCATCCCTGGAAGTGCCCAAGGCCAGGTTGGACAGGGTTGGAGTACCCTGGGACAGTGGGAGGTGTTCCTGCCCATGGCAGGGGTGGCACTGGATGATCTTTAAGGTCCCTTCCAACCCAAAACATTCCAGAATTCTCTGATTCTAATCCAGACATCCAGCATTTAGGGGGCTAATTATTCCTCTAAGTGAATTTCCTGACTTATTTAGGAGCAGAGCTCAGCTCTAACACACACAGTGAAGCACAGAGGCAGCTCTGATTCATTCATGGTGTCCTTTTAGGCAAAACTGGCATCATATGGAATAAAAATATCACAAAGATTAACAGATTTTGGTATAGATGGGATCCACAGCTCCAAAATCTGCACTTTCAAGTGGTTTTCTCATGGGGAGAATAAACCTGAGAGAAACACAACTTTCTTGTCAGGTTTCCCTGGAGTGAGCAATTCAGCCCTTGCCCAGGGGAACAGAGAGGGTTTGTGCAGTTGGGTCTGTGCCCCTGGGGACTGCAGGGACAGCAACACGGGGAGTTCAGGGCTGGCAGTGCTTTCCAAGGGGCCTCACAGCTGGCTGGTTAAACAGCCATGTTGTTATTGTTTTGGAAATAAAGCCCTGGAACCCCCTCAAGCCTGTTTCCCAAACTTAGAGCTGCGCTCAGCTGATCTTTGGAGGTTTGGAGTTTGTGGGGTGGGAGCTGGGATGGGCACTGACCCCAGCTGCTCCCCCAGGGAGGTTTCCAGCATCACTCCCTGATCCCAGGCAGGGCCCAGTACCTGCCACAGGACACACATCCACTCTGAGAAGCAGCAGGGTTTATTTCACAGATCAGGAAAAAACTCTTTATTGCAAGCCCTGGTGAGAGGGGCAGAAGGGAATATAAAAAACCAAATCTCTACTAGAGGAATAGTGCTGTAAATGTGATTTTTTCCATATTTTTGTCCTCTCTTCCTGCTCTTTTGCTTCTATTTTCTCCTCCTCTCCATTCAGCTTTGGTTGTGCATCACAGCTCTCTCCTGGAGCTGCCTGCACAGGAAATCCTCCTGGGCTGCTGACCCAGCAAACCCAAGGAATTGCAGGCAACACTCTTGCTAAAGACTTGAAAACTATCCCTCCAGGAGCTGGGTATTAACAGCTGAGCAACACAAAAATTCACTGATTCTGATTCTACTTTTTTTTTTTTTTTTTTTTAATTACAGCCTCCTGTTAAAATAACCCTTTCCAATGCCTGATTTGTTATTTGACTGCTCATCCAACCCTCCTGCAAGCTGCAAAACCAGCAGGGAAAAAAAAATCACATTAATTAACACCCATAAATCAGTGTTGTCTTCATTTTATTTGCCTCTCACCAAAGTTATTGCTGCTTCCAGAGGGCAAAAAAAAAGGAATATTTTAATGTAATATAGGGCAAGTATTTTTTACTTTGTTACCTGCTGCTTTGCATTTCTAAGCCTGAGATATCTTGTCTGTCTAAAGGAAAGTTGTGGTAGATATCTGTGTTTGTTCACAGTGTTGTGAACCACATTTTGATGGAATATGTGCATTTTTGGACTTTTTTTCTCCCCCTGTCACTCAGCTTTTGTGCAAATCAGCTTAACAAGATAAAAAAATCTCGAAGACCTGGCTGGACAGGGCTCTGAAGATCCTGGAGCAGTGGGAGCTGTCCCTGACACCACCTGACCTTTAAGGTCCCTTCCAACTCAAACCATTCTATAATTCTGTGAACAATATTTGAACCAGGTGTCTTTCTTTGGCTTCTGCAATAAGCCTGACTGGCACCTGAGGCGCCCAGGTGAGGTTACAAGTGCCAGTGCACCAGGCAGAGACCCAGCACAATATCCAGGGATCCCACCACCTTCAGCTGCCTGAGGCAGGACTGCAAATACACTGAGTTTTCTCAGAAAAAAACACCAGAAACTTAGAGATATGCCAGGATGAAATCTCACCCTGAGAGAACTCTCACTCTGGCACTCTCTGTAAGTCCCTATCCCACCTAACTGAGGGCATAGAAACCATCTGGGACTTGAAATCCTCATTTCTGTGCCTCTGAAATGTTCTTGAAGTTGGTTGGTATCAAGGCCTCTGTGGTTTTGCCATGCTGATTTTCTCAGATGATTTTTTGTGATACCAGAATTCTGAACCTGCTCTTTGAAAGTGTTTTACCCAGTATTACACATCCACAGACTTGGTTTTTCTATTTTAAACAAGGCTTTTAAGAGGTTGCTATTTTCTCCCGATTGCCCCCAGCACCAGCTCCTCCTATTAAAATGGAAAAGCTCCAGCAGCATTAATGCCTTGGTTAGCTGAGTCTTTATCTCCTATGGAGAACATTCCCAGCAGTCCCCTGGCTGTGTTTGTATATAAAATATTTATATTTTCATTACATAAATAACAGGGAAGTCACATGCAGCCGTACACTGTGTTCAAGAAACCTGCAGTCCTACAGAGAGCTTGACTTCTCTAACAGGGTTATGAGATGCTACAAATCACCAGGCAGGTAAACTCATTAAAAGCTCTCTCATTAAACCCTGGAATAGAAAAAATAGTTTGCTTAAAGAGCAGGGACCAACTCAGTGTTTTACATTAGTACCTGAGGAGCCTCATGTTTGGGCTCAGCTTAAAAACATTGCAGGCTGGGAGAGAAACTTGTAGAATATTGTGTCTGAATACACTATGCCTCATCTTTTAAAAATAACAGAGGCTGGAACGTAGATGATTCTATTTGAAGGTAGCCTGGCACTGGAAGTGACAGCCAGGGATGAATAATAGAGAATACAGAGAGTTCTCTGCTCTGTACCCTATACAGACCCTGAGAAAATTGAGAAATATTCCTCCCTTCAGCAAACAGGGGCTGAGCAAACACTTCAGTTTCTCTCCTCACCTCTTCATGAATTGCTTAACTCTCATCAGGTCCAGGTTCCATTTTCTGCTCTGTGAGGTGCTGCCTGTGCATCCAAATCTGTGTTTGCAGGTCCAGGTTCCATTCCCTCTTCTGTGAGGTGCTGCCTGTGCATCCAAATCTGTGTTTGCCCACCTGACTCTCGCTCAGAGATCACACCTCAACGTTGTTGTACAGGAGGCATCACTTGCACTCCCCTTTTCCATATTTCCCTCTTGTTTAAAGGAGAACATTCTTCCCAGCTAATCAAACATTACACAGAATATTCTACCACTGGAAACATTTAAGCTTAGCAATATTAAATATGTACCCACAGGAAATTCCAAGTATTAGGTGAAGAAATACATCTGATCAAATTATTCTGGACATTTAGAGCACCTGCATTGCAGTTACATTTAAAATTCAGTTCATACACCAAGCCAACATTGTGAGTCATGAAACTCCTTGTTTCTCAAGTACATTTGGAACTAGACAAAGGAAAGATGGTTTAGGATCCTTTCTCCTCCATAATTTAATGATGACTTTTGTTAATATCTTCCAATTAAAAAAAACAAAACAACATAACCCAGTGTTATCACAGATGAATGGAATGCAAAGTCAATCAAAATGCCAATGAAAGTGAATTCAGAAGCTAAAAAAAAAAAGAAAAAAAAAAAAGACATCATAGAATCCTAGAATGGTTTGGGTTGGAAGGGAACTCGCATTTCCAACCCCCTGCCATGGACAGACTCCTCCCACTGTCCCAGGTTATTCAGTTTCATCCAGAGCAAAGAATGGAAATGACTGGGAAGAGTTCAGCCAGCTGAAAGAAATGGGTTAAAACCAGCTAAAATAGCAACATAGGCATTGAAATCTAGGAAAGCACTTAAAAATCGCAGAAAAAAAGTAAAGCTCAAGAATTCCTCTAAAGGCCTTGCAGGTGTCGTGGTGCCTTCAGTCCTGAGTGGTTCACAGGTTAGATTAATGCAGAACAGCCTGGTAAACACATGAAAAACTGAATCACCCTTGACTCTGGCACTTAGAACTGGTTTTAAATGCTCATTTCTAATTATTTCTTAGCATATTATATTCTTGTTGCCTGGTCAGAGTCTATACTTGAAACCACTGGAATTTCCCACTCATGCTTGGTTCTCTTTTTCTCTTTTCTTGACTTGTTTATGGACATGGACATCAGCCTGGGGGCTTTAGTGGGTAAAATGGGTCTGACCAGATGTGCTCAGAGGAAAGCAGTATATAAACAGTTTTTTTCCAGGAACTTTGTGGAGCCTAAGATGACTCTCAATTGCTCTAATTTTTTTTAAAGTCGCATCAACTTTCTTGGTAGAAAATGGGAAAATCTGCATGACAGGAAGGTGCCAGTTTGAGGTCACCAGCACAGCACATTAGAGATGGTTTTCAGGGAAAGAGTGTGCCCCAGTGGAGAGAAATGTGTTACCACAAGAACTGCAAAAGAATCTCAGCAAGGGAAGAAATATAAATAACATTATATCATTCCTGAAATTAGGTCTGTGAAAAGAAATGTAGGGATTTAATATGAAATGAATACTATACACAAATTATTGTGTAATCCCTGTGGTGGGCTTGTATGTGCAAACACACAAATTCATGTGGTTTAAATGGTTAACTTTTATCTCTGGATTCCTGCAAAAGACTGCTGTAAAACCTTATAATCATAAATAAGATCACAAAATTCACAGAAGCAGCAAATAAAAAGCAGGTTTTTTCTTATTAGCTCTGGTTTGCTATTTGGTATTTCATTAAGAATTGTTCTTTCCACAAGCTGGAGCTGATCACTAATTATCCAGCTCAGCAACCACAGTTATGTCCTGAAACGTGAGCAATTGGGAATTTGCTGTCCTTCTCCATCTGCCAGGAAGGTCACCCATCTGAAAGCTCAAGAGATTTGTCCTTTAATTTCCCTTAACTAAAAGCTGTTCACCTCTAAATAACAAGACACCTTTGGAGGGTCTCGAGCTGAGCACCAAAAATCTTGAAAATAGTGATGGTTGTTGGTCATTTAACAGATTTTTTTTTTTTTTTGTCTTTTGAGTAATTTAATTATTTTGGTTGCAGTCTGAAAAATGTGTTTGCATGGCTGGGAATTCAGCTTTCCAGTCTCTCCCAGGGCAGGATCCATGTCATCAACACTTCTATGTCCAAAAAAACAGCATCTGAATTTGAGCTAAACTCCTTTTATAGTCAGGAATCTCACATGAACATCAGTATCTAAATCAGGTTAAATTTGAGGGGTTTCCCCCTCCCCATTTGCTTAGAGGAGGTTTACAGTAATAATTTTAGAGATGTATAATAAAAATTAAACATAGTTAGTTTTTATTAAGTAGTTTTAGTAAGTAGTCATTTCTACCTGACCAGGAAATCTAGGGAAGGGTCACAGGAGCCATGCTCCAGATAAACATTTCAAGACCATGTATTTGTATGTAAAGGACTGTATTATTTGGATGAACACAGCTATGGTCCCAGTTCCAACCCAATCCCATAGAATTTAGTTGAATTTTGCCACATTTCAGATGTGCAGTGAAATGGGCTCTAAATAAGAGCCAAAAGGAAAGAAAATGTATTTTTGTGTGTGTTGGGTTGCTGTGGCCGATAATGTGTATTCTGTCCCCATCTGTTGGAGCCGGGTGGGGCAGTGACCCTTATCTCCTGGCACATATTATCTGCTAATGGGCCAT
>JAOTQP010001286.1:3127873-3151411 GCA_026413545.1 Cichladusa arquata
GTGTTTTGGGATTGTTCTTTGTAATACTGCATTTCTATTTTAATTTTCCTAGTAAAGAACTGCTATTCCTAATTCCCCTATCTTTGCCTGAGAGCCCCTTAATTTCAAAATTATAATAATAATTTGGAGGAACGGGTTTACATTCTCCATTTCAAAGAGAAGCTTCTGCCTTTATTGGCAGACACCTGTCCTTCAAACCAGGACAGTGTGCCAAAGTAAAACAAGTTCTGTGTGCTGCCTGCTATGCACTGTAGAAGACAGGCCACATACTTGATACACAAAGCAAAAAAACTCTACAAAAACTGCTAAAAGATGCTCTGGTCACACCACCATCACATTGAATAGCTGTTATTTAAAAATAAAACTAACTAAATGTCATGAATTCTTTAAAATACTGACCATTAAGCACTAATGTGAGAATATCTGTGTATTAAGCAAGTGTAAAGCATTTGCATGGAAGTTGTAGAGGGCTCTTAATGGGAAAGATCTGGAGGATTTAAATCCTGGTGCTATTTGTCACTGAATCCCTGCGAGCCATGCTCCTGGAGAAGAGCTGAAAAGCACATTTGTGATCAATGGTTTAACACAGAATTGTGTTGAAATGCTACAAGAGGTTATTGCAAGGTTTGTGTGCAACTCCTCGCAGCTACAAAAGGGAAAAAAATATCTTTGTTCAGTGGTTTTGTGGCTGTTATGTGAGCAGAGCTGCAGTCACTGTGTGTAGGGACAGTGGAGAGACAGAGTTACAATCCCCAAATGTGTTAACATGGAGTTATTAATGGAAGAGCACGTTGTTTAGTAAGTAAAGACTTGTGGGAAAAATTAATCCCTGTCATCTTCATAAAGAATTGAATATCTTCAGAAAGATGATGCATGATTTTAAGTGCCTTCAGGGCCTTTAGATGCCCATTTGTATTGTTTCTTAAAATTGCTCCTCTGAAAAGGGAAGCCTCCAAAAGCACTGCCTGGAATATCTTGAGGTTTAGGTTTCACAGGGGGGAATGAAGGGAATCTCTAATTTTATCCCTCTCTCTGGAAAAAAATTATTCTTAAACCAATGTATTTGAAATAGAATACTCACTATTTTTTTCTAAATATTACTTTATTTTATTTTGAATCTTGGTTAAAAACAGTGAACACACGTCCTCAAGGGATGGACTTGCCCGTCTGAGGATGAGCAGTGATCACAGCCCTAATTCATTAACAAAAGAAGCTGGAAAAGCCTTAACCCAAACTATGAGACCACCCAGAAAAATCCAGAATCAGTGTCAGCAGCAGATCCTTCCCTCTTGGCAAGTGCTGGCCTTGAGAACATGTATTTATATCAGAGCAATGGAAATAAAATCATTTTTTCCTTACCACAGGAAGCAATACGAGGCTGAAGAAGCAGACCTTCCAGTTGATGGCCATCTTCTCTCCTCACTTCGGACAAGTTTTGCTCGTTAACACTGATTAGGGCTGAAGCACAGGCTCTCTGCAGATATTTTGGTTGAGGTCTTCACATCAAGGCTCAGATCTCTGCAGCAAAAGAGGAAAAACATTATAAATATGTAAACCATGGAGAAAATGAAAAAGAAATGGACAGAAAATAGAGAACCCAACACTTGCACTCATTAGATATCAACCAGGCTTTTGCAGATTTTAAAGGTGGTCTTGGATATCTAATTTAAAGCAAAGGACTTTGTATGATCAGTAATGTGTCAAGGAAGTGCTGGAACAGGTTCTGTATCTGCAAACACCTCAGTTGTACCCAGGGGAGAAGGAAGGGGGGATTATTTTGAACAAGAAAAAAGACCTGTCTGCCTCATCTCTGAAGTTGTGGCTTGCCCTCCATGATTTCCAGTAGTGTCTTAAAAAGAAAACTGTCTGGAGACTTCTTAGGGGTCTGGTTCCCAAGACAGTTTGTCCAGATAACAAAATCCATTACCAGACTTGTTAATAACCTGTTAATAAGCTTGTTAATAACCTTTGTGGGAAGTAGAGGGGCAAAGGAATGAATTGTAGTCTCAGGCTAAAGATTCATCCAGGACATAATCAGGGAGGATTTATATGAACAACAATGTCATCCATATCTGTGACTTCCATTGCTTGGCATTTGCCCAGAAAGAACTGAGGACTGGGGGAAAGGTGTTTTATGATTTGGATTTATTTCTCATTATCCTACTTTGATTTGTAAAGGAAAGATTTGTAAAAGAACTTTTAGAACCAAAGGATGCTCAAGTTTCATACTGACTGCAACACAATGCCAGGACATCAGTATTTAGAAAAGAGAAAGTCTTTCAATTAAAAAATAAAACAGGAAAATTAATCTCTCTCTAAATTTTGGGAGAACAATGATTCATGAAATTCACTCTAAACTGATCTGTTTTCTTCTATCCTCACTTGATCAGTCACTCATGCTCTGTTCTGGCACTGAATTTAATTACTTTACTGTATTTCTGATGGTTTATCAAATAATGAGCAATTGATAAGATCTCAGCTGAGGAGGACAGCAAACATCCCTGGTGACATTCAGCCGTGAGGACTCAGAATTCCATTAACAGAAAACCAGACAGAGGCATTAGCAGCCACTGGATTTGAAATTATTTCCTGATCATTTGCACTCCTGTGTGCAGCTCAGTCAGAGGAGCCAGAGAGGGGTGTGGAGGTTTATTCTGTCCTTTCATTCTTACAAGGCATCAGGAAATTATTAAAATGCAGTGGAAGGGTGGGAGCTGCCTGACTAAAAGATGGACACACACAGGTGCACTGGGGAAACTGGTGACCTTTACAACACTCTTTTTACCTTAACCTGGCAATCCTAGGTTTAAAAAGTGGAGGGTGGTTGTTTTCTATCTTGTCTGAGTTTCAAAAGAGCTTCTAAGGAGACAACAAGAACATCTGCAAACCATTTTGTGGCTTTTCTTTCACATATTGCAGGGAAAATAGAAGAATCTACTTCATTTTTTGCCTTCAAGGTAGTCATGGAAACCTGCACCAAATACTGGGCTGATGCCTTGGTGTCATCCACTGAGACTGGAGTGTTTATTAGGGAATATCAGCTTCCAGGACTTCTGCCCTGGACCTGCAGCAGAACCTTTTATATTATTGAGCTGTTCCTGGCATGTATGTCCTACATACATTCAGAGTCCTCCTATTACTAATTAAAGGTAACTAATCTCTATTATCAATTAAAGGGTAGTTATCACCAATTAAAGCCCAGCTACCTCCCAAATAAGTACTACCAGCTATTTTATACTAGAAAAATAAGCTTTTTTTTTTTCTTTTTAATATAGGCAATGGTGATAAAGCATTACCATTCAGTATTCAGAAAAATAAATAAATATATCAGTATTAGATTTGGAAGGGAAGCTTGAATGATTATATTTTCTTCTGATGTCACTAGTTCATAAATCCTGTAATTTCATTACTGATGCTTCATGTTATTGTTTTATCTGCATCTACCACTGCAATTAAAATTAGTGAAATCAGAAGAGCCAATAACAGAGGACTTGCACCTTTCAGTTATGGATAAATGGTTCCTCAAAATAATCTTTAGTTATGTCTGGTGAAACAGAAGGGCTGTTGAAGTGTCTGAGAATCTGAAATTTAGATTGTTGCCAAAATAGAATGGATTTCAAGCATGGCTGATATACAGGGAGAAATAAAAATAAAAAGAGCATTGTTTTGGTCACCTACTGACTGAAGAAAATAATTCATCCTCTCTGAAGGTGAATTTGTTTGTCCACTGGAAACATTTTCAGTGCCACAGCAGATTCTTTATGAAAGTATGAGTTGCTTCAAGGGCAGGTTGGAAAAGCTCTGGCAAAACTTGTTCTGCTGCAAGTGCAGCCTCTTCTCTGGAGGCTGGTAAGGACAATTCCTCCATGAGAAGCCCACAAGCACAATTTGATATCAGCAGTGAACAAAACCACACAGTGAGACCTTTCTAGCTACCATGGAACTACTCCCAGGGAGGCATAAAAAAAGTAAAAATCACTGCTCAAAAGGATAAAAAGTCCCTGTATCAAACATGGGTAAAATTGTTGTACACCATTGCAGAGTCTACCCGCTGGATGAACGAAATGGAGGAATTTTTTTGATGAATGAAAGAGGATTTTTAGTGGCTTTCCAAGGCAGTTCCGAGCTCTTACTGAGATCTCACCCAAAAGAAACCACCTGATCTGCTGGGCTCCTGTTGTGCTCCTCTGGGACCTGTGCCAGTGGTTTGAAAGGAAACCACCACATTTCAAAGCTACCAACAGTGGTTCAGACCAGTGATGATTGAATGGGAATTTATTATTTAATTAATCTCACTTCAGTGTCCAGGCAGAGCCTCCCACCACAATCCTCTCCCTGCCCCATGCCCAGGTGTGGGAATCTGAAAGCTCCTGGCAATGTGCAGGAGAAACTGAGGTTTTGCAGACTGAATACATTTCAGAAAAGTCAACCACCCCATGCACAGTTACTCCAATAATTCTTAGAGACATGCAGAACATTTCCATGTGAGGGAAGAATTATTGGGTGCAAAATATACGAACAGGTAAGTATCATAAAATCCTAGAATGGCTTGGGGTTGGAAGGAACCTTAAGGATCATCATCCCAACCTTCTGCCATGGACAGGGACACCTTCTACCAGAGCAAATTTCAGGTCTTAAACACCTCCAGGGACTGGCAGTCCACAACCTCTCTGGGCAACCTGCTCCAGAGCCTCACCAACATCACTGGAAAGAATTTCTTCCTAATATCTAATCTCAATCTACCCTCCTTCAATCCCCCCTTTTCAGGAATGAGAAGTCCCTCTCCAGCCTTGTTTTAACCCCCCTCTAGGCACTGGAAGGTGCCCTAAGATCTCCCTGGAGCTCTCTCTTCTCCAGGATGAACAGTCCCAATTCTCAGTCTGAATTCATAGGAGAGGTTTTCCAGCCCCTGAGCAGCACAGTGTCTCCCCTGAGGGCTGGAACACTTTTCATCATGCACCTGATATTTTTCTATCTTTAGGCTCTCAATGAAAGATGCAAACCCACTGTATTTTATGATTTCCCTCCTATAAGTCCTTAAGTGTGATATTCCAGCTACATCATTTATTTAGAAGGCACAGTGCCCCTTCCTCATGTTCCTGCTCACCAGCTGTGAGCAGAGTTGGGAAATCAACCCCTCAGTGACCCAGGACACGTCTCCTAATTTTAGAAACCTGGGAGAGACATCCTCACACATGAGCTCATTGTCAAGTCTCTTTTTATACCACCAGAGAGAAGCAGACATGTGAAGAAAGGGTTTTGTCTGACCCATTTTAACCATGTCCTTTAAACTTCCAGCTCCTGCCCCAGAGTGTGAAGGAATTCTGAACAGCCAGCCGTTTGTTGACATCTACACTGTGGATATCTAAATCTGGACAGAATAATCCACCTCCAGTCTCAAATATATGGATCAGCAATATGAAACCCAAAACAGCCAAGTTTCATCTACCACAAAGGATTGAAAAGGAATTTGATTGTTTTGGGTGTCAATAAATTGATGCTGATATATTAAAGGCAACAGAAAAGCTAAAAGAAGATTTAATACCAGACAGCAAAAGCTCTAAAGCATTCCATGGAAAATACTCCACAAAGAGCAATCTTACTAAGGCAAAGGAAAAGAACATCTTGATCTTTCCACTGTCTTTAATAGAGTAGTTATTTTTTCTTGAAGTTTAAATATTTTGTATTGGTTTTATTTACCTACTTTCTAAATTTGCTGAAATTAAAGCTTCTTCATGGGTCACAGCAGCCAAGGGTCTGACTCTATTTTCCTTTATAAACCAAGAAGACTTTTATTCTCCCTTTGTGTACTTAACTGGGAAAGTCCCTCAAGTCCTTGTTCCCACTCACCAAGTCTGTTGTCAATGACAAAACAGGATTCAAAAGGGCATTACATCAGGAGGTGGAGAGGTGGATTTTCAGAAAGGATTTACTGCTACAAAGGACAAAACCCTTCTCTGCTGCATATGAGTGTCTTGAGAGTCCCAGGCAAAAATCCCACACCTTTGCCTGAAAGAGCTGTCAATAAACAATGTGGAATTTTTTCACAGAATGGTCCACAAGGATGGATGTAGGCTTTGTTCTAATATTGTTCTAACATGTGAGCTGATGTGGGAATCTGAAAAAAGGCTGAAAAATATCCATTCATGACAGATGTATTCAGGCAGACTCTGCTGGTATCCAGTTTTTTCACCGTGCAGGAAAATTGCTGCTTAAGAAAACAAAATTTAAAAGGGAGCTGACAGAGCTCTAAAACAATTTTGCATGGATATATTTGAAAGAAATAGATTCAGCTGCTGCCTGGCTCAGGCATTTCAATGTTAATAAATATCTGTTAGCAATACTCAGTAATAATCCTTTTACTTTCCAGAGGAATTGGCTTTTGATTTTTTTTTTCCTTGCATAAAACTCAGAAAACACCTGTGAATTTTACTAGAACTCCCTTTTTAAAAGTGAAGATAAGGTGTGATTGCAAAAGTAAGAAATTGTAAACTGCAGATGCTGAGACTCGGTATGCAAACGAGAGTTTAGGTGTCCAAATATTCCTATATGAAGTAGGATTATCATTTTCATTTTCTTCCATGAGGACTTGAGTAGGAAATAAAGTAACGTGGTTTTGCAAGAAGAATGACTGCTGAAGAGGATTCACAGCTCTGGGGGGAGGAAGGACCTCTGGAGATTGTCTAGTCCAAGTCCCCTGCTCAAAGCAGGGTCAGCTACAGCCGGTTATTCAAACCCCATTTTCAATCAGTTTCTGAATATCTCAAATGTTGAGACTCAACAATTTATCTGAGCAACCTCTTTTAGTATTTGACCATTCTAACAATGACAAAGTGTTATTATCTTACAGCTGAATTTCCTGGATGTCTGTTTGTGCTTGATGCCTCTTGTCAGCACAGAGAAGAGCCTGGGTCCATCTCCTTTGCACCCTCTCATCAGGTATTTCTACTCATTGATAAGATCCCCCCAAATCTCTTCTCCAGGCTAAACAGGCAAAGGTCTTTGAGTCTCTTCCTGTAATTCCTTAACAATCTCTGTGGCTCCCCACAGAACCCACTGTGTTCGTGCTCTCAGCAGCCCAGCCCTGGACCAGCACTCCAGGGCTGAGAGAGAGGAATTATCACCTCCCTTGACGAGCTGCCAAGGCTCTTCCTCTGCAGCTGGTGATGCTTTTGGATTTCATCACTGCAAGGGCACTTTGCTGGCTCAGGATCCACTTTGTGTCCACCCAGAGCTTTAGGTCCTTCCCTGTGGAGCTGCTTCCCAGCAGCTGATTCCAGCCTGCCCTTGTGCATGGAATTATTCCTCTCCCAGAGCAGGACTTTGCATGTCTCCTTCATCTTTCTGCCTATTTCTCAAACCTCCGTTTCCTTCTGAGCAGCAGCACCATCAACCTCTTGGTCTATCAACCACTCCTCTTAGATTTGTGTAACCTTCAACTTTCCTGCAGGTGCACTCTGCCCCATCCTCCTGATCATTAGTGAAGACATTAACCAGCATTGCCACATCAAAAAGATCTTCACAGTTCAGCCCAGCCTGCCCAGGATCTCTCTACAGCCAGTGGAGGTGTAGGTAACCTCAGGGAGCAGTTTCTATGTGCTAAAGCTTGATGATTTAATGTCAGGTTGGAGGGGGATTGGAGGGACCTGGTCTAGTGGAAAGTGCCCCTGCCATGGCAGGGGTTGGACTAGGTGACTTCTAAAAGGTCCTTTCCACCTCAAACCATTCTATGGTTCTATGACACTATGCCTAATTTTGGACAAAGTGAATCACTGCTTTGCAAGAACCAATTTTCTTTTCCTCTGTTTGTTCAGGCCTGATGAGGGCAAACACTGAAAATTCCATTCCCAAAGTTTAAGACACTGAAGCATTAATGGTAAGCAAAACAGGGCCCTGATTTCCCTCTATGCTGCAGCCTTTTCTTACTTTCAGTACTGTCTTAGTTCCTTTTATTAGCACAGCCTGATAACTTCCATGTATGTTTTACTTCAGCTGTCCCCCATTACAATTTTGGTGGAGTGTTGGTTTTTGGGTTTTCATTATTTTCCTTTGAGTGGTTTCAATTAAATTGAAATTCCCTGAAGATATGAGCATTATAATTTGTCCTGACAAAGTACACTCTTTATCACTTCTGTGTAACCTGACAGCTCCTGCATTTCCTACTCCTCTAGCTTTACAGAATTTTCCTAACAAATAAAAAAACCCATCTAAAGCTATTCTAAACCAGATTTTAGTAAGTGTTGCTCAGCCAATTCAAGAAAGATATCCAAATTTACACTGTATAAAGATCTGATTAATTTCTTGATTATCTGCAAATTGTCAGAAACTCTTTGAAACTCCTAATCCTCTATATCCCATCCCTTCATATATGTGGTCATAAAGCCCAGCCTTTCCTGAGCTTTGACAGTTTGTGCTTTTCTGGGACATACGTATAAAACGAAACAAGACTTGTTATTTTTAAAAACAAACTCCATTTAAAATGCCTGAATTTTATAAATAAAATAAATTCTTATGACACAACAATTCTTCTCCTTCACATTATGCTGCTTCACCAGTACAGATACGATGAGACATTGAAGGTTAATGACATCTCAATTCCGGATATCTGAGTATTTTGACATTGTAATAACTTTGAATGTCTCTTTGATGGAGGTGCTGCTTCAGGCTCTCTGAAAATTCAGATGGACATGAGTGGGTCATGCATCCAGAGGTCAAGATTTTCCAGCTTATCTTTGCAGTGATAGACTCATGATAGCAGAGGCTATGGAACACAATCCCTCCCTGGGCACAGAATTGCTTTTCTTGGAAGGTCTCCCACATAACATCATCAATAAAATTATTGCCTTGATTGGCATTATTTTCCCTATTGCATTATCCATCAGATTTATTGTGCCCTTTTGTTATTGATGTTCCCAGAGGTCTGGTGAAATGACAAAACTTCTTAACTAAAGGCTGTAGACACTCCTGATGCAAACTACCACACGTTCAGGAAGCATCAGGCAAAACAAAACAGAAAAAAAAAAAAGTAATGTGAGAAGATTCCCTTTTCACAGCAGAACAATTATCCTTTTTAAGCATCTGGTATGTGATACTTCATTGCTAATATGAAATTAATACTGGGATCATAAAGATAACAATGTGCTGCTCCATTCCAGCAGGGCTTTAAGTGCTGCTTGGCAAGGGCCATCAGAATTGTTATTCCTCCACCACCAGGAAAACATGTTCTCTACCTGGCATATCCATGTTTTGCAAGAGCTCCTTGATGAATTTGCTTTCCTTGACTGGTGGTCTGTGTTTCCTTCCCTGGCTGTAGGTGTAAATGTTGTTTTTCCTGACCACATTGGAGGTTGTAAGTGCTGCAACCTGTCCAGCAACCTGTCCATCAGGCTCTGCTCTGACCCTGCTCAGCACAGGAGCAGACATCTCTCACAGGCAGAGGAAAGAGGAAGGGTTTATTCCCATTGTCTCTGAGAATCTTCCCTGTCCAGAACCTTCAAAACAATTCCTTAACTAAAAATATTCTATTTATCAGAGTGTGGTGCCACTGTTAATAGCCTCAATTAGCCCTGTTGATGTGCTGAGTGATTATCTTAAGATCAAACTGCCTTATAAAGCCAGCATTGCTCCCCAGACCTGAGCCAGGCTCCCTGGAAGGTGCTCTCAGCCCTGAGGAAATGCCAAGGGTATCTTTAACAAAGCATTCCACTATTTATTTAGCACAGGCAGACTCCATAGGAGTGTTCCTGCAGCTGGTGATGGACCCAAGGGCAAGACTCCAGTCTTGGAGCTCCAGCAACAGCACAGCAAACTCAGATCACCCCTGGGAAACCAGATGAGAGCAGGACAAAAGTAATAAAATAGGCAATGAAGTGGAGTAATCTGTTGGTTTGGAATGTGGTGAATATAAAGAGCAACTGATTGTATTTCCTGATGCCAAAGGAGTAAATACAAGATGATGTGAAGAAAACAGTCTGAAACAACCTTGGTATTGAGAAAAGGGTGCTTGGGAGTGTGGAAAAATGTCCAAGTTGTTCAGAGAGGATGATCAAATGGTCTTTCTTTGGTTCATGTGTACAATTCCTTGTCCTTTTCCTCAGTGCAAAGTCAGAGGCATTCTGAACACAAGAGCTTGTATTCACTGAGCACTCTGAGGCAGAATTCACAGACAATCTGTGCTGATGGCCCAGTTGAACATCCACACTCCCCCTCTACACTTCTAATCAACATCAAAAGCTTTCATGAGCCCAACTCCAGCCCATCTTGATAAAGGGATAGACAGATTTAATGTGTTTCCCAAATTCTCACTGGGTAGAGAAAAAGATACCTCTACTACTGTGATTCCTCAAGCAAATATTGTCAAGAAAATGTCTCCCAGAGCAGGCCTGAGGCTACAACCCTATCTCTTTCATTCTTAGAGACGTGAAAATCTCTTTTTTTTTTTTGTTTTAACAGTTTCACTCTTCTCTACTACACTGAAAGATAAGACTAAGACACTGCATGAGCATTTGGAAATTGTAATTTTTTTTCCCTCCACGTGTCCTATTGTCCTCCTTTCCCTATTGCATTTCTGACAGCCTGGGCTCCCAGCTGTGTCCCATATTGTGCTTAATAAACTCATTACATTTGAACATTATTAGGACCTTCCACAGCACGTGTTCTTGCAACACCAGGATGGAATCCAAGGCACATAAATCTGCCTGTCTGAAAGGGAACCATCTCTATCCACGCTGGCTTCTCTCAGCTCCTTCCACAAGACAAGAAATTGCCCTCAGCAGCACATGGCTTTGCCTTGCTCCCCAACAATGTGCTACTCATCTTGGCAAACAGAAGGGTAATAAAGCACAAAACCAGTTTGATTAGCTCAGGAGAGCCTGTGTGGAATAGGCACAGTTCTGAGAACAGCAGAAGGATCAAATTAAAGAGGAAGAAAAGTGACTGAAATCCAAGTCAGTGTTGGTTAAGCTCGAGGTTAAGCTCGGAATTGGAAAAAAGCTTTGGACCTTTTTTGGAAAAAAGGCCTGAAAGTGCCTTCCAGAGAGAGGGGGGAAAGTAAAAATAAACTTAGAATTTTGAGAGGACTCCATATAATGTGACTACTTTGTAAGCCCATTTCTCTGACACATGGAGACACTGCAGTGTTAAAGATACAGATTCCCAAGCACATGGCTCTGTCTCCCACCTTTCACCTTAGAGCACAGAGTAAACTCATGTCTCTGCCATGAGGAAAACTGTGATGAGGAAAAATGCATCCCTGGAGGTGTTTCAAGGGCATATGGATGTGATACTTGAGCACAGGGTTTAGTGATGGACCTGGTGATGCTGAGTTAATGGTTGGACTCAATGATCCTGGGGGTCTTTTCTAGCCTATGATATTCTATGATTCTGAAAGCTCTGACACAAAAGGCAGTCATAGCCTGACAGAAAGAAATGTGTCTGGAGAAAATATTGTCTAGAGAAAAGAGTTTAGAGCAAGATCTTTCCCTTTCCCTTTCCCTTTCCCTTTCCCTTTCCCTTTCCCTTTCCCTTTCCCTTTCCCTTTCCTGAAACTTCCCTGAAACTTCCCTGAAACTTCCCTTCCCTGAAACTTCCCTGAAACTTCCCTGAAACTTCCCTTCCCTGAAACTTCCCTGAAACTTCCCTTCCCTTCTTCCTCTCCTCTCCTCTCCTCTCCTCTCCTCTCCTCTCCTCTCCTCTCCTCTCCTCTCCTCTCCTCTTCCCTGCCCCACCCTCTTCCACACCCCTTTTACTTCAAACCCATTTTCATACACCTTTAGTTTATAAAAAGCTGGATTAGCCCAGTTTTCCACCTTGCAGCTTCTTCCACTTGGGAAGAAGGATTTCCATGGATTTTTCTGGCACAATCTCTCCTGCTAAAATGCTGTCTAAGGGTTAGAAGCCAGTGGGGATTTGGGGTTGAGTGGCTCTGTGGACAGCTAGGCAGTTACAGGGCTAGAAAACCTTTTTCCTGCTTTCTGGGCTAATTCATTAAATGAAAAGCCATTTAAACCACTCTGATTTCCTTGCAGAAGCCCACTCTGCTCTCCAAAGCTCAGAACACTTGCCAGCTCTACTGCAAAGAAGCACCCCGGAGTCTGGAGCAGCAGCTGCAGGAGCACAGGTGAGAATCCCCCAAACTACACAGAAAAATTACTCTCAGGAGTAACAGAACTGGAACTCTCTTTGTCCATAAAGGTTCACTTCAAAACTTCTTTTAAAAACAAGAACAAGTCCTGCTGTGTGTTTACAAATTTCTCTGCCTGATCTTCAGCTCCCAAATTCCCCAGAGCAGTGAAGAGCAGGCTTTAAAATACCAACACAATGCATCTCATTGTTAACAAACTGAATTAAACAATGCATGGGGTTAGCTTAAAAAACGGATAAAGTTATCTAGCAAAGGAGATGTGTGATACCATGGAAAGGTGATGCAAAATTAAATGAGCAGGATTGCATGGGGTGCTTGGAGCTGTGTGAGTGCTCCAAATGAGCAGAAATAATTGTTTTTCTGTCCTGGCTGCAGGCTGCACCAGAAGAGGCTGTTCCTGCAGAAGCAGTCCCAGCTGCAGGCCTACTTTAACCAGATGCAGATAGCTGAGAGCTCGTACCCCAGGGCCAGCCCTCTGCCCCTGCCCTGCCCCGAGGAGCTGCAGCCCCAGCAGCAGCAGCAGCAGCAGCAGCAGCAGCAGCAGCAGCAGCAGCAGCAGCAGCAGCAGCCAGCCCAGTTCAGCCTGCAGCAGCCCCTCAGCCCCGTGCTGGAGCCCTCCTCAGGGCAGGTGCACTTTGAGCCTTTCCTCAGGCAGTTCCCCAAGGTGCAGCTGGAGCCCCCCAGCCCATCCAGGCTGTCCCCCCCCAGCCAGGGGCAGGGCCAGGGGCAGCCAGCACAGTTCCCATTTCAGACTGGTGAGCTGCCCTGTGCCCAGCAGTGCCAGCTGCCTGCAGCAGAGAGCCAGAGCAGCTCAGCAGAGGCACAGCCCAGCTACGACCCCCTGCCCCTGCCAGAGCTGCCAGGACTCTTTGATTGTGAGATGATGGAGGCTGTGGATCCCCAGCACGGTGGCTACGTCCTGGTCAATTAACAAATCAGCACCCAGGAAGGACAAATGGAGAAGCATGTGAATTTTTGGTTGGTTTTTTTGTTTTTTGGGGTTTTTTTTCTATTCTCACCCCTTGGGAATTCATGGTAGTTTTTCGACCCTTGAATTGAGAGGGGAACTAAAAATTCACCTGGCTGGAAGAAAAGAAAAAAAAAAACATAAGCAGGAGGTGTTTGGTCCCTGTGGCCTGGGCTGGAGAACAGGGAGTGCAGCTTCACCCCACAAAGGAGGCAAAAAAGGTGAATTCCAGAGGAAGGAAATCACCCCTTCTAAAAAAATTCAGAGAGTTTGTCAGCATCCATCCAACATCCACTTGTAGAGAGGAGCGTGAGTGCACACTTCTCCTACTCCCTGGCAATAAAAGCAATAGTTTTCATTGAAATTCAGGGTGGATTTGGGTCTGCACTGATGGCAGCTGAAATCTTCTGGAGGAGCTCGAGGTGGAATTCAAGGGAAGTTGCCCTTAGCTGGAGCTCCTGGTCTGGAACTACTCCTGAGCATCTCAGGCAGCTCCAGTTCCTCCTGCTGGCACCTGAACAGGATTTCCCAAACCTGCCAAGGAGCTCCCCACTGTCTGCAGAAGGAATCTGCAGCAAGGGACACCTTGACTTTGTCAGAAGAAACCTGGGACTGTGTGGAGAGACCTCTGGGTGGGGATCTGGAGGATCAAGGATGAGCCAACAGAGACAGAAGGTAAGAGAGCCATGAGAGAAAGAGCAAGAGCTGCAGGAAATGGGATTAAAAAAAAAAATCCACCTATGTGGCTTTTAAAATCACCCCCTTTTGCAGGAGGGCTCTGTCCTGGAGAAGTTCTGCTCATTGGAAAGGATCCACCTGTCCCTGGGTTGCATTTTAAAAAACAAACAAGCAAACAAAACTGTGGTTTGAATTTGCAGTATGTGTCGCTGGTGGTTTCTTGAGCTTTGTATATTTGGACAATTATTTAGGGTTTTAGAACTTTAAGGATAAAGAAAACGATGAGCTTATAAAAAGTTAAAAAAACACCCCTGTGAAGTGATAGTGCTGTGCCTTTTTCAGTTCTTTATCAGCCTATATGCTTTTTTCTGAAGAAAGTAGACAATACCCCATTTATATCCCTGCTGTGGCCAAAGTCCCTTCAGAGCACACGTCCCACCATGTGGGACTTGTTTAACTTCCTCAGTGTTTGAGTGGCTCGTGTATATAGGACACTGAAAGTATCTCAGCAATACTTCAGCATCAAACTGTTGATGTGTCAAGCATTCCAAGGGATGCTCCAGCTCCAGCAGGAGTTGTGTCTGCAGATTTTTCCAGTGGTGAAATCCAAGTCAGAGGAGGGGGGGTGGCTCAGGGAGCTGCAGGAAGCTGAGAGCCCAGTTTGGGGTTGTCTCTGAGCCTGCAGTGGCCAGTGGCCAGCCCAGCCCTTTCCTGAGCTAGCTTTAAGCACAATTGCAGCTTCATCAAAGCACAAGGAGCAGAGGAGCTGTGCTGATCACCCCCAGGTTTAATCTTTGATACTGCACATCCCAAGGGGGGAGGGAGGGATAATCAGCATTTAGAGCAATAAGAGCACAGTAAAAACCTGGAGCAGGAGGAGCTCAGTGGAGGTGACAGGAGGCACCTGGTCCCTGTGTGCTCAGGGAGAGACAATTCTGTTCTCTGGAGCCTGCTCTGCCCAGACCTGCTCAGCTTCTGCCTCTGCTGGCACTGGGATCCTCAAGGAGAGTTTCAGGGATCACAGAGAAAGCTCTGCTGCAAGCAGCTGAGAGAAAAGGGTTTTGTTGTGTGGCTCCCCTTCCAAAGGAAATCTGACACAGTGGAACACACAAACCCAGGACACCTGGAGCCTGGCAAAAACTGCAGCAGAACAGAGCAAAGATGGAGCAGAGTCCTGTCCTTTCACTCCTCCTTGCCTGCCCCACAGTTCTGGGATGTGCAGAATGTCCCAGCACTCAGAGCTGGGCACTGGGAGCTTCCAGGACAGACAGGAGCTGCCTCACTGCCACAACAATCACCACTTCCTTCCCCACCCAGCTCCAGGGTCCTGCACGTTTCAGGACTCAAAAGATAAAAATAATTCCCTTCTGGAGTTCTGCAGTTCATTTTTCAGGATGTGCCAACCAGGCTGAGCTCCTCTGAGCTTTGCAGTGCTGGGCAGGGGGAAGCTGCAGTATTTTTTAATGTACTTTAGACTGACTCTTTCCCCTCAGCCAAAAGCATATTTAACATTTCATGTAATTTCCTTTAAGCCAATTAGGACTAAAAGGCTTCTGAAGCCTTCTCATCCAGAGAGGATCCATTGGGCACCACTTCCTTCTACTTTGAAGTGGCTTTTTTGTTCCAGTCTGTTCTGTTCTGCCATTAGAGAACTGTGTACACTACTGTTAGAGTAATTATTAGCTTTATTATCTCGTACTACAGCCTCCTTTGAAGAGACTTTGGTGTGATGTACATGGGGTACAAATTTCATACGGAGAAAAGTGCAATATGTGTGTGTGTGGTATGTTCTTTAATGTATTTTTTTAAGGATTTAGAGGGTTTTAGTCTCTGCTTTGGGATAAATGCACTAGTTTTGTGAGCTCCAGTTTGGCAAGTTCATCTGTAGTATTTACATGCAACTGATCTGCTGGACTCTGTAAAGCAGTTACAGTGTATTAACACAAAATAAAGAATATGTGCATTTCATTTTTTAAATTTCTAGTGAGCTGAAGCAGCGCCTGCCACTCTTGTCTTCATTAGGGTCAAGTTATTTTCTCTCTGAGGCACAAAACAATTGATGTCTGCTGCAAACACTGCATTTTCTAGACTCAGGTTTGCCTCCCTTGGTTCTGACACACTTGGGGTTGTTGGCACCACTGACTTTGCCAAATAGGAATTTGGAGGAAACACTGGAAAACTTGGTGCCACAGGATTGGCACTTTGCACTTCCATGAATAGAAGGCTCATTCAAAAGTGATTAAAGTGAGATCAAAAACCAGTGGAAAAATCCTCAGCAGCTCTTGTTTTACCATCACTGGTGACATTCCTGTGACCCTCATGCTTCCTGCTGATCCCAGAGTGTGATGTTTGGAGATAAAATGCAAAAGTTCATGGAGAAGCAGTGGATTCACTTGTGGATTCACCTTTTAAGTGGTGACTCAGCCCCAAACAGCCCCCCCTGAGGGGTTCTTGTGACCCACAGGGACACAAAACCCTTCACCCAAGGGGTGTGTGACACCCTGAGCACCTGCCCAGTCACCTCCCGTGTCCCCAAGGAGCCTCCAGCCCTGCTGGGGCTGCTTCCCATGGTCCTGATCTCTGCTGGTCCCAAACTCCCCAGAGAGCACCAAGGGGGAAGTGCCTGCATGTCCTGCCCAGCCAGGGACACCACAGGGGCTGCACAGACAGGGACTGACTGAGCTGTGCCCAAAACAGGGAATGGGGACAGGGAAACACCAAAAACCCTTCACAGAGTGACTGGGGCTGCACAGTGAGACTGAACTGTGCCCAAAAACAGGGAATGGGGACAGGGAAACACCAAAAACCCTTCACAGAGTGATTGGGGCTGCACAGTGAGACTGAGCTGTGCCCAAAAACAGGGAATGGGGACAGGGAAAACACCAAAAACCCTTCACAGTGTGACTGGGGCTGCACACTGACAGTGAACTGTCCCCAAAAACAGGGCATGGGGACAGGGAAACACCAAAAACCCTTCACAGAGTGACTGGGGCTGCACACTGACAGTGAACTGTGCCTAAAACAGGACATAGGGACAGGGAAAACACCACAAACCCCTCCACACTCCCAGTCCATCACTGCTCATAGCACAGCGAGGCAGGGAAGGTTCAGGGGCTGGTGGCACCCCTGGCACAGCAGTGCCACATCATGACAGGGTCACACCGAGGTGACAGCACAGGGAAACAGCCCTGGGAAATCCAACAGGAGCTTTAAAACTGGGGCTGGACCCTGTGCACAGCTCTGCTGCTGAGCTGGTCTGGGAAATCCAAGGGGAGACTTAAAAGTGTGCCTGAATTCTGTATGCTGAGCTGGCTTGGAAAATCCAAAGGAAAGCCTTAAAATCATGTCTGAATTTAATGTACACAGCTCTGCTGCTAAGCTGGTTTGGAAAAATCCAAAAAGAGCCTTGAAATTGTACCTGAATTCAGTGCACACAGCTCTGCTGCTGAGCTGGCTTGAAAAATCCAAAGGAAAGCCTTAAAACCGTATTGGAATTCCATGGGCACAGCTCTGCTGCTGAGCTGGCTTGGGAAATCCTGCAATTGAGGAATATGTCAGGCTGAATATAAAATAACAGCAGGAATTAATTCACCTCTCCTCCCTTTCTCCCTCCACTGCTGGACAAAGGGCAAGCCTGGAAAACGAGGCAGAAATTCTGCAATGCTGACCCTGATGGGAACAGGGCCAAGCAGGTCACTGTGGGGAAAGAATTGCAAGTTCACCAGAGGGTTTTGCTGATTCAGGTGATTTTTCTGATGGGAATGTTGCATTGGAGGGGAGGTCAGATGGCAAAGAGCTCATCTGAAATGTGAAGGAACTTCTAATTGGGTGACTCCAACAGGGCATCAGCTGTGAGTTTGAGGCAAAGCCTCAAAGGGATAAGAATCAGGGAAATTAATGGAGAAATAAGGGAATTGTTTCCAGTGCTTTGAGGATTCCATTGCACCTCGAGGTACAGAGAATAACTCAGTGCCACTGACTGAGCTTTGCAAAGTCCTTTGCTCCTGTGCAAAGGATTTCCCAAACCCACTGGGGATTGGGTTTCACAGAACCCTCAGTGGGTTTTGGGGGTGAAGGCAGCGTGTGAGGGTTTATTTTGGGATGTATCCACACAGAAATGGCCAAAACATTTCCTAAGAGCAGAGGCAGCTGCAGCAAGCCTGGGTTTGGAGCCAGGGGTGCCCCTCTCCCCTCACCAGGCATTTGTGTCAGGGGTGATTTTGGACACAGCACAGCAGGCTACAAGTCCTCCATTAAGTGATTTATTTTTTTCCCCCTCTAAACAAGATGTAAAAATCCCTGTTTTATAATGAAAAAATCATGAGAGCAGGGTTAAAATGCAACCAGATTTTTCTCAGCAGAGTGTGAGGACAAGGCTTCAGTCCAAGCTCCACTCTGCCCTGCTTTGGGGCATTTCTTTTTGGGAAGACACCAAGTGTCCCCATGGAAGGAAAGCACCAGGAAATCCTTCCAGCAAGGTAAAAGTCCCACAAGCTGCTCAGATCCCACATCAAAACCCACAGGGTTTTATCTGGAATCACACAGAGGAGCTGCTCCCTCCCCAGGAAGATCAGCCAAGTCCTACAGAATTACAGAGCAACCTTAGACATCTATCATTAAATATTAATAAATATTCTAATGGAGCTTTTAATTATAGCATCTATACATGCTTAAATCCACTGTTATTTATATCTGCTCGTAATTGCTCATTAATCACACAGCAAGTCAAGCTGGAAGCACCTGAAAAATTCCACTTGAGCTTTGAAAATGATCATGGGTCAAAGGGATGGAAGCAACCCCAAGTTTGCCTTCAGGAAAGCTGGACCACTCTCACAGAGAAGGGTTTTTCCCCAATATCCAACTTAAATTTCCTCACTTTAATTAGAAAAGTTCTCATCCAGTTATTCCTGAGAGGTTCAGGGAAATATTCCCATGGAAAAGGCAAAAACACCGACCTGACTTTGGGGCTTTATTCCCCTCCCTCCCCTGCAAGGGTTTAAATAGGGACTTAAAAGGTTCCTGGTTTTCCAAATGGATTCCAGGATTCTTGTCAAGGCTTCCCAGGATTTATTCCCCTCACTCCCCACCCTGTGTGTCTCTTAATTTTGACTGCACCACCAAGGGTAAGAAATCATGAACTGGAATTTTGAATAAACCCCTCAAAACAGCTAAAAGTGCAAAGGGCAGAGCAAAAACCAACCAGAGAAAAACTGATGAATTGACCAAATAATTCCCAACAGGAGAGACGAACCCAGCCGGTGCCAAAAGATAAAATAAACACCTTTTTAAACAATGATTTCTCCTTTCTGAGGCAGCACTAAATGGAGATAAACTGGTGCAAATCACCTTTCAAAACCAACGTGGAGCTCTCCTGCACACAAGAGCTTTAAATCTTCCTCCTGGGGTTGTAAATCCCAGCAGGGACCAGGCTCACCCAGCAATGAGTTCCACAGCACAAGGGACCATTGGGGATTTTTTTTTTTATTCGGAATATTTTTTTTGGCATCAGCTCTGAGGGCACAGAGATGCATTTCATTTGGCCAAGCTGCAGAAAGCAATTAAGGACCAGGCTGCCTTCCCCTACCAGTGGAGGAGAAAAGTTTCCTGCTGGAGCCAAACAACTTTAACAAATCAAACAGTTTGCCAGGGAAGATCTTTGCCAGGGAGGATCTTCTCTTGTTAGAGAAGCAGAAAGGAAATGCTGCTCTGAAAGGCAGGGCAGCAAATGTCATTGCTCTCTGAAAAAAAAATTCTTTGGGATCATAGGAATTAAGTAATTAAGTGTTTTGATAATTGAAAATAAAGAGAGCAAGAATTTGCAGGGACAAAGCTCCAGGTAATGTTACACACCAGTGGTGCACACACCAAAAATCCTTTTGGGAAAGGCTCTGGCAAAGTTTATCAGGACTCCTAAAAACTGCTGGAGACCATCCTTGTTACCCTCCCTCCTGGATTTTTGTGTGAGCAGGATTGGGATTGAATAAATGATCCTGGGGCTCCCCCTTCCCGAACTCCACCTTCCTCGGGGCAGAGGGGCTGGAACACTGAGAGGAGAAGATGCAAACGTGACCTGGCAGTCACTGGAAGGTTCCCCAGCCTCGTCCTTACTTTGTGCCACTGCTGCACAAACAAAAGCTGCCAGTGTGGGAGACTCTGGGGAGAGATTCCAGCGAGGCAGGAGGAGCAAACACCAAAAACAAGAGAGCAGCAGCATTTTAACAGCTTGTTTGGGAGGGTAAATATTGACTGGTGAAGGGGGAGAAGCCAGCTCATCCTCCTTTTTGGTGGCACAGAGGAGGAGCCCTAAGCCAGCGAGAGCACAGAACACAAGGAAATCCCTCAGCAAATATTTCTGGAAGGTGGGACTGGCTGATTGATCTGCACAATGGCTCTGTTCAGGGCAGGAGAATCCCAGAGGCTGCTGCAGCTCCCCGAGAGGGGCTGAAAACATCCAGGGAATTCCCATGGCTGGGAAATGGGTTCTCCACACCCCTGGAGGCAGAAGAGAGCACAGGAGCACAAAGTGCTCCAGCAGAGCAGGAAACCAAGCCCAGCTCCTCCTGGAGCCTCCCTGCCCTCTTCTATCAAGGAGTTCTCTCCAGAAGCTGCAGGAATCTGCTTTTCCTTCGGCAGAATTTGCTGTCCAAGCACCATCAGCACTTCAGTCAGCTGAGGCAGAACTGGCCAGGGCTATTTAGGGCGTGAAGAGCCGAGCACAAGAACACATCAACAGTTTTCATCATCCCTCTGGGAGGTGCAGAGTCCACAGAAACGCATCTGTGAACTCAAACAGAAACAGAAACAGCAGAGCCACAGAGTATCCCGAATGGAAGGGACCACAGCGATTGTGGGGTCCAGCTCCTGGCCCTGCACAGGCACCCCAAAATCCCACCCTGAGTGTTATGAAGAAATCTTTCAGAGAAAGTTTTACCCCGCTCCCCGCTCCTGTCCCCGCGGGACTGCAGCCGATCCCGATCCCGTTTCCGATCCCGACCCCGTTCCCGCTCCCTTTCCTGTTCTGATCCCGATCCCGTTCCCGCTCCCCTTCCCGTTCTGATCCCGATCCCGTTCCCGCTCCCCTTCCCGTTCTGATCCCGATCCCGTTCCCGCTCCCCTTCCTGTTCTGATCCCGATCCCGTTCCCGCTCCCCTTCCCGTTCTGATCCCGATCCCGTTCCCGCTCCCCTTCCCGCTCTGATCTCGATCCCCATCCCGTTCCCGCTCCCCTTCCCGCTCTGATCCCGATCCCCATCCCGTTCCCGCTCCCCTGCTGTCCCTGATGCCCATCCCGACCCCATTCCCGCTCCCGCGGGAGGGAGGGGGGCGCTGCCCGTGGCTTCAGCCCCGCACTGGGATCCCGGGCAGGGCAAGTGGTTTCACAGGGATAAAAAAATTCCCGGGGACATTCCCCAGCGAAAGTTCTACAGCGGTTAAAGTTGTATGTTTTTATAAATGTTTCCAGTTGTCTGTAATGTTAATTATTAATGTTAAGTTCTTGGCCTCACCCGGTTTTCAGCCCCAATTGTCTTATCCCATATCCCTTTCCCCTCGCGTCGGGTTAATGCCCTCGCTGCCTCCCTAAAATGGCGCCTGTGCCAGAGGAGGAGGAGTGACGTCAGTGGAGTACATGCAAACGAAAGACGCAGAGAATGCTGGGACAGAATTCACACCTGAAACCCCTAAAATAACGAGCCCAGATAACATCTCAGACTGAATGTAGCGTTCCACAGCTGGGAAAAATAACAGAGAAGGCAAGGTCACCACCTGGAGCTGCTCTGTGTTGTCACCGTGACCTGAATCGCGCCCTACCATCAGGACCTCCCCTTACAGTAATGAGGTACATTAGTTTATCTGTGGCCCCGTGAGGACGAGAGACCCAGCGCTGCCTGTGGAGCCGGAGCTGAGCAGCTTCTCCTGCTCCGTGCCGCCCTTGGGGAGCAGCAGCAGCGCTGTGCGCGGCCGTTCGGGTTCCCCGCCCGGAGCTGGTCTCTAATAAAGGCCTTATAAAGGAGCAGGTCTCCTGGCCCGTTCATTTCACCCCTGATGCACATTTACTATAAACTAGAAAACACCAAGTATCCGATTCATCCAGACAGAGGTCCCGGGTCTGCTGTGAAATACAAGTCAACAGCAGAAAAGGGGCACTTGGAGAAAGGATTAATCTTTCCTTAAGGCAAACTGCTGAAGTAGAGCAGATAAAATATCCTCTAAGACAGCTTATTTCTCCTTAGTGTCAATGCAGAGAGGCTATTGCATTTATTTTACGAAACATGGGTCTAATTTAGACAAAAACTGCACTCCAGGAGACCCAAAAAAGGCTAGGGGAATTTGAATTAATCTGACTTAAAGCAGGAGGCATGGCTCTCTCGGTTTTTTTTGTATCATATACACACCAATCACATTTTTTTTAAGTTGCAAGAACATCAAGTCTAATTCCTTAGGTTTTTTTCCTGTGCAAAAAGGCCCTCAGGATCTAAAAATCTGCCTGCCTGCATCCCATGCATGCTTTGTTTACATACCAGGATCTCGAATACCAGCTGAGCACCCATCCCAAACATCCATTCCTATTGCTGGTGGTCTGGCTGGACTTGGCACTGCCCAGGGTAAAGGAACATTTCAATGTTGCAGCTGAAGGAGACACACAGGTTCTGAACTGGATCCACCCATACATTTCAAATCCTGGTAAAGCAGATGAACACATTTCACATTGCACCAGTCAATCTAAAATTACTAAATCCAGTTGTTACCACGCTGTTCAGGAGAGGAATTACCTACCTTTAAGGGTATTTATTATTGTATGTGAAGACAGTGTGTTCCATGACTATCACTGCTGGTTTATCGTGGGTTTTAATCTTATTTTCTGTTACAATTCATCCTGAATTGTGGCTCTGTCAGAGCAGCTCTTTTCAAGCACGTTCTCCTTTCTCTTCCCTAGAGGGCAGCCCACAGCCACATACAAGCAACTCCCAGCCTGATAACATGACAGGAGTCAAAAGAAAGTTCTTGACAGGACAGCTGAGTTTTAGTCCGATAAATCAGGGGCCAATTAAAACCTAAATTATCAAAACCCAGCCTCATAGTGCGGTCCCAAACCTGAGCCCAGGATTCGAGATGCACCCTCAGCAGTGCTGAGTAAAGGGACATTAGTCCAGGTCAAAGAATCATCAAATATCCTGGGCTGGAAGGGATCCACAAGGATTGATCCTAAAGTATGCCCAAAAATTCTCCGAGATGTTCAAATGTTGGCAGCAGCAGAAGAAAGGAAGACATTTTTTATATCAGACCATCAAACAGCCTGAATTAATAAAATTAAATTAAGGAACAGATTAGGATGGAATAAACCTAATTTATTTATGTATTGCTTTCCATAATTTTAAAACCTGGTTTTATGCAATTGGTTTTTAGCATTTTTCACTTTCCTTTTCTTGAGAAGAAATGAATAATAATGCCTCTGGGATAAAATACTTAAGGAAGATCAAAAATAATTAAAAAAAAAGTGTGTGCTTTGAAACAAAACTGTATGTTTAAAGAGGATAAGTAGAAAATTTTAGAATAAAACTGAAAATATGTAAAGTGCACTTAAATCTCTGTTTTTTTTTCCAGTGACTGTAGCTACAAAGTTCAGACTAGGAAATCAGGATAGGTGGGAAAGAGGCTGGAAAGAGGCAATAGGTATCGTGTCTCTGATCAGGGCAGGCAGCAAACACTGCTGCTACTGCTGTGGTTGGAAGCTCTCTTAAAGAGAAATTTCA
>JAOTQP010001286.1:3157063-3176551 GCA_026413545.1 Cichladusa arquata
TTTTTTTTTTTTTATAATATCTGGGGAAGTTATTTCAGGAATATTTTTAAGTGGATATATATTTTAATTTCTATTTTTTTCAATGAATTTTCCATATTGGACCATGTAATATAGTTCATTCTGATTTAGTTTCTAGCAATTCATAATTTAATCAAGAATGACTGTCTAAGAATTGAACAGAAATTAAAAGCACATTTGGAAATGCACACACACAATGTTCTAAGCTCCCCTACCCTGACTGAGGAAGGGAAAACAAAGTTGCTCATGACATTGAAATTTATTGCGAATTACATGATGCCCTGAACAAAGAAAGAATCATGTGGTGTTAGTGAATTGACTGTACTGCTCCTGGACAAAGAGTTCTTCCCAGTTAATTATTAGTGCTTAAATTATAAGCAGAGATATTTTAGTCTCTTTCTGCTGCTAATAAAAAGAGCCTGACACCTCCGTGGCATGAATCATATTTTGACTTCAGTCACTCTTTGGTTTCCTTGGTTAAATAGGAAGTCTGTACTGACTGCCCTCCTAATTCAGAAATAATAGAGTTTCTCCTTTTTTTTCTCCCATGTTCCTCCTCAGTTTCACAACATGTTGTGATCTCTAATGGTTCTCCCACCTCGCAGATTGTGTCTTTTCATAAGAGTTTCAGTCAGCCTTGTTTTCTTGGAAACCAAAACTAAATTCCTATGAATGTTCTCAGGGTCTTTAATTGCCAGGATGAAGAGTGGTATTCACCCTGCATGGTTTGTTCAGAAAAGAATAAAAAATTTGGTCTCATTGCTACGGTAGTTAGTTTTCAGCTAATTCCAGGTCATTCTCTTTCAAGGACATCCCATCCCTGGAAGTGTCCAAGGCCAGACTGGACAGAGCTTGGAGACAGTGGGATATGGGAGATGTCCCTGCCCATGGCAGGGGGTTGAAATAAGATAAACTTTAAGATCCCTTCCAACCCAAAACATTCTAAGATTCTATTATATTTTCTTCCCTCAGATCACATTACAAATACTTTTTTCAAAATCTACTGTGAATGTTGACAAATATGGGGGTTGATGACTTTTGTCAAGATTTGTCTCTTAAGCATGATTTGGGTTTGTTTTTTGTTTGTGTTGGGTTGGGTTTTGGTTGTTTCCCCCTCCCCCCATTTCACAGCCTTATTTTTTCCTTTTACAAGCCTAATTTTGGGGGTTGGTGAATCCATTCCATGGCAGTGGGATTGGTTTTAAGGAGTGTCCACCCTCGACGTCCCCCACCATCAATGTCACAGGCATGACCTCCCAACTTGCTACCATTTACTGGACATTTTAAAAAATCCTGCAAAGTCTGTTCCTTAAGGGTGTCAGTGGATTTAAGAATGCCAACAGTTTTAAGATATGATAAACGAAAATTCTGATATGCCAATGTGAGCTACAAAAGGAGAAAAGAAAGACAACCCAGTAAAAAACCAGCCCTTCTGAAGAAAAGTGCCAGTTGTATGTACACTGACTTCTGAACATCTCTAGAGCACTAAAAACAGACGTGAAGAAAATGCTCTAAAATTGCTCTTGTTGTTATTGTCTCTAAGGAAACAACTTCCCAGGAATCTGCAAGTGGAGTGTACAGGCTCTTTGATGTGCAGCCAATCTCTCTTCCAGCACACTTCCCAACTCTCTGGCACATCAGGTCTGTCCACCAAGATCTCTCCTGCCCTGTCTCAGCTGAGGCCTCACTTCATGCAGGGTTTGAACTCTGATGCTCCAGAAAAGCCATGATCCAGACTTGCCACAACATGAAAGACACAGAGCCATGACTAAACTGAGGGGTTTTGCCTTAAGATACTTCTGCAATCCAACAGCACTGCCAGGAGAGCTAGAATAGCACAGGGGCTGGGGGATGTGGGAGGCACAAGGCAGAAATTTTTTCTGTCTGTTCATTTGTAGTGTTTTTTCCAGCCACTCTTCACACACTCCCCCCACACACACAGTGACTGAGATGTGTGCTGGGTTTGGATTGAGGCAAACGGGTTTGTAGAAATTGTTTAACCTCTTCAGCCCTTCAAGCAGAGTGGCCATCTGCACACTGCCTGTTGGGAATGATGAGAGATTGGATCAACTCTGGTTTGAGCCCAGACATTGTAAAGAAGAATCTCAGCTGACCTGCAAACCCATTCAACATGCAAATTATTTATCATTCATTTAATAATAATTTAATAATGGTTTAGTGACCAAATTCACAGAGTTTAGGATGTTCCCTAGTGGTGTTCGATTTCCCAGCATCAGCACAGCCAATGTTTTCCTGACTTGTAGGGTCCCTCACATCCCAAAAATCTTGATAACCTGTTCTGCTGAAATACATTCAAACAGGAGCACGCAGAGCAGATATTCTCTGTCACCAGTTCTGCTGCAGACTAAGGAGCAAATAGTGGCTAAATTAATTGAAAAGAGACAGCACAGAACAGGCAGCAACCAAGGAACAGGATTATTTTTTTAATTACTGGAGACTAAGCCAAGACTTAAAGGAAAAAATGGTTAAATAGAGTCTGTGTAAAGACTTCAGTAATATAAAATCACTTCAGAGCATTTGAAATTTGAAAATATTTTCTCGTTACCATGGACAGGTGTCAGATCTGGCTTCCTAAGGCTCCTTGGAGGACTAAAGCATTTTTATCCAAGAACCAGAACATGTCTTTGTAAACAAGTTTTATTCTAGTGTGTCCTTATCTTCTTGCAGTCTCTACTCTTCTGTTCTCTTCTCCTTGTATAAAAGGGTAACCTGGCTCTCTTTAACTCTCATTTCTGAGCTGTGTAGACCAAAAGTGCTTAAAAGGTCTAAAAGCAAAGCTTCTTTGTCCAAGCCAGCAGCTGGACCACAGTGAATCCATCTGTCAATGGCAACAAATCAATAACCACAGAACAATCCCCTGCCAGGGGAAAAATCTCTGTGCAGCCAGCAAGGAGCCTTTGCTTTTATGTTAAACTCATCACCCACCTTTGGATCAGAAGAGATTTCTCAGTTCCCTCTTTGTGAACCAGAGGAAGCTCAAGGAGTAGCCAACAACCACCAGTGGTGGTTTCATAGCAGGGGCAAGAAAATGGCTTTAATATTGGAACTACAATATGAAATACATCAGGTTTGGAACCCTCCTTGGCCTTGAGGTCAAGAAATGGCTGTGCCATCACTCTTGCTCACTCTGCCAAACTGCTTCACCACCAACCAAAACAGCCTCACCCCAACTGCTTGTGGAAACACTCTCTGGGCCCTGTTTGCAACTCCTATTTGCCTTCATTTATTAAATACCTTCTTTAGATATTGCATAGAGAGTTTGGAGATCAGATTCTCCCAGGTTACTGCAGATTCTGGCTGTTTCCCTCCCTCCAGAGCCCTGTAAATGATTATCTGCCTTCCTCACCATTTCCAGTCTCATTGGTATTCATGGCAGTGCTGTCGAGCAAACACACCTCTGCTGAAGAGATCTTAATGAAAACAGTTTCTGCTCATCTAGGGAGATTCATTTCATCTCAAAAAGACAACAGAAATTTCTGCCACTGTGCAGAGTGGAGATAAAAAAAGAAATGTTTGACGACGAGTCTGTGCCTGTCTGAGCACACAAGAACTCTGACGTGAGTTTTCCTCAGATAATTCCTTAACTACCAATTTAGGATAATGACAGCGACACTTTTAAGAAATCCTTTGGGAGAAGAGTAAGTATTTGCTTTTAAATTCTATAAACCTATGAAGGAAATATTTTGATCTTTTTTTTTTAAACTTTAAATCCATTAACCCTATGTCCCATCCTTGACATGGAAAGCCTTTGTTTTGTAAATCTGTAAGGGGAGTCAAGGGAGTGTTTTACAAATCAAAGTAGATTTTCCTCCAGTAGTTTCAGACTGTGTACTTTGTGGATGTTTATAGATAACCAAGTCATCCCAGACTCCTGTAATGGACAGTGGTGGAGGGGGGTGGGGAGGGGGAAGCTATTATGCAGCACAAGACATCTGATTTATTTAAAATTTTTTGCTTCAGTAAAAAAGAAATTAATCGAACTTTATATTCTTGTGCTCTGTAGATTGAGTGTAGAAATTTATATCTATGTAGATGTGATGGAGAGAGTCTATTTACAAGGGCACATAGTGCTAGGACAAGGGGGAATGATTTTAAATTGAATGAAAGCAGGTTTAGATTGGATATCAGGAAGATGTTATTCCCTTGAGGGTGGTGAGGTGCTGGAACAGGTTTCCCAAAGAAGTTGTGGATGTCCCATCCCTGGAAGTGTCCAAGGTTGGATTGGGCTTGGAGCAACCTGGAATAGTGGGAGGTGTCTCTGCCATGGCAGGGGGTGGAAGGAGATGATCTTCAAGGTCTCTTCCAACCCAAGGCATTCTATGATTCCATGACAATGATAAATTGTAGAAATTTGCTTGAAGTGTAGCTCTCCAGGTGTCTCGTGCAGGGTGTTGTGATTTTACAATGGAATTTCATTGCTACTGGAGCAACACATTGAATAAATCCCCAAATGAACAAACAAGCTTTACTACTTAGACTGATTTGTCTAAATGGTTTCTTTTTAAAGAATTCAAAGAATGTCAGTAGGATATTTGCTAAGAGACACATTGAGAACTTGGGGTCATGTCTCGTTTATCCCATGTCATTGTTGAAAGGCCAAGTTGCAACAAGCAGGATGAACATACCTGACAAACATTTCAGCATTGCTGGCATTAATAACAAGGGTTCCTTCCCTGAGCTCATTGCACAACATCGAGTAGGAGCTCTTCCAAAGCTGCTCACAGGAAACTCAGAGGGGAAAACTCAAAACAAAAGGTGGAGAAAGGTGTAGGGCACACTGTGTTTCTCCTGTTTTGTATTGTGATTCATGGGTCAAAAAGTCAACAGTCTGCTGAGAGAGGCAATAAAGAATAAAGTGTGGGATCCTATAGAACATTTTATAAATCCAGGCTTGAAAATAGAGCTTTGAGCCATGGATCTCAGTGTTGGCTGAAGCCATCGTAAGAAGAGCCTGAATCCCAACTGGACAAAGAGGAACACAGCAAAAAAAGGGTAGAGAATGATAATAGCACAGAGAGGAGTGGGAAGTGCCTGGAGGAATGTGCACTGTTTTACTCCTTTGCACATTTGATTATTAAATAGACTGGCAAATCACTGTGGTTCCTTTTGCTGAGAGTAGAGGAGTTTACATCTTGCTTAGAGATGAGAATTTTTTGAAGGTTAAGTCCAGCTTCAGATAGTGTCAATACTACCTGCCTGATTTAAAGCCCATTAGTATTTTTTTCCTTCTTCATGTTCCCTTACATCAGTGATTTTCCTTAGCCTTTGTCAACTTAGAGGAGAAAAAATTGCCACAAAGATTAACACAATGTTTAGAAAGGCTGAAAATAAAGGGAGCAGGATGTTGGCACAACATCTGTGTTGCTCCAGCAGCAAAGGAAGCAATGTCCTGAGAGGTGTTTTGAGGAACGATGGAAATTATTATTTTCTTTAAGAAGATAAGAAATTCTTGGAGATTGCTGCCTTCTTTACTCAGAGGATGGTGGGACACGGGAGGAGGTTGCCCAGAGAATTTGTGGATTCCCCTTCTCTGGAACTGCCCAAGGCCAGGCTGGACAGGGCTTGGAGCACCCTGGGACAGTGGAAGGTGTCTCTGCCCGTGGCAGGGGTGGGACTGGATGGGCTTTGAGGTCCCTTCCAACCCAAACCACTCCATGATTTTCTGATTCTATGATGGATTCTCTGATTCTATGATTGAGGGCAGTTGCAGAGATGTGAAAGAACAAGGTTGGCTCAGCCATGCTCAAGTCTGTCTTCTTTATCTCTGCCATTCCTGACAAAAAATGCACTAAAAACATAAATACAGGTCTTGCTTTCTGGTCTGATCTTCTGCCTATTGCGGGCTAAATGCAAACACAAAGGCACTAAAGGAGGTGATTTTTCAGTCACACAGAAGCAGCAGCACATTGCAGAGATGCATTTTGGAAATGGCAAGGACGTGGCACAAGTACAGAAAAATTTGACATGTTGAAACCAGCCCGTGAATCAGGAGCTGTAATATTTTGGGTTAAAGCTCTCAGAGCTGATTTATAAAATGCCAGTCTGAACATGCTGCTGAAGAGAGTGATATGGATTATCCTGGCCATGCACTCAGACACGCCTGCACATCCTCCCAGTCTGGCCAGTCTGCATGGGATGGGGAGATCTGTTAACTTTTCTTTTTTCAGATCATCGTATCTGCCTTTCCTGGCCCTTCCACGGCACTCACTGCCCAGTACCCAGACATAGCTAATGGAGGTAAAAAGGATGTCCAATCCAATGAATTATTTTAGAAACCTGATTTAGGATCGAAAGATTTGAAATTTGGATTCCACAGGTTTCACTGTTGTAAAGACAATATTTAATAAACATCATTTAGTTCCACCCAGACATCTGCACACACATAAAAAGGTTGTATTTTAGAGCAAGTAGTTATAAAAGAAGCAAAAAGGAAATTACATAAAATTATATATGATTGCCAGAAAATTCAGACAGCCCCTGGTTTAAATGAAAGCATTTTTAAACTTCGACATTTCAGTGAATGACATTCATTTTGGAATAGTCTGTCAGTTCAGTAAGCAGAATATCAGGTTAGAGTTTCTGCAGTCAGTGAAGAAATGAACTGCATGTTAATGTTCAGGTGAACTTCCTTCTCACCCTTTTAGAAAATAACTGTGAGCTCCAAATTATCTGGTCTAAGTGATCTGCTTGAGCTATCACGTTGTTGGTTTTGTACCTGTGTTTTTCATGGCATTTCACACTCTAAACTACTTCTGGCTGTGAATGGATTTGGCAAAGGGTCACACCCATGGTACTGCATAATGAAGTGTGCATGAAAATATGCATAATCTATTTATTGAGCTCTGCCTCAGAAGCTCTTTGGGAATAACAGAGTAACTAAATTATGTCCTTGTTCTAATTCAGTAGAGACAATGGGAAGGAAAGCAAGAGGTCGATGTAATGATCCATCAGGAGAAAAACAATTAAATCAAGACCATGTCAAAAGGGAGATTTTAGTTTGGAGAAACGATTTTTATTTCTGCTAGGAAGATGTGAGAACTATTTTTCCAGATGGATCCTGGAAAGATAAAAAAACATTTTTCTTTCAGAGAGAATTTAATCAGAAGTTTTCCAAACTGGTGCACATAAAGCTCCCCAAGAGGACCTGGAAGATGCTGAGTCTGTCAGAAGAATATTAAACCCTGGTGCTTTGGAGAGTTTTGCTCTAAATAGGCCATGTTTTGCTTTAATCACCTTGGACCCACCTCTGTGTTTTCTGGAGACAGAGAACATGCCAGAAAAATGAAAGCACACAAAAGCCACACAAACCTTCACCAAAGAAAGTGTGCAGTTGACATTTTTATTTCAGACAGGAGAGCTTGGAAAAACTGAAACAGCCTGCTAGTAAAGCCAACAGCACTTTGGAACCTGGACAGAAAGGTTTTTCACATTAAAAATGCAAAACTGCGTGTAGATGGAATCTGCATCTCAAGAAAGCTGGGGAAAATAATCACATGGAAAAACTCCAGACTGGAGCTGGTGAATCACAAACATTCAAAGAATCCAGAAGTTGTTTCTCTCCCTAGAATGAGGGAGCAATCTGGGCAACAAAATCCAGGAGCTGTCAGCGGTAGCTGAACCTGGAGAAAGTCAAATGCAGTCTTGAGGTTGTCTCATGAAAAAATGATTCCAGGAATAATTTGGAGCTAAATAGATACACTTAAAATGTAATTTTTTGGGGTTTTCTTTTTCTTTTTTTTTTGTTTGTTTTTTTTGGTTTTTTTTGTGGCCCACTATCTTGACTGTGATCCAAGACAGAAATTCAAATAGGTATTTCCAATCCCTGTATGAGAGTGCGTGCAAATCAACCAATTCTTTGTGTGTTTGGTAAGAGCACTGAGACCAAGATTTGATCAGACTCACTCTACACCAACAGGAGGAGGGATCAGAAAGCCAGGCCAGGACTCAGACAGCAGCTGAAACCATTTGAGTGGTGTTTATGGAAGACTTTTTAGGCTGAAGGGCTACAGAGATTACAGTCTATAGTAGATAACTGTATTTATCTACATTGACTGGGCACTGGCCAGAGGCCAGAATCAGTAGCTGAAATGCTGGTGTTTGGTGCAGCAACACCCCAGGGTATTTAACCTGCCCTCATGAAGAGGGGAAATGATGTGCTGTAGATAAACATCACCCTGACAAATCCCTGGTGGATGTTAGATACCCCAGGGGATCTCAAAGGACACTTAACACCTCTGTTTAAGTGGCTGAATCATGTCCTAAATCTCCTTTTATTTTAACAGCAGTTTCTGCACTCAGATAGAGGAAACACTTCAAAACCTGTTTTCAGGTGTCTTGATCTGAGAGCTGGATCCCACTTCGGGTCAGCATCATAAAAATTATCTTAGCAAAAGGGACCTGCAAGTTCCACGCAGAGAAAATGGAATGAGTTGAATACTAGAGGTGAAAATCTGTCAGGGATTGCACCAAAAAGGCTGTGATGTGCTTTTCTTCTCCTCTCCTGAATGAAATTCAGACTTTGGTAGCCTGTGAAGGCTCTTTTCCATGACTCTCATTGCTACATCCAGCTGTGGAACGAGCAACAAGCCAGAGAACAAAAAGCTGGAGAATACAGAGCAGCATCCAGAGGCTTGGATCATGCAGAGAAACAACTTCCACATGGCTAATATTGGCTTTCCACTCTGCAGCCACCAAGAGCTATTCTCTAATGAAGTTGGTTCCAGCTGTTCGCCCACTGTACGTAATCATCTCAGCTCAAACCCATTCAGCAGCACTAAAACCCCATCCAGGCTGGCAAAAGCCACGAAACCCCAGTGAATGAGCGTGGCTGGTGCCATCCCAGGCTCCAGTGACAGCTGTGACACATTCCCAGCCTTAGTCATGAAGAACTCAAGCATCTGCGGTATTTCGGATGCTCTCTCATCTCTGCTGCATTCTGAGTTAGAGCACAAAAATCCTGGAAGGAATCCAAAGATCCAGCTCTCTAAAACACAGGAAATGAGTAACTTCACTAACTTTAACTTGGGTCTTTAAATAATGCACTTGTGCTGGCTTCTTTAGAGAATTTGTTTCTAGGCCAAGAGAGAAAGTTCTGTTATGTGTCCAAAATCTTTGATGCAAATTAAACCCAAGCTAATTTTTGGCTTTTGGTACTAATTGCATCAATTTAAGAATGCAGATGCATGTAAAATATATTTATTACAAATATTTTGTTTTAAAAGGAAATGTTTTTTACTTATGACCATGACTGTGCCATTTTATGTTTTTGCTAGAAATAAAAAGCACCTTCTCTAAACCTACTCCAAAAATGTGACAGTAAGAGCAGAAACAGAAATGTTGTGATTTAATAAAGTCTTTCCATTCCAGGAAAAGGAATTTGGAGTTAAAGATATCTTAGCTATTCTAAACTCTCTTTCCAAATATATATAATTTATTTCTGCTGTGTACAAATGTACCTCTTACTGCTACAACTTTAACTCCAGTCTATGTATCAATGTGTTCTGAGAGGTTCATGTTTTTATTATTTTGCATTATTTGGTTTTCAGTAAATAATTTTAAAGGCCATAGTGAAGGAGGAAGATGTTAGTGAAGTCCATTTATCAGTGGACTTCGTTAGCTTAGGACAGAGGGTGAAAGCATTAAAATAAAAAAGCACTGAGCTATTGATATATGGCAAAAAGCTGCCTTTTAGGTCACCTAGTTCTGAGCACAAGGGCTCCAAGCTGGTCAAAATGTATTTCACAAGGTGCCAACCCTGAGCTAATGAGGTCTGGTCAGCATTCATCTGCAGCTCTGTGCAACTTCCAGTGCAGCCATTCCCAGCCAGGGTAGAGCAGAGGAAGCTGGAGCTCTGCACAGCTCCTGCCTGGCTCAGAGGACAGGCAGAGCCAGCTTGTGTGTGCCTGCAGGAAATCATGTCGCTGTCCTAGATGTGTCCCTGTGCTGGTGTATCCACAAAATCACATCTGGCAAATCCCTCTGAGTTACTGGACAAGGATACACCGAAGAAACTATCACATCTCAACAATCAATGAATAATTTTAAAAATAAAAAGGGTAAATAGGTAGGATATTGTGTGGGACGTGGTGTGAATTGTCCAGCAGCTGTGTCTGCCCTTCATGGAATAAAAGGAAGATGTGGGGTCCACCACAGCAGTCCTGGGCCTTTCATAAAACTTTTGAAACTTGGGCTTTGCATAAAGGTTACCAGCTATCAAAATTTGTGAGCTAGCAAATAATCACCAGCCTTCCCCTCCAAAGAAAGATGGGGAAAAGAGAGGCATCACTTCCTGGGGATGCCTCTGAGATCCCATGGAAAGCTCCATCTGGCTGATTGTGGATGTGTGTCTGAGTCAGCTGCTGCAAGAACCTCCGTGGGTGATTCATCTGACCCACTCCAGGATGGGATGAACCACTCTGCTCATTCCTAATACACTAAATTAGGGTGATTGGCTTGGATAGGGGAATTTTGTTTTCAGATGCTTTCAGAGAGTAGATGAGCATCATCCAGGCAGCCAAACACTTCCGAGTGAGAAAGCCTCCACGTGAAATGAGCAATAGTTCTGCCAGGGGATCCTGTGGGGACAAGTTCCTCCTGAGAATGAGTGAATTTATACTTCCTCCACTCATCAGAGATGGACCTAATGATAAATCTGCTCCCCAGAAACTAATAACTTAATTCAGTCATATTTCCCTTCAAAACATTTTTTTTTTTAATAATCCTCACAGAATCAGATTGGACAATGCACTGCAGGGACAGAAAGTAGGAAAACTTGCCTGAGCAACAAATGAATAAAAATAAAAAAATCCAGGCTATTAACCCACCACACAGATTAAAACATCTTTTCCTGCCCTAACCCTCAGCTCCATTTCGCAAACCAACAAATCACAGATAACAAACCATAATTATTCTTCCATTTGCAGCTCCCGAGCTCGTGACACAAGTGTCTCTAATGGGGTGCAAAAGCCACTGTGATTGAGGCTCATTTCTTGTCAAATGCCTCAAACTGGATGGGCAAACCTGAAAACAGACTTGGCAGATGTTTAATGTACGTTCAGTAAGGAGCTCTTAGACATCAATACTCCCAATGTGTTACAAAATAGATTATAATTATTGCTATTGCTATAATTATTATTAGGAAGAATTTGACCATATACATATTCATGCCCTTTTCTCTCAGTTTTAGAGTGAATTATGAATTACATTAACAAAAACTGGAATCATTAAGTTATTTGTTGAGTATTTCGGTGCTTGTTTTGGTTTGGACTTTTTTAACAGTGGCATTAAGTAGAGGTTTTTCCACCTTTAAAAACTTTTTTATTAAAAAAAAACTATGGCAGTTAAATAGATCAAAGTCATTTCAGATCAGAGCCTTCTATAGAGGAGTAAAGTATGACACCTGAATAAGCAGGGATGAGGCTGTCAGGGTGTCTCCAGGGCAGATAAATTGAAGAATTTGTATTCAACAGCAGCCTGGAGCCAGAGCAACTGTGTATTTCTGCAGGACCCCTTCCTAGGAAATATTCCCCAGCACAACAGCCACATTGGCTTTAAATCCTCGGTGTGGTGATGCTTCCATCTTTTCTTTAGGAGATGGAATGGTTTAGCTTGTCCTAAGAAGTCCAACCCTGAAATTGTTAATCTGGCTACTCTGGAGATGAGCTTGCAGGGGGACACAATCACTGAGCTGCAGTGAGTTACATAAACAAGGCTGGAACAACCCAGAGAGTTTTATACTCATTCCTAGGTTGCCTTGTGCAGATAAAAGTGCAAGCCTAAGAAGGCAGATAATAAATTGAGAGAGCAAAAGGTGGTCAGAGGATAAAACACCAGCAAAGCAATGGGTGTGGGGTGGACATTCTGTCACAAAGCTTCTGGGGAAAAAAAAAAAAATCTGCCCTTTTTCCCATATACTTGTGCCCACCCAATTACAATCCAAACAGCGTTTCAGCAGCCACGACAGACAGCGGAATTCTAGAACTTGTTAGTGCTGTGGAAAACTACCAAACACCTTTCTGTATGCAAAGCATTCCCTAAGAACAGAACGAGCTCAGCACCAAGGGAACTGGGAAAGTCTCCTCAGGGATACTCAGAGCAGCCTGTTTGAGCAGTGCCACAGCTCACCCTGACGAGGCACTGCCAGCAAAGATGACTTTCAAGCTGTGGGTAGCAAAAAAGAGAGAGTTACTCACTGCTGCATTTGCATCCCTTCAGCAGAGCTGTTCCACTTCTGTCCTGATGTGGAAAATGCACTCCAAATTCCTGTTGACTGCAGTGTGTGCCGAAGCACAGATGGTATGGGATTGGCTGGACGTGACAGGAGCAGAGGAAATGGAAACAAGGAAACAAAAACCAACAAAAAAACCCCCCTCATTGACTTAAAGATTGCGGCTGCACTCCTGGGCCAAGGAAAGGGGTGAAATAAAATTCAGCATCTCCTCTGATTTCCACATCCTCAGATCAGTTTTCCTCTCCTGGAAACAGTGGCAAATAAGCAATTTCTCTGTTAAATCAAGACTAACTGCAAGACCTGATATTTCTGCAGATTTCTCCACCAGGCATGAGCTGCAGCATGATCCTGCCCCGAGTTCACTTTTTCTCAGCACTTCTTAACTCAGATACTCTGGTTTCATTAAAAGATAATCTGAGCTAATTTAGGAATTAGACTGTTTGTACTAAGTGTGCTTAGAAGGAAGGAAAGGCAAACAAAATCTGCTACATTGGAATGAATCAGCTCAGGGACACGGGGCTCAACTTAGCAAAGGCACAGGCACATATGGAACTCAACCCCAGGAAAAAAATATCTCCAGGATGCTGTCTCAGTCAGCCAAAGGAGGAGAGCCGTGATGAACAAAGGTCGGAATGTGCTCAGCAGCGCAGCCCACCAGCTCAGAAACCTCAGGTTTTCTCTCCCTGGTAGCATCCCACAGCAGAGCTCCTGCCCCCGTGTTTGTGAGCCTCACAAACACCAGCAGCAACAGCAGCAGCAGGTCTGGGCAGCTCTGAGAGGCTGTGGCACCACTGTGACAACAGCAAACATCTCAAACCCACAGCCAGGGAGGACTGACCCCTCCAGTCTCCTGCAGGGACCCCAGGGATGATGGAAAGCTAAAGCCAAGGAGCAATCACAAAGCCTGCTTTAAGAGAAATAAGTGTATTTATCACACAAAAAGCCCCCTGCCCGTGACCTTGAAGGCTGTGCAGTGCCCATGGTTTTATCCTCCCAGCCATTCACAAGTCTTTGGCTGGAGAGAACAAAACAGAGGAAATCTTTTGCGATGTCCAAGATAAATGGACAAAATAAGATTGAGTGGAGCTGTCCTGAATGACAGCAAAACAGCAACCCTGACCCACAGCACATGGAAACAGGTGGGAATAAAAGCGGAATACACAACCCACACACAATCAGACACATAAACTTTGATCCAACTCCCCTTATTGCCCTGAGCAGCATTCCTTAATTATTCACCAAATTCTCGTGTTGCCTTACCCATCCTAAGGTACAACTTCTTCCAAGCCAGCTCCAGGGTGTTTGGCATTAGCCAACGAGAGATGCTTGTATAACATGTTCTTTCTCTGCAGCTACCCCAGGAGCACTTTCAGGAGTTTGCCTCTGTGCTATCACTAACCCCCAGTAATTAAACATTCCCTTGGATTAGCCAGGGAAGCGTTTCCCTGCTGTACCTGACCAGTGATGCATAGGCTGGACAGAGGAGTGAGGGGGCTGTCTACCCAAATAACAGCAAGTGCAAATCCGTTTGTTGTGTTTTTCACTCCAACAGATGAAATAAAAAAATCCAGCAAGCTGCTTCAGTTACATATTGCTGTACCAGTCCACCACTCGCACTGTAATTAACATGCAGCAGACGGATGGTAATTGATAATTCCCTGAGAAAGAATCACGTCACCTTTGCTGCCTTATTCACTTCAGTTAAGATTTTATTCTTATTATAGCTACCTCCATTGCTACTCCAATACATCCTTCAAGCTAAAGGCCAGATTCTGTTTACCTGCAGATCAAATGCAGAAGAAATCCACTGACTTCCAGGGAGTTCTTCCAGATCTGCCGCTGTGTAAGTGGGATGATCGTGTAGCCATGAGCACCAGTGTGCCACTAATCAAATCTCCCTTTTTTTTTCCCCCATGCATTTTCCAGTTCTGCACAGCAAGCTGCATCATTACATTCTCGTTCTCTTCCTGGCTGCAAACTCCTCAGATTCCAACACATACCTGCACGCTTCACATCCTAAATTCAGAGCACAGTGGAAAAGAGCCTGTCCTGCCACATCCCCCTGACCGGAGATGTGCTCGGCATGAGGACTTTGTTATCAGAGCCAGCTGTTCAAACACCGATAAGGAGAAGTGCCCAGAGGCACTGGAGCAGAGGTCAAAGGCACACTGAGCGCAGTTCTTCCCTACTACCCCCCAGCAAAAACAAGCGGGTCCTGCTGCACTGCCTGAAGGGTGAATCAGAGTTTCTGCGGCAGGTGAGGATGCAGAGCTGCATCGGGAACGCCGACAGCAGCGGCGGGGCTGTTAGCAATCAGGTTTTATTTACCAGCCATATTGTGTTAAAACCAGACGTGATTCCCATACCGAGCGCCTCAACCTGTCACCGCCAGCCAAGGGAGATTGATTCGCTCGCAAAGAACCAAATCTCTCTGGAGGACGCATCCTCCGAGCCTGCCGAGGGCAGACAGCTCGCATGCAATTCCCCTAAAGAAGTGATCCCAGGACGTGGGGGCGAGCAGGTAAATCAATGTCACTCGCAGCCAAGCCGGCGGCTCCGCTCCCCTCGCCGGCTGCGGCAGCGCCGCTGTGACATCCCCGGATGGGGCACGGGGGATGGGGATGACCCGGGAGGGGATGGGGAAGGGCTCACTGTGACATCCCCGGGCGCGGGGGATGGGGACGACCCGGGAGAAGCCGAGGAATGGTTCACTGTGACATCCCGGGATGGGGCACCGGGGCATGGGGCTGCCCCGGGAGGGGATGTGGTTGCCCTGGAGGAGCCGGGGAGGGGCTCACTGTGACATCCCCGGGCTCCACGGTGACATCCCCGGGCTCGGGGGACGTGGCTGCGCTGGTGCAGCCGTGGAAGGACTCACCATTGCCGCAGGGCTCCGTCCCGGCGATGCCGCATCCCCGCGGGGGCTCGGTGGCCGCGGGGAGCGCTCCGGCCCCGCTGCCCGCTCGGGCTCCCCACGGCCGCAGGAGGGGTCGGCGCCTCCGGAGGGAATCCAAATTCCTCCTCCCTCGCCTGCCGGTCATGTCCAGGCTGCCTGTGCTCAGGGGATGGGCCAGCTCCTGGCCGTGAAGGAATTTGCCATCGCTAAATCGCAAAAAATAAAATTAAAAAAACCCAAAAAACAAAACCGCAACAACAAAACAAACCCAACCCGAAAAACAAAACCCAAACAGCAACGACAAAAAAATAAAAGCGAGAAGGGGGTCGGGGTATCTTAAAACTTTTTTTTTTTTCCTTTTCTATTTTTTGGTTTTGTTCTTTTTTTTTAGGGGGGCTGTCGGTGCTCGGGCCGGGGGACCAGAGGGATGCTCAGGCTGGCTGAGATGCGGTGCCGGGCTGAGATGCTCCGGTGCGCTCGCCCCTGCCCCCGTGCCTGTGTGTGATTCTCATACCCAGACAATGCTCTGCAAAGCGAGCTGGTCCTGCGGAGAAATGCAAACACCTCCTCCCCCGAGTGCCGGAGCAAAGGGAAAGCGATATGGAACCAATAGCTTCTCCTTGGCTGCTCTCATTAATATGGAGGAGAAAAAGAAACCAATGAGGAGGAGCGGGAGGAGGGATTTATTCAAATCAAATTTCCTGAATCGAACACCCATTCCCCCCTTTTTTTTTTCCCTTTCTTTTTCCCACGTACCCCAAATCTGCCTATTCCCTGCCACCTTAGCCCCATTTCTGCTGTCCCATAAATTTTTTATTTCTCATTTCATTGTTGTGGCAGGGTCAGCAGCACACGGCGATGGGAGGGAGGATGGCATCGCTGCTGGGAGGGAGAGGATGAAAGAAGCCAAATTCTCCCGGACCTGCAGAGTTGATTGCAAAGACAAGCGATAAAGTAGCTGGAGTTGTCAGGGAGGGGAACAGAGGAGGAGCAGAGCAGGAATTTCAGCTGGAAACAGCATTTTGCAGATGGTGTGTGCAGATGGGCAGGTGGCCTGTGTCCAAGCTGAGCCCTCTGAGCTTGGAGAGAGGATTCTCTCCTCTCCCACAGCAGATGCACACCCAGGGAGGGAAGAGAGAGCACAGGAACAGCAGCACCTGCACTGTCCTGCAGTGCCACAGAGCCACCCAGCCACGGGAGCACAGGAGCAGCAGAGCAGGAGAACAGCAGGCACTTGCTGCTGGAAAATCAGTGGAGGGCAGCTGGAGGGAGGGCTGGACAGAGAGAAGGGGTGCCCAGCTGGTTCTGTGTCCAGCACCTGCAGAAGAGCAGGGTGGCACCTGTCCCCTGCACAAGAGCACCCAGGCTCTGCTCCCTGCACAGGGATGGAGGAAAGGCTCCCCAGAGCTGGAAATGAGCACTGAAGGAGCCTGAGCATGGACAGCAGGCCCAGAGGAGTCCAGGATATCCCAGGAGACACTTGGCCCCACGCTGATTCTGCTGCTCTCAGGCCCCACAGATCAGTGTCAAGATTTTGAGGTGCTGGATGCCCACATCCCTGCCCAAATTCTGAGATGTGCTGGAAAAGCAGCTGCCTGCTAATGAGATTCCATGACCTGTATGCCTACTACTGCTGTTCCTGCTGTGGAAACCCTTTCCTCTGCTTATCTTCTCTTAGCTTTACTGAATCATTAAAGCTGGAAAAGACTCAGGATCATTGATCCCAGCCTGTGACCAAACACCCCCTTGTCAATTAACAGAGCACTGGGTGCCACACCCAGTCATTCCTTGGACACCTCCAGGGAAGGAGAATCCAACACTTCTCTGGAAGCCCCTTCCAATGCTTGATCACCCTTTCAGTGGAGAAATTCTTTTTGATGTCCAACCCAAACCTCCCCTGGCACAGCTTGAGGCCTTTTCCTCCTGTCCAGGGGCTTGTTGTCAAGGAGAAAAGAGCAACCTCCACCTGGCTACAGCCTTCTTTCAGGGGTTGTAGAGAGTGACAAGGTCTCTCCCAAGCCTCATTTTCTACTGGTTTTTAGCCCTTCCCCTTCATTTTCTGCATCTCCCATGTTCTATTTACCATGGCATGTAAATTAATTTCAAATCCTTGCCTTCACCCTATTTCCTTTAAACAAAGGAGAAAAGGCAATTTTGTTATAAAATCAGCTAAATCCATGACCTGTGCCAGTCACTGTACTGTCCCTGTGGCTCTGAGCCCAGGTGCAGCAGCCTGGGGGCACAGCCCCACAGCAGCCCAGCCAGCCCTGCTGCAGTCCCTTGGCACAGTCACAGCCCCATGGATGCCTCCTCTGGAGAAAACCTTGTACAGACATGCTGTGAAGCACTCAGCTCTGGTTTGGCTCCAGCACCATGGAGCACACTAATGAATCAACTAGAACTTTCAAAGCTTTTCTTTGAGGATTTTCCTGCAGGTCTGCTGTCTTCTCCAGTCATATCTCACAAAGAAAATAAATTAAAGATTATGGAATAATAGAATGATTTATGTTGGAAGGGGCAGTAGAGACCATCCTGTTCCAACCCCCTGACATGGGCAGGGACACCTTCCACTATCCCAGGTTGTTTCAAGCCCCATTCAACCTGGCCTTGGACACTTCCAGGGATCTAGGGGCAGCCACAGCTTTTCTGGGCACCTCCCCACCCTTTGAGTAAAAATTTCTTCCCAATATCCACTCTAACCCCGCCCTCTTTCAGTTTAAAGCTATTCCCTTTGTTCTGTCACTCCATGTTGTTTTCCAAAGTCCCTCTCCAGCTCTCCTGGAGCCCCTTTAGGCCCTGCAAGGGTCTCTCAGCTCTCCCTGGAGCCTTCTCCTCTCCAGATGAACACCCCCAGCTCTCCCAGCCTGGCTCCAGAGCAGAAGGGCTCCAGCCCTTTGATGAAATTTGTGGCCTCCCCTGGGCTCTCTCCAGCAGATCCATGTGCTCCTCATGCTGGAGATCCCAGAGCTGGAACCAGTACTCCAGGTGGAGATTCCCCAGAGCAGAGTGGAGGGACAGAATCACCTCCCTGGATTTGCTGCCCAACTCCTTTTGATGCAGCCAGGGCAGGTTTGGCTTTCTGTGCAGGGAGTGCTCAGGGCTGGGTCCTGTCCTGCTCTCACCACCAGCACCCTGAGTCCTCTCAGGGCTGCTTTCAATCCATTCCTGCCCAACCTGTTGTGGTGCTTGGGATTCCCCCATCCATTGCACCCTGCACTTGGCCTTGTTGCCCTCCATGAGGTTTGCACAGCCTCACCTCTCCAGCCTGTCCAGGCCCCTTTGGATCCATCCTTTCCCTCCTACATGTCCACCACACCACCACCTCAGTGCCCCTGACCCAATTCCTGAGGATGCACTTGATAATGAAGGGCATTAGATGATATAGGACAAAAAAAATCCACAGCAATATGTTTGTTCTTTGTTCTTCCCACACAGAGTCACCTATGTTCACTCTGCAGACTTAAAGAACCTCTTCCCCTGCTCTAAAGACCCACAAGAAAACAAAAAACAAAACCCTATCTGTGTTCTCTCAAAACTTCCAGAATTTATGGCAGTCCCACCTCAAAAGCCCTGCAGTGAGATGCTGCCTTAGCTTGCAAAGCATGGAAGAAGACTCCCAGGTGTTCAATTATTATGTGCTGATCCAACAGCTGCTCCCTGTCTTTCCCAGGAGAAGGGCAGTGGGCCAAGAGAATCATCTAGTGGCCCATATCCAGCAGCAGTTGGATTGCCTTAGATGATCTCAGCTGATTTTAGTATCAGGTTTCCTACTGAAGTAGTGAGGACAGGCTGTCCAAGAACTTTGTTCCCCAAAGTCCATTTTTATGAGTAGGAAAACTATTAAGCCACTCCCAAGCAAATGGTGTTTTATTGTTATCCTCCTGAGCAGGCTGTTAAATAGGTCTTTATTATTTAGCTGTGTGTAAAGCACAATAACCATTCTTGCCCGGTGTGAGGGAATGAGGGGGGCAGGAGGAGACTTCCTGAGGGCAAAGTGAGAGTTCCTACTGATGACTTTGACATCAATCCATCAATCTATTCATCCATCCATCCATTCATCCATCCATCCATCCATCCATCCATCATCATCCATCCATCCATCATCCATCCATCCATCCATCCATCATCCATCCATCCATCAATCCATCATCCATCCATCCATCCATCAATCCATCATCCATCCATCCATCTATCCATCCATCCATCCATCCATCCATCATCCATCCATCCATCCATCCATCCATCATCATCCATCCATCCATCATCCATCCATCCATCATCCATCCATCCATCCATCCATCCATCCATCATCCATCCATCCATC
>JAOTQP010001286.1:3200869-3210921 GCA_026413545.1 Cichladusa arquata
GAAGAGAAGAGAAGAGAAGAGAAGAGAAGAGAAGAGAAGAGAAGAGAAGAGAAGAGAAGAGAAGAGAAGAGAAGAGTCCCACCATGGGAAAGAGAGCAGGGCCAGCCAATTAACACTTTATAAAACAGGGTTATCAGTGCCACATCTCCTCATTTCTCGTGTTTCATGGAATCCCAGGATGGTTTGGAAAAGACCTTCAGGATAACCCAGTTCCACCCCCTGCCATGGGCAGGGACACCTTCCACTGGTCCAGGTTGCTCCAAGCCCTGTCAAAGGTCGCTGGAAAAATGACCAGAATGTCATAAATTGCCTAAATTTGAATGCTGCTCCTACACACAGAAGTTGGCTCAAGGAAATAATTAGTTATTTCCAAGATGTTTGGGCTTTTGAGTGCTAAACTCCAAATCAAAGCTCAGCTGCTCAGGAAAAGGAAAGGAGGATTATCTCTCCCCTGACAGGACTTTATCCCTCTCTCCTTCTTCTCTCCCTCAAAAAAGATATTTTGACCTTTTCTTCTTGAATCAGGCTTTGTGATTCATTTTTCTTGGATTTATATTCACGTTTTACAAGCTTCTCCTCTGGAAAATTTGTCTTTCTTGTAAATGGAAAATTAAAACCAATAATTTGGGTGTAATATCCATCAATTAGCAAATATTTCTGCACGTTCCCAACTCTATCAACTCAGCTGCCCTTTGCAGGATAAGGAGCTGAGAATTTTGAATAAAACCTATGGATAACAGAACAGCTGTCTGTCTTTGAACATCTGAAACTGTGCTACCTTTTTCAGCTTCAGATTTTCCTGCACTTTTGTCTGAAATATTTGATTCTGAGCATTCCAGCACACACAAAGCTGATCAGACTGGGTAAAACTATGAACTATTCTCATCTTCCAGTAGGGATTGTGTTCTGGTTTTTTATCAAGCATTGGGGATTTATTTGATATGTATTAGCTGAATTCTTCTGAAGTTATTTAGGCTTTTTCACAGAAGCAATAAGCAATTTGTAGAAGTCATTCCCTGGCAGTCTTGGTCAAGCCTGAAGTCTTATATCAGGAAGAAAAACCTCACACATTAACATTTGTTGCCTTGAATATTAAAAAACAAACAAAAAAACCCAAAACAAAACAAAACAAAAAAAGGCTTAATAGCTGTGAAAGAACATATTTAATTAAAAATAAATTTATAAAAAGAGCCAAGGCATCAAGAGACCACAAACTACTACAGGAAAAAGAAGAAATCAGGGCAGGCCGAATTCTCAGAGTAAATTGGTGAGATTCCAGTAAAGTCAGTGGTGCTGGGTCAAATTAATCTGAGTTGTGGATCTGGACTGAAGAGGATAAGTACATGAGAGCACTGCTGAATCAAAGGCAGATGAAAACACTGCTGAACTGAACTAAGTATTCCCATTGCTCTCCAGGATAGAGAAGAAAAAGAAAAACCAGGTCACGTTTCTGCTGTCTTTCCATAGCTTCTAAAATAATCATGGTTTACTCCTAATACTGCTGTAATTTAGCACTATGCACTGCTTTATTTACACACACAGCACCATTTTAATCCACATTTTCTTCTTCTTTCCATTCTCCCAAATTAAATTATAGCCTTGATGGCTCTGGGTAATGCACAATGAAAATACTCTCCTTGAGCTATGATTCTAAATCCCCAAATGGATTTGTATAAATAAACTGCTGAGGTATCATTCCTCTGTCATTTGACATATTAAAAATTAGGATGTATTTTTCCCTCCATGCTGCTCTGAAGCAGGAAATAATTTTCATTTTCCTTTGCTGTACCACAATCAAAGTTTGTAGGCAGCAGTTTAGCTTAATCATACTTATGCAATTACTGTCAGAGCCTGACATTTTCTTTTCACCTTTACTATTCCCAGGAGATTAAGCTATCAACCCTTCAAGATCATTACAGTTGTTTACATGCAGGTGGCAAAAAGAGTCTCAAACAGGAGGAAATCTTTATCTCTGGCTATGGCATGAACCAAAATCTCTGTATTTTGGGGATTTTTGATGGAATGGAATGGAATGGAATGGAATGGAATGGAATGGAATGGAATGGAATGGAAGCCGTATCCACACCTGAGAAATGGACTAAACAGGGAAACACAAGCCTTTCTCTGTAAGAAGTTTGAGACAGTTATATAGGAATTCTAATGGAGTGGTTGTTCCACAGACATCCCAGGATGTGTGTTTCCATGCTGGAATGATGGGAACCACCTGGATATCAGATAATTCTTTCCATTTTTTCCCTCCTCTTAAGCCAACCTATTGAAGTTGACATGGTTGCTGCACTGAGAGAAAACTCTGCAGAAGTGTCGAGCAGCTGAGGAGGAGGAAGGAGCACCAGATGAGTCTGACAGGTTTTCATTGTCCACTCTGGTTTTTTTTATTTTTTATGCCAGTTAAACCTGCTGCAGGTGCTCCTGCCCCTGGGGAGGCTGCTCAGAGCAGCTGCTCTGGGGTTGATCAGCACTGTGGCTCTGTGAGCTCTGAAATGTCAGGGTTTGAAAACAGCAGCTCTTCCTGCAGGGCTCCTGTGGCTGAAAGGAGTTGGCAGAGACTTAAAAAGCCTGTCTGGCTTCTCAGCCATCCCCTCACTTGGCCTTTAGAGAGCAGTTCTTGCTCAGGTGAGATATTCTTGCAGGTGCACACGCTTTAGACAGTCCCTGGCCTTGCTCATGTTTATTGGGGTAAGTAGAGCCATATAATGAAAATACAGGCTGGTTTGGGTTGGAAGGGACCTCAAACACCATCCAGTTCTAGCACCCTGCCCTGGGCAAGGACACCTTCCCCTAGCCCAGCTTTCTGGCCTGAAATTCTTCCATGCACCCCTGGACACCTCTCTCAGACCCCATAGCAAACTTTACTTCCAGTTCCATTTTCACCTGCCCAGCACCACCAGCACATAAAATGCAAGGCACAAACAAAGTCTTCATCATTTTTTAATTGATTTCCTAAGGGAAAGGAAGTTTCTGCAACCCTGCTGCATGTCTGCCAGTCCCCACTATCCATCAAATACCTTGGCCAGGTTCAATCATCATTAGACAAGAGTTAAATGCTTCAAGGATATTAAAGTCTGCTAAGGATGGTTAGGAAGAAAGAGGAGATGGGCAACAGCTGGTGTTGCAATTATAAGAATTGGATATTCAGGATTTTAATCATAATATTTGACACCATTCTTTTCCATTTTCAGAATGGAAAAAGAAACCAGATTTTGCAGGGCCTTCTGCTAACGAAGATCTTTATTCTTTTCTTTTTAAATCCCCTGGGCAACCAGCACAATCTGGTGAACATTTCTATGGTTAAACTTGTTGTTGCTTTTCATTTGGTATAAATAAAGTTATTTGTTTAATTGCTCTGTTCCCTCAAGTTGTTAAAACAACATCAAGATACTTTTAATTTCTCGGTATATTATATTCCTCTTTTCATTAAACTGAAGCAGTTACTTAAAGCTTACAATGTTCACTCCTCCAGCACAGACACAGAAATCAGAATTACCTCAAAGGTTCTTTAGCTATATAATCTCCCCTTTCTTTCCAGTGTAGGGCTAAGTCTTCTATTATTGCTAAGGAATATTTAAAACCCATTCAAAATGCTATCAAGGTTGTTTCCAAAGACATTTGGAATGAAAATCATTAAGAAAGCCATTTTCAGTAATTTCATGAACTCCATTTCTTCCCCAGATTTGTATTTTAGTGTGAAGGGTAATAGTATGGTCATGTAGGTAAAAATTACCATAAATTTAATTAACTGCATTGCTTCACATAATAAAAACTCCTCTGTGTTAAACAGGATTTCTTCATTTAAAAAAGAAAAAAAGATGATTGTACATTTTTTGAACTGCTCTTTCCAGTGACAAGAATGCAGCAAACATTTCACTTGGCTGAATGAGGAAATTAAATGATGGAGGCATTGCTCTCCACACATGATTCCTCAAACCACCACAACCTGTGTGCAGCCTCAAGCAAATGCACAACCAGACTTCAGGCATTTGCTCAGTAGATTATCCTTCCTTTTGAACCAGAGTCACAAATTCTGGTCTGTGCTCCAGTTTTCAACCCCTTCCTGCAGCTGAACGTGAAGCACAAGTTAGAAATCCAACTGCATAATTAGTGTCTTACGAAGGCTTTCATTAAGCAACCTTTTCATGTATCAAGGGTGGATAGGACTTCAAAATCTGAGATTTCTCACTTGGAGATAAAGGGGGCTAATGGACAAAAATAATCCTTTCCAAGCACAAATAACAGCTGGGCTGACTGGGATGCAGAATAAAGAGGTGGAGCAGCAAAAAGTTCACCAAGTCACAGGAGAGGGAGGCAGACACAGATAATTTTCTCTAGCAGTATCTGCCATATCAAATAAATGTGATTCTTCAGCTTCCTTGCACAAATGTTACTGATTCCCTGTGACTGCAAGGACTATCAATTTCAGGTTGCATTTCTCCCCTTGCTAAGAACTGAAGCTATCCACTGTCAGTGTTGAACCAGCGTGGATCTCAAGGACATTCCCAGCAGAAGGCAGTTCATTTAAGGACCTTTAATTAATTAAAGACAGGAATCAGCACCTGTCTGTCTTATAAGCTTGCAGGAGTGTTGTACTCTGAGTCTTGAAAGACGTGGTGGCAAGAGCTCTTGCAATACTCAAGACATGAATCTTGGGGCTTAATTTTTCGGTTATTCTTAACAGTGTTATGTAAAGAAATTCTAAATAATGTGCTCATTTTCTGTTTAATTAGTGCTTTTTTGGCTTCTGGCTCTGTAGAATAATATGGTAAAGAATTTGTCCTGAGGACCAAGAACTGTTTCATAAAGAGATTAAAAAGCATGGACAAAATTATCATGAGCAATGTGTTGAGTGGACTCAGTCCAGCTCCCAAAGGGCTCTAACACTGCATTAGGCAAAATATTTGTACAATTTATAAAGCTCTGAGCATGAATAGAAATAACATGAACTCCCTTTGATCTTTCCTAAGGGCAAAGATAAAAGGATTCTTACAAAGGGATGTGAAATTTCACCTTTCTGTTGCCAATGTCTCAGAAGTCACAGGTTGTCTCCATTTCTCATTCCAGTCCCTGAGCTCTACATTTCCTGAGCACTCATTTGTAATAGATTTTTCTCAAGATAACATTTTATTTTTTTTCCTGAAAATACAGCTCACAGGAAACAATAGTTCCTCCTCCAAAGTAAAAGAAACAAATATCAACCAGAATGACTCCATGATTTGCCTGTTCAAGTTTTTTAAGGTTGCTACCTTTTTTCCTTTTCACTTTTTTCATTTTCACATTTTCATTTTAAGAGATCGATCTGAAATTTAATTACATTGAAGAGCCATTAAAAGCAAAATATGAGGTGTAGTACTGTGTTTGTAAATAGATATGGCCACATTTTTAGATGTGACACTTGGAGACAGGAGTTAGTGGTTGGGCCTGGCAGGGTGAGGTTAATGATTGGACTCAGGGATCCTGGAGGTTTTTTCCAACTTTCATGACTCCAGGATTCAATGATTCTATTCCCAGGCAGAAATGTGAAAACAGGTAAAAATATATTTTACATTTGCACTTTCAGTTTGTGTTGATGGTTTTGTTTCCATAGCATACCAAGAGAGGCAGGAAAAGAAGCTAATATTCTGCTGGAGGTTGTATAAATACATGATAGTTATCTCCTAATAATCATCACCTCAAAATCCTCAATCACAATTATCCCCACAAGATATCCAGGAGGTACAACCTGACTTTTCCGTTGTGTGCAAATTAATTCTGCCAGAATTGAGTAGCTTTATTCAAGTTACACAAAGAGCAAAGTTCCTTTCCTGAGACCCCTTCAAGCAGAATCAATATCTGGATTCATTTGATCGGATAAAATCTAATTTTATGCAGCAACACCACTCTCACCTCCCAAGCAGCAGGGCTGGAGTGGGCTCTCCACACTGCACATTTTTAAGTGCCCTGTGCTCAGCCAGGTTATAAATTATCCCTTCACATCCTGAGGTAAAACTGGAGAGGTCCTTGCTATGAAAATACAAGAGCAGGCACAATGAAATGGGCATTTTGAGCAGAGATAACCTGTGCCTTGTTCCTGAAAATGAACTGCCAGGCTGCTGGCAATTATCTCTAATTACAGTGGGTACAAAAGGGTTTTCACAATGCACTTTTTGTGCAATGTGCAACCTTGAGATGAGGTCCCAAGGATGAAACGTTTGTTCCTCCTTTCCATTAAGTGTGTTAAAAAAACCTAATAACTAGAAGATCATTCAGGAGGAAAGATAACACTCTGACATGGTCACTTAGTAAAGACATAAGACTTATTATTTTCTTTTCAAGAGGCCTGATCCTGTTCCATCAATTTAATATGAACTATCAGGTAAACATTTAATTACCAAAACTGAAAGAAAAGAGAGAGAAAAGTATCCTTAAACCCATTTTCCAGATAAAGAATCTGCCACAAAATGTTATTTGCATACATTATCCTTCAAAGTTCAGAAACTCCTGGCCCACAGGTAATTTTTAAGACTCAAATAACTTGGAATTTGTCAGAAAAGTTCTCTCAAAAAGATCACCAAAAAAGATATATCAGCCTCTGTTATAGTTTTTCTGACCATTTTTTAGTTTTAGACTTTGCTTTGCCCCTGTTGTGGTGATGAAGTGTGAAGCAAAGAGATCAATACACTTTGATAGGATAGCAAAGAATAATCTTCCTTCAGTGCTGGGAACATAAATATGGGTCTGCTCTTGTCAAGCAGATCCTACTGCAAGACCTGTCCAGATGTTTGCAGTTTTGGCAATCCATTCATCATTCCTTGCTTGCTCTGCTTTTTTCACCTGAGCTCTGTTGGTAAACAACTGGTTTTGAGCAAATCTTGGGATTAAAACTCTGCCTTTCCTTACACACTGCTGATAAGGGGCACAAGGGGAGCTGAGCTGAAAATGAAAAATAAGCCCTTATTTACAGGCTGGGTAAAATGAATTTTTTGGTGCTTCTGTCCTCTGGTGCTCCTTATGGTGCCACATGAAACCCTCAGTATTTACTGAATCATTTACCTGACCCACTGCATTCACAGTGTTTGGAACCAGGATTGCTTTGAATACTCAGCTAAAAGTAATTACCAGGAACAACAAATATCAAGATTTTAATTGCACTGAATGTATCTCTTTGTTCTTAGAAATTATTTCAAATGTCTATTTCATTAACAGAAAGAAAAATAGAAAAATTAGAATGTTATTTGTCTCTAAGTCTCCCATCTCGGGAATCTGTTAAAATACTTTCTGAATAATAAAAGTCACAAAAATCTCCTCTTGGACAAATGAGCTTCAGCCTATTAGCATTGGACTTGAAAGGTCTGATTTTGTGGGCTGGTTGTGCTTCCTTCCTTCAGAATTAAAAGAAATTGGTGTCCCTTCTCACCTTCAGTGATCAAAAGACTCTCTTGAGCCATTATGCTAATTAGACTTATAGACAGCACTGAATTAAAATAGAATATTTTATACTTGTTAATTGCCTGAGATCCACAGTTGGATGTGTTGTCCAGAGAAGCTGTGGCTGCCCCTGGATCCCTGGAAATGTCCAAGGGCAGCTTGGACCGGGTTTGGAGAAACCTGGGATAGTGGAAGGTGTCCCTGCCCATGGCAGGGGGTTTGGAATGAGATGAGCTTTAAGGCTCCTTCCAACCCAAACCATTCTAGGTTTCTATAAAATAGTGTTTAAAATGAATTTGATTGTTCCTCATGAGTACAAGACCATACCAGTCAAGACAGAGCTGAAGGAGAGCAGCTGAAGCAATGCTGCAAAAAGTGGCCCAAGAAATGTGATGATTATTCAAAGAGCCCCAGAGAACAGTGGTAGCACAGAGGACAGAGCACTGGGCTTGCTTTGCTACCCATAGTCACATTTTCAAACCAATGAGCACCAGGACATGTTTGCTCTGATCTGCAGCTCTGACACTCTGGGTAGGTTGAACCTGGAGAATTTCCTAGGTTTTATGGAAAATAAAAAAAGAATAGAAACAATTAAAAGAACCTTTTTTTTTTTTTAACATATCACTAATTTTAAGTAACTCTGAGATTGCCCTCAGGCCCCAAAACAGAATATCTTTTTCAATGGAAAATCCTGTGGAACAGGAGGAGCTGTGTGCTTCATGCCTTGCCTCAGCAGCAGAGATGTTGCCCTAGAAACACAGCCCAGGGTAAGTTTGACAAGGCAGTCTCTGCTTTAAAAAATTAACATTTTCCATGGGGTGCACTGACCATGGCTGTAGATTTCAGGAATCTCCCATTCACCCCTGCTTGGGAAATTTTTTCTACAATTTGTTAGAGCCCTTCAAAGCCACTAAAACATAAACTGTGCTAAATCAAGGGAAAAAAAAACCTAAAAAATAAAATACCAAAATTAAAAAGCCCAAAATAAAAGTGAAGAGTAAAGTTCTAGACAGCCACCAATCATTGTACATAAAAAGCTCGTGCAAGGCACATGAACAGCATAAAAGCACCAATCAAAAAATGCATAATTGCTTAGACAGTCTTAAAATGTATAATTAAAGCTAAAAGGTAAATAATAAATCAGCTTCTGCATAATCATATTAATTTGCTGTCCAAAAGTCCTGTTTCTCCCACACTCCAAAGGTGTGGACTGTGCATGTCTCTCTCCAAAGAGACTATTAAAGAAGAAACTCCACTCACTGAGAGACAGTTTTGCAAATTCTGTTTTTATCAAAATAATAAAGGTAATTTTTCACACTCACTGCCATCAGCCAGAGTTGACTGTGGGCTCACAGGGATATTATACATCTGAAGTTGCCCAAACAGAGGACACAACCATAACAGAGTTTTCCTAATTCAACCATGCTCCTGGTTTCTGATGGTTGAGATTTTTTTTTTTTATCCCTTCCCACATTCCTGGGGTCTAACCAGGCTCTTGAACCTTTTGTGCTTCTCCACAGAACAAAGGCTCCCCTCTGCCAGCCTGTGGTGTCTCTGAGATCCATCCTCAAACTTCAGTGGGAGACACCTTTAAGGATGTTCAGTCAGGGCACTTCACACTTCATTCCAAGCCTAATTACTTCCATTCAAGCAGTATAAAAGATAAATTAATTTATTCCAGGAGCAGGCATTTTCCTGCCTTATATTCCTCATCAGTATGGGCAGTTCTCACTCATTTTTTTTCTGCTACAAGTCAATTTTATTTTATTTTTTTTTGCTCTGCTTGCTTTGAAAAAAATCTCTTTAAGACTCTTTTCTACTTAATGCTCTCTGCACAGTGACTGACAAGAAACTTTTCCTTTTATTACTCTACTTCTACACTCAGGTGACTCTCTCACATTAGATGGTCAAAGTGTCCTTTTAATTCCACGTTGTGATGTTGCCAAAGATGAGATGTAGCTATTGCAAGGTGGGCTCCATTTTGGAGCTGATCATTCCTGACTCCCTTTTAATTAGTAAAAGGAGATATGTAGGGTTCCTAAAACTCTGTTAATGTCTTTGGTACTCAGGTTAGCACAACCTGAAATATTTCCTGTTGGTGATTATTTAAATGTAAGATGATTCTATCATACTAACTCAAATATTAAATTGTTGTGCAAGGATGTATCACTCCTACCCCAGAATTATGGCTGAGAGTTGGTGGGATGTATCTCCAGGAGATGAGCCCATGTTCTGTTCATGTCCTTCAGTGAAATAATTTTTAATTTCTAGCTGCAATATTGGAAAAAAAAATTTAAAGGTTACTAAAGATTCATCCATGCTACACTTTAAATAGAAATTCTGAAAGCACAAAATGTCTGTGGAATCACAATGATAGTGCTGATACAGGTAAAATGAAAATAACTATGTTCCTATGATAACCAGTTATTGACAGGCATGGTTGTTATCTTATTTTGCAGGGAAAAAACCAAAAACTAAACATTTGCCATTAGAATTTTCTTGGATTCTTTGGTGTTCTGGTAGTTTCAAGACATAACCAAAGGGCAATTCTGTTTTCTTCTCTGAAAGTGCATAGTTATTCCACGCTTTGTCCTACTGTTACTCTGCCCAGGCAGATCTGTAATAATTAAACT
>JAOTQP010001286.1:3218083-3236913 GCA_026413545.1 Cichladusa arquata
AGAAGAGAAGAGAAGAGAAGAGAAGAGAAGAGAAGAGAAGAGAAGAGAAGAGAAGAGAAGAGAGAGAAGAGAAGAGGAAGAGAAGACCAATAAAAACACACAAATAAACAAAAAACCAAAACCAAAACAAAATTAAAAAAAACAACCAAACCAAAAACCCTAGAGGTTAAAGCAAGGATGAAACCACAAAGAAAGAGATCAAAAAATACATTCTTGGAGCTTCTCTAAAAGGAAGACCTCAGGGATCTGGTTGTGCCTCCCTGGTGGAGATCCCCTTTCTGGCCTCTCTGAACACACTGCAGCAACTGGGTGACTTTTGGAGCCATTTTGGTATTTTTCTTGCTGGATGTAATGCTTTTCTCCAAACACTGGTTGTAGGAGTCCTTCCCAAATCACGTGCAGCACTTCCCAGCCATAACTTGGGTGGTCTTTCTCAAGTCCACATCCCACAGAGCCTGTGAGCAGATTGAAAAATCCTGACATAATTCTGCTTCAGATTACAATCCTTCTTTAGCAGTATCACATATCAAACATTTATAAGCATGTTTACAATGCTAATTTCCTTACAAGGCAAACTTATCTTTCCCAACAATAAAAAGTGGTTTCCCCAGAGGAATTTTTGTTTAGCTGACAATGAGAAAAGCATTCTCATTGATGAGAAAAGAAAATCCACTAAGCTCTTTCCACTGGAATGATATAAACACATTCCCAAAGAAGATGTACAAGGAGAGAGAAGCCTCTTCACTTACAGTGTGTGAACTTATGGCTTGAAGAGCACATAAATGGCATTGAGTTCTCTACATCTCCACACAGCTGAGAAAATCCCACTTGGAAATCCCTGGTGATGCTGATCAGTGTTGCTGTTGGGCTTGGTGAGCAGTGAAAGGAATGTAGTAACAAATTTCTTTTATGCAGAAGAGAAGTAAAAGCCCTTTATTAAAGAATCAAACCACATTTATATGGAGTAGATCGTGGTAGTAAGGATAGAAGTGATTTCATTGGTGTAAGAAAGGTAACACCCCTGGTAAACATGTTTTCACAAAAATACCACATAGCTCACACATCCAGCAGGTGCTTAATCATTGCTATAATTCTTTCTCTTATGTTTTCCTTGAGCAGCCTGAGAAAAATCCAAGCTGCTTTTTCCCTGGTGTTTACCAGAATCCCACAGATCAGTCCTTTCCTGTGAATGAACCCACTGCAGATACCTGAGGTAGGGACATCTACCTTCAGCCAGGTGAATCCCACCCTTGAGTGGCCCCAAAAAGCAATGAACAAACTGGATCTTCAGCAAGGAGCAGTGGCACAGGCACCTGGAGAAGGCTTGTGGCAGACACATGGCATGAAGCTCACCTCTCAGAATGGTGGAGATGTGAAGAGTGGATGTGTTCTCACTACACTGAAAAATAAAATCAACCTCCCATGGGCTCAAAAACCTGCTAGGGGTAGCTGCATCCCTAAGTTTGTCATACCTTTCCCTGGTTTTGCACATCCTTTGGGAATGGTTGCCAGCTTTAAGGGCAGGGAAGTGCTCAGCTGGATGTCAGGTGGACAATCCTTCCAGCCAGAGCCTTCATTTATTTGGGGAGCATCTTCACCTTCCCATTGGTGTCACAAACCAGCTCCCAGTGACTGAGAAACACAAGGAGTGTGCCCTGCTCATTCCCCAGCCTGACTGTACAAGCAGCCCACACTTGCCTGTGTTAGTGCTCTGCTCATCTCTCTGATGAGTACAGCTATTAATAGGAGCTCAGGAATAATATTTAAAGCAGACAAATCAGCATCTCCAGCAGCCTGATATGTTGGCACAGCAACAGGATTATGTGAAGCCTATTGATCCTGAGTACCTTTAAAAATAAATACATGTTTTGCAACTGTTAATTTTTTACAATTTTTACATTTATTTTTGTTGGCTTGTTTTAAAAAAATTATTTAATTATTACATTTATAAATACATTGATGTGTTTTTTATTTTGCATATTGAACACATGCTCCTTGCCATGAATAAGCAATGAAGAAACAAAATACTGAGCATCACTACAGGAAGAGAAATTTTGAGAGCATCCTTAGGGCTTGTGGGTCTTATTCTATGTTCACACAGAAAAGGAAATTGCTCAGACCTACTACTTTCCCCTACTGTGGTATTCCCAACATAAATTGTGAGACAGAACTGTGATCTGCAGAAGGAATAGATAAAATTATGATCAGAAGATACAATTATATGATCAGTAGATAAAATAAGGATCACCATCCCTTTTGCTGGAAAAGGCAATGAACAAAAGGCACGTTTATCTCCACTGCTTAACAAGTAGTTTTAAGCAAAAAAGGTATTAATCCACATATTTTTCCTGAAGGATTCAGACATGACCAGCAAGGAAAAATAACAGCACAGCTGGCTTATTAATTTTATTGAATTGTCACTACAGTATTAATTTTTAGTCACTAGAATAATTACTACTAAAGCTGATTTGGTGGATTTCTCCGAAATTACCTATTCTAGAGAAAAAAAAAAAAAAAAAAATTCTGTCTCTAAAGTGAACATAAAAATTGGCATTTAGCTTTCAAGTTCCTAGACCTGGGATAAATTGTTTCCACCCTATGTGTCCCATAGTGAGACTGAGCCCAAGAGTTGTGAGAACCTCTAGACAGCTCCTAAGAGAAAGAGGAACACAGTAGGTGCAGTAACACAGCATTGAGTTCTCAGTTAACAAAATAATTGACTTTTTCCCCCACAGCCAGGCAGGAGAACATTAGTCAGTGCCTAGAAAGCCATGGATTGACTCAGCCCAACATCCAGAGGCACCTTGTAGAGCAGAAATGAAAACAACAGCAGAGAGAAGCACTGGGTGAGGAGGCCAGGTTCAAGATTTTGGCTCACACAGATGGGTTTGGTTTGGATTTTGGATGAATTTGGTTCACCTCTCTGTTGGTTTGACTCATCAGCCTGGTAGTAATGTCTCAAGGTAAAAATAGAAATGGTGGTGATGCCACCAGAGAGCTGCAGCTGCCCACACTGCCTGGGAATAACTGAGTCCTGCCTACTGCCATGACAAGTTCTTTGGGAGAAACAGAGAACAGGGAAACCTTAATTCTGCTTTCAGCAGGACATCACCCAAAAAAAGCCCAAAAACCAAACAAGACCCCAAAAAACACCAGGTGATTTCTTGCAGATATATCTTCCCTCTTGAACTGCCTTTCCAAAAAATTTTCATATTTTCCATCCCAGTCACAGAATATGGCTCAATCTTATCCCCCTTCTCTGGCAAACAAACACAGATTTATCTCCTAGTGCCAGACACTTGTGTCAGTAAGGGAAAGAAGTTTCTAGAAGATCTTAAACCACTTTTGGTCTGATCTACTGAATGCAGGTGTGAGCAGATTTGGTTATGCCTTTCTTTGTCACACAACAAAGAAAAAGATGGAAAGTCAAACAAAGACGAGGGACTGAGTCTGATTCCTGTACCAGTTGTTCAAGTATGAACATAAACAAAGGAAATTATGGTGATTGTCCCTGCCAGCTGAGGAAGACAAGATTCAAAATAACAATGTCTAGGTTTAGTGCTTAAAGTCCCTTCCAACCCAAGTCATTCTATGATTTTGGTATTCTTTGAAGAAACAAAACAGCAATTTTCAGACCCTGGTCCTGAAAATCATTTCCCATTTAAAAAACCCCAAAGCATTCTCTTCCAATTTCCTTGGAAGGCCGTAGCATGAAGGCATAAAGGCATTTTGATGTAGCACTTCTGCATGAATCCCATTACCTTCCTGGCAAACACAAAGATGTAGTCTTGAAAAAGAATCAAAGAAAAACATCTTTATGTTTGCATTTTCCCATCAGCTGCAATGATGGAGGAAAATTCTTTGATTACTGCTTCTCTGTGTGATTCTTTTCAGATCACACATTCTCCTTAAATGAAGATTCACACAAAAAGAGAAAGGAAATATATGATACTAAAGGAAGGATAAGTTCAAAATTGTATTTTGGAGTGGGGATTATTGTGGTTTTACCACAAGCTCTTTTTTGGCAAGAAACTGTGCTTCAAGGGAACAGCTACCTCTGCCTCAGGATCAGTTAAAGCATTCATTCAGCTGCAGCCCACAGGCACTTATGAAAAGATGTTTTTTTCTCTCCCATTCCCATCTTTGCTGGTTTTCCAGTTGGCAGCTGCAATCTATAAATAGCTGGGGAGATGATTAGTCTGAAGGACGAGTCTGAAAGATTCACAAATGAAATAATTGCACCACATCTGTGCAGAGCTCTGCAGCAGAACTTCTAATGCCAGCACTGGGCACAGAAGGGGACGTATCCAAGAAGAGATCAAGACCTGCTTTACTTCACTGTTTCTATAATGAAGCTGTTCATACTGCATGGTTGCTGTTTCTAAGGGTCTCATCCAAAAAACACTGCCTTCAAAAAGCCCAGGCCCTGCTTCTGCCCTCTCCTACCAACCTGATTTTTCTTCCTGTGTGGTTGTAGAAATTCAGCTGCAGGCAGCAGTCTGCTCCCATGACTTGGAAAATCCCATTTCTCCATGAACTGTTCATACACCACCCTGCCTTTCTAATAATGTTGTTGTTGGCCTTGCTCAGACAACTGAGTCAGAAAAGAAAATTTGCTGTTGGTTTTCATGCTGCCTCTCTTTGTATTGATTTCTCTCCTGTGGTTTGCAATTCCTGCTCCTTTTCCCTGGTTCCCAGGACTGCCTCACTGCAGGAAGCAAGGCTCTGTGCAAAGGCTGTGGAATGCCTCCACTTGGCATTGGCTTTTCAAAAGCCTTTCTCTCTGCTTTCTGAAGACCCACAACAGGTTTTAGTTTCAATTGCCCTCTCACAGAGTTTTCTTCTTCACAGAAGAAAAAAGAAGAAAAAAGGGGAAAAAAAAGGGATTTCCCAGCATCAAAATCACCTTGCTTGAAAAGCTGCTAAAACCCAAGTGTGCGCTGAAGTGTATTTATTATCTGTTTTATAAATGAAGACAGAGAAGTTCTGGTGTTGTGAGATGAGGTGATTTTCATCAAACTTAGAATCATTGAGAATTGCCTTCAGATGTTATTAAATTCCTCCATGAATTATTAAATTCCACCACCACTCCATGTGGTCCTGCCTCAGTGAGATTTCAGAGGTTTTTAACATCTAAATTCGAGACAAAAATCACAACTCAACCACAACTGAAATATCAAGTTGCAACATGTGAATATCTGTATCACTACACTGCTTTTCTTTCATTCCTTCCACAATCAAGACTCTTTCTCTATACATTATCTGAATCAAAATTTATGGCTCTTCCATTGCTCTTATGGATTTTTGTGTGCATCCAAAGCTGGGTTCACTCCCCATGATTTCAATCTTTTAAAAGTCTAGTTTTTGAGTTCATTCTCTGTATTTTGTAATAAAAAAACCTGTGGAGCATGTAGCAGATATTTAAACAAAATTGGGAATTACTGAAGAGCAAGCAAATACCTCAGCCAGAGAAAATACAATGTGACAGAAAGGGAATCACCTTTAGCAGAAGATGGCATGTTCTTCATAAAGAACATGTAAATACACCTGAAAAAAGATGATTTCTAATTTTCCCATACCATCAAGTACAACAATCAATTTAAGACCAGCAAAGATTGCTCTTAAATTCTTCCTCCAGTCAAATTGGTTTCTATTTCCATTTACATTACACAGGAAGAGTTAGTGATTCCAGCAGCAATGGTTGTTTGGCGATCCTCAAGACAAAAATATAATTTAAGTCTTGATTTTTGAATGGAATGAGTTCAAGGTAGAGGAACAAAGAACCTGGAAGCACAGAGTTAGGGAAAAAAAATCACCAGAAAAATTAAAAGAAATTAAATAAGAAGCTGATGGGTTTTTTAGGTTCCTGAAGTTCTCTGCTTGCTCAGGGTAGACAGTCCAAGAGGCAAAGGAAAGAATGAACTCTTGCAACTAAATGCAACCCCTCACAGTCATGGCAAAATTGTGATTCTGTAAAAAATTCCCAAGTCTTCCAGTGCCATTAGACATATCAATAGATTAATGGAAGCTTAGGGAAAAATGGAGTGCAATCTTGTTAATTAGTCAATGAGATCCCATCGTTATGATCTCATTTTGTGGTGCTCTGAGTCACCACAAAACCATGAATGCTCACATGGGCAGCTTTTGGATCATCCATCACCAGCTAAACCCTAATTCACAATTCCCCCCAAGCAGATGCATCCTAAATCACTCCTGAACTCCCTCCTGACAGATTGCTGACACACAAAACCAACACACAGCCTTAATCTCCAATTTGCTGTCTGGGAAGACAATGAATATTTGCAGAAAACTCTCAGGATCAGCCACATCCTGCCAGGTGTGGAGGCTCCAGGACTCAGGACTCAGCAGTGACACAAAAACACGACAGGCAGAGCCCATCCGAGCACAGCGCTGGGCAGGGAGCAGCAAACCTCACCAGGAGCTTGTCGAGATCCTTTGGAAGTAAACAGATGTAAATAATTCACTGAGCATTCAGGAGCTGCTTTCAGGAACTGGGAAAGGGAGAACAAACACCAGCACGATGCAGCAGCCCACATTTTACCTGATGGAACAGTAATGCTTTAAGTGCTGAGTGTCAGTGTGAAGTCCTGCCTCTCTCAGTGCCTGTGACAAGCTCACACTAACATTGCATCTAATGGTCCTTGATTAGCCTGCAAGGCTCTTCAGTCTGCCAAGCAATCCTGCAGCCTGGATTTTCACCCCCCAAAAATGGGATTTCTTTGGAAGCCTGAAGCATGGAAGGAATAGCAACCCTCAAGGACACTCCTCTGTTGAAAAATGAGGCATTATTTCAGAATCTTGAAAGCAGAACAAGCAATTTCATAGAATTATGGGGTCATAGAATGGTTTGGGTTGGAAGGGACCTTAAAGACCATCGAGTTCCACCCCCTGCCATGGGCAGGGACACCTTCCACTATCCCAGGCTGCCCCAAGCCCTGTCCAGCCTGGCCTTGGACACTTCCAGGGATCCAGGGGCAGCCACAGCTTCTCTGAGCACCTGTTCCAGGGCCTCCCCACCCTCATTTCATTCCAACATTTAATCTAAGCCTGCTCTCCTTCAGTTTAAAGCCTGAGCATGGCCTGTCTCCATCAGAGGAAGGAGTCAATGTATGTCCTGTGTGTGCAGGTTCCTCCTGTGGGACTTCAGATCTGTTATTTATTTAAAATGAGACACACATCAAACAAAACAGACAAGTCTGAAACAGAAAATACAGATTTCACTCTATATGCAGAAAATATTTGAGCTGTTTGAGTTTCCTGAAATCCCCTACTCCAACCACTCTGCTCAAGCAGGAGTAGCTGCAGCAGCTGTTCCAGGACAGTGTCCAGGAAGGTTTTGAATGTTTTCCAGGATGGGGACTCCAGAACCACTCTGGGAAACCTGTTACAGTCTTTGACCACCCACAAAGTAAGGAATCTTTTCTTACATTTAAAAGCATTTCCAGGATTTCTGTTTGTGCCCATTGCCTTTTGTCCTGCCACTGAACACCACTGGGAAGAGCCTGGCTCCACCTTCTCCCCTTCCTCCCATCAGGAGAAGTAAATACACATTCAATCTGAAAGGTAATTTCAGAACAAATATTAGAACATATTGCATCAAAATTTCTACTTCAAGGGGTTGATTGAGTACACAGGGCTGCAAACAGACACTGCCAGCATGGGGATTCAAATTCACAGAGTAAAACATTCATAGGATGTTTAAACATCATATTTTATTTATGTACCCACAACCAACAAAAATGGTTGCACAACCAATATAAACAGCAGCAAGCCTGAATTTATTGTAGCCCCTCACCATGTTGGTTGTTTTTAGGTTTGGGTTTTTCACTAATAAACAGAACAAATGGCAAAGCTCACCAGAAAAACACACAGAAGCTTTAGAGCTTAATTGGCTTCTACATTTGGGTCAGCAAATGTTCCTGCTACAAAGCCAGTGAGGGATTCTTGCAACTTATTCATGTTTCTCACCAGCACAACAGCAGCTAAAAAGATAGGCAACCATGGCTACCATCCTGGGATCAGCAAACTTCTTTTCACAGCTGTAAATATTTGTAGTGGAGCCAATTAGAGGCAGTGTGGTTTTGTCAGCATTGCCTAGGAAACATCAATAGCTGCTCCAAAGAATCCCCCACCTCTCCTGATCCTGCTGGAGTTTATTGGCCAGTGGAGGGGCTGGTGGTGCCTCCTCCACACACACAGCTAGAACTAGGTGAGAAACTAGGAATGAAGCTGCTCCTGGAGGCACTGAGCTCCTCAGCTCTCTGGTGGGACTATGAGACCAGCAGGGAGGCAGCTGGGGAGATCCCAGGCAGTGAGATTCATTTTAAACTAAGTGGAAAAATTCAGGTTCCTTTTGTACATCTTGTTTGTATCAAAATGCCTGTTCTGAGCAAATGCCTTTCAAAGGCATTTGGGCACTGATGCATCTGCTCTCAGGGGAATTCTACAAGCAAGAGAGCCATGTGTATAAAGTCATGGATAAAAGTGGTTTCTTTTTCTTCTGAGTGTAAAAGCAAACATAACCTCATAAATTTGGGGAAATTTTAAAGAACTAATATTTCACATCTTTCTATGCAAGGTCCCTCAAAACACAAGGCACCTACAAGCATCATCCCTGAGCGACAGATTTTTCAAAACAAAGGAGTCTGCGTGTCCTGTCAGTTTTAAGGAGTGTTTACCATGTGTAAACATCCTTGACTTCCACCTGTCAGGCACTTCACTGATGTTCAGGACAAAATCTTGCTCATTGCTATGGAAAGGTGAAGGGTGTAGCACATGAAGGGGGTCAGAGGGTAATCCCAAAATGGATTATAGAGTCACAGAATCCAAAAAGCCCTTCAAGATCATTGTTTTTCCAAGAGTTAACCCAGTGTTGCCATGTTCATCACTAAACCCTTTCCTCAAGTGCCACATCCAAACACATTCTGAAATCTTCCAGGGAAGTTTTATGCCACGTGGATGAGAGTTCATTTGAAAAATTTCCTATTAGCTACACACTAATATCTCCTCTTTGATTTCTAGAAGCTCTCCAGCTGATTCCCCAGATCCATAATGGTTTCTCCTGGCAAACCACTTGAGTGAAGTTTGGCTGGAAGCACATGGAGCACGTTGAATGGTTTGTGCTCCATCTCAGTTCTCAGCTCCTTCTCTGAGGGTTTTCCTCTTTAAAGAGAACATCACTCATACAAGCTGCCAGGTGACCAGAAGAGCAGGGCTGAGGTTCCCCAAATAACCCACGTTATTTTGGGTATGTTATGGGAATGTGGGTGCATCGTGAGGATCTCTGCACTATTCTTAAGCAGGTAAAGGGCAGCTGGACCATAGTGCAAAGGCTGACAACTCTGCCCTGCTACAGCAAATTTTAATGGCAGGCATCTCTCCCTGCCCTGCCCAGCCCTGCAATCAGCAGTACTGCAGCTCAGCAGGTGACACAGGCATGGCATGAAAGAAAAAGAGCATGGAAAAAATGAGTTAAAAACCCCCGACTTGTGAAAACATCCCTAAAGCCTTTCCTAATTTTCACTGAAGAGGGACAAGTTGTCACACTTGCTCCTTCTGCAGGCATTTTGGAAGCTGGTTAATATCTCTCCCTGCTTTTTTTCTTGATGCACTGACTGAAACTCCCCAGTTTTCCAGTGGGAAGCAGCCAGGAACCAGCACAGCAGCAGCAGGAGTGCTGAGAGAGGGTGAAGGAGCAGGAGCCACAGGCACCCTGCTGGCACAGAGGAACACGGCTGCTCTTCCAGAGAAGTGGTGCAGTTGTTTACTGTCAGCTGGGATAACAGGATCATTGCTCAGGCACCCCGGGATGCAAACATCATCCACTTCCATGAACAGAAAGGTGACAGCTCACACTGTGATAACCACGCTGCTACCTCATTTCTCATGCTGTTACATAAATGCTCGGGAGGATAATGGGCAGCAGGCTTGCTCAAAAGACTAAAAAAAATTCTGGGGTGTCAGTGAATCAGGATTAGGTTAACATAATTCTGTAGTCAGGCAGATTCAGAGAGAACTGAAAATATATACCTCCAGATTTACCAGCCTAACTAAAGGCTGGATGCTATTGGAAATCTCCTGCACACACAGGTCTGTCCTAGCAATCTGGCAATTCCCCTTCACTCAGTTCATTATCATGGTAGAGCAAATGTCTTGGAACAAAGTGGAACATAACCTGCATCATCTGCAAAACCAGTGCCAAGCAGTGCTGCCTCAAATCTTGACAAACCAGTGTTTTTTTGGATCATAAAGAGAAAACAGTCAAGAGCCTCATGTACATGAGCCTCATGCAGCTTTTTGTCCACAGCAGAATATTCAACAACATGATGGTAAAGCCATTATCAAATCAGAGGTGAGTGAATTGCTGGTCCATTAATTATGCCAATAATTGAGCTTATTACAAATCATGGTGCTGTGCTGTCAAATGACTCGATTTTAATAACACTATTAAAAAAAAACCAGAAATCCAATTCCAGTTAATTTCAGCCATCTGAAAGGCTCGTGCAGGGAGCAGTTTGTATGAAAGGTAACATCCAAAACCACGAGCAAAATGTCATGCTGCCAAAGTCCTGCAGAACCAAGTGAAAGGTAGAAGAACCTAACTTTTAGGATTATGATCTGTCCAGACACCAGAACCTTAAAATCAAAAGATGGGGGAAGGAATTGTATAATTTACCATCTAATTCCAGGTTTTCATTAATTTCTAATCTATTTGATAGGTTTGCAGAAGGATTTTGTTCCAGAAATATGATTTCCCAAATTTTTATTGTGATTTGAATATTCTCCATAGGTTCCTCTTCCCTTCTGATATAAATGTCCCATTAGCAAGGGCTAATGCTCCTTCTCTAAATAGAGTTATGAAGCATTAACAATGCAAGGAGCTCTTGGGAAGATGAGTCATGGAATAGTTTAGGTTGGAAAAGACCCTTAAGATCAAGTGCAAGAGTTAACCTAACACTTCCACATCCACCACTAAAACAGGTCCCTAAGCACCACACCTACCTGCCTTTTAAATACTTCCAGGGATAGTGGATGGCTTTGTCTGTAGGACATGATCCACTTTGGTTCCCTCACCCACACAGGATCATCAAAACTGGGAGACCAACCTCAGTATCACTACTGAGCAGTGTATACAGGATTATTTTATTTGCTGCTTTCAAAGGCATTTATTTTTCAATGGGGCATTCCACAATTCCTATCATCCCATCTTCAGCAGCTCTAACTTACAACAGAAGGAAAACCATAGCAAACTTTCCCTGGAGGTTGCACTGGTGATACTGGGGTGTCCCAGCTTCCATGCCATCCAATTTTGTCTTATTGCTGAAAAACACCTGCCTTGTACCTTTTAGACAGGAGCCAGCCTGTGGATCACAGCAGGACCCAGCTGAACCTGGGAAAAAATATTCTGGAGAATGGAAACTCAACCAAACCATGAGCAAACCACTGAGGTGCTATCACTGAAGGCACTGGGGGTGTAAAGGTCAGGCAAGCAGTGCAAAGAGGGACAATGGGTGAGAGAGAATAGATAAATCAGGAGAGAGCTCTGAGTTTGCATAGAATGAGTTTAAAATCTTGCTGTCCTGTGGTGTTTAAAGCTTCTCCTGCCTGGGCAGGTGCACAGGGCACACTGAGCCTCTGCAGAGCTCCACTGCCTCTCTTCCTAGGCCAGGCTCTGTGTGCCCAACCTCTCCTAAAGGCAGTTCAGCCAGTTTTATTTCTAATAAAATGATTATAAAAGGTGTTTCTTTTATATTTGAGTGCTTTTGTAATGAAGCAAGATCTGACACTTCCCATGTGCTCTGTTCTCTTTGTGCTGTACAGAGAAACAGAACTGAAAGCAGTGAGGGAAAAGAGGGGGTAAACACAATGAGATAATAATTTATGTTGGAAAAGACCTCTGAAACCATCAAACCCAATCATTAGTCCATCACTGCCTGCACATCACATCAACAACTACACTTCAAGAGGAGAACCCAGGTCCTCTCAGTTAATGCAAACAATCATTCTGGATTATTTTATGCAAAATGCATCTCTTACTTCGCTCATTTCCTGCACATTACTGAGAAAGAAAAGGAGAAAAGAAATAGGAAAGTGGAGTGCACACTGCAACAGCACTGCCCTTTGCAAAAATACCTCCCACCTCCCTCTGGGACTGTCATTAGACAGCAGTTTGTGACACAAAAATTTCCCTCAAGTCTACTTTCTTGCCTTTCAAAAGTAAGGGCTCCATTTCCAAACCTGCCAGTTCCCTCATCCTCAAGAACCTCTCTGCTATAATCAGTCTATTTTCCAGACTTGAATTTTCTTTAAATAATAGGCAGAGATATCACAGATGCTCTTACAAGCATTTTTTCCCTTGTAATTTTGAAATCTCAATTTCATTTTTCAAAATCTTATAAAAAATGATAATTCTGGGTAAAATGATGTGACCTGCTGTACACAGGAGGACAAAGGCTGATAATTCTCCCCCTCATGCTCTAAAAGCATTGAAGACTCAGACCAAAATCAGAAGCTGGCTAATGATTTAATTTTAGTCTTCCTGAGGGCTGGTTCATGTGTTGAAACTTGAATTTACATCAAATCTCTTCTTAAGAGAATTGAGAGGTAGAAGAACAGGGGCATCTCCACCGTCTTGAAGTGAACAAATTCCACAAACAGTTTTCTTACAATCTACTTTAGTTTGAACTATAATCAGTTTTTGGTAGGTAAGAACTGTAAAATAAAAGCCACTCAGGACACCCCACCTTGCTGAGTCCTGCTGCAGTTTGATTTCCTTATGTGCATCTCTATCTAGGGGTTCTTCCATGCTACTGATTCACACTTGTGTGAATACAAGCAGCTTGATCTCATCTTCATTCAGCACCAACTGAAAGCACTAAGACTCCTTTAAAGTAATTTTCTCCATCAGTGATCTCCCACAAGCAGTTTATTAAAGATAATTTTCAAATAGTGAAATAATAAATGCTCTTTCCATCAAATTCCTGCTATCAAAGGCTTTCTATTTCCATATTTCCATGTTGATATAATATCTGGGTCCTGCAAAAAAGTGATAAATACTGGTACAAAATTTATCTCCCAAATTCTCTCTTTCAACAACTTTGTCCTCTAAGGTGCACTTTAACTCTCCTGTAAGCCTTTTTCAGAACAGGAATATACAGATAAGTGAGCAATTAAATTAAAAATGCACAACTCAGTTATAAGTGCAACCTGTTCTGCTCCACGAAGAAAGGGTTGTTTATTTGAACTCAGTAAAATCAGTGTTTCAGAGGGCACTGGTAAGGATGTTGGTTCCTACCCCTTGCATTCCTTCAGGGAAACCAAGCAACTGCTCTTCTCTTAGCTTTGGTAGGAAATCAGTTTGGTTTGTGTGCTGCTCCACATCTGAATCCACACCTCTGAGGATAAGGAATATGGGGTTCCAGAGAGTAATAGGGAAGGTCCAGGAACTGCTACACCTGCCTGGATCCACTCTTCCAAGCAAAGTGACCAGCAAAAGAAAAACATTATTTTTTTCCAAGGTACTGTATATATATAAATATATAAATTTATGCATGGTGTGATTTTTGGAGCTGACCTGTACAAGGCCAGGAGTTGGCCTTTGATGATCCTGGTGGGTTTCTTCCAACTCAGGATATTCTCTGATACAAACCAAAGACGGGGATCCCACAAGAATGAGGATGTTCCAACCATGGATCTGCATTTCACATTCTCTGCTCACCAGACACTGCTTGGACTTGGTGTCAAGACTAGAAAAGATTTGTCTCCCTTGTGGAATCCTCTACTTGTTAGAAAGCCTTGAGAACATTGCAGACAGCCAGGAATCATCTCCTGGAAAATTACACTGCAGATATTCTTCCAGCACTTTTATTTTTCATCAGCTCCATTTGAAAATTTGTGCTGTGCTGTAATGGTTTTCATGGTTCATTATTCCATCCAGTTGTACAGCACAGTGCATCCCATAATAACAACTCCCAACGCTTCAAAATTTACTTGTTCTCCTTGTCATGTCTGATAGCTTTTTTAGATTGCTAGTTAATAATAATCCTAGGCAACAGCATAAATATTCTCACCAAAAAAAAAAAATAAAACGAGCATGTTTTCACTCCATGCTCAGTGCTCAGACTGTGCATCCTTCTTTCCCCCTGTGAATTCAAGGCATTTGAAGTTTACTGACCCCGTTAGCACAGCTCTGCTGGGAGCCACACTTTAATAGTGAAAATATCTAACTGCACGTATCGATTCCACAGCCCACGGGTGCTCTGAGAAGCTGAATTAGCTTTGGGGAAAAGTTAACCTTGTCACTGCAGAGTGACAAAGCAAAAACTCCCTGGTTAAGCTCAGCACAGGCTCTGTCACCCTCTGTAGCAGGGGAAAGCAGAGGCTGTCAGTTGGGAAATTGGAAGAAAAATAAAGTGATGTGCAGAAGGAGAAGCTGAATGACAATCAATCAAGGGCTGAGCAAGGGGAGTCAGGATGGGAACAACAAAAAAAATTGCCATGAGGAGAAAATGGGAAAAATATACACTGGGATGCAAAGCAGAGGTGAAGTGGAATGAAGAGTGCAAAGAGATTAATTTATATCTTGGGAAAAAAAAACAAACCAGTGAGCTCTTACTCAGAGCATAGCGCGGCAGAGAGACTGATCAATACCCAACACACAAACTTCTGAAAAGAGCAAGTGTTGCAGGCACTGCCAACAGATTTTTCTCTGCATATGCTGCTTTTTGGTGGCTGAGGATGCCAGCTCAAGAGGAGGGTTGGGAGGTGAAGCTTTTGCTTCTGTGATTGCTTTGGAGATGAGGGGAGAAACCGTGGAAAATTCCTCATGTCACAGGAGTGGCCATTGTCAAAGTTAGAATTAGGATTAATGCCCACCTGGCCCTCACCCTTCAGCTCTGCCTCATTCTTTGCTGTCCCACATAGCCACAGGTTTGCCAAAAGCATCCAGTCACTGCTGCCACAGGAATAATCTCCAGTCCATCAAGGCTGATCTGGAAGAATATAATTTATAATTTATAATGTATTGACTATGGCATTGATCCACTGGTTCAATGTGCCACAGGAAGAAAACGGAAGAAGAAAAGGTTATTTGAGGAAGTTGGTTTCTGAAAGACAAAAGAATAAATAAAAATAAAAATAATAAAATAAAATCAAGTCTCTCTGGAATCCCAAAATATTCATGTCAAATGGCAAGTGCATGTTCTTAAACAGCTGTGTGTCCTGGGGATGGATTTATGCCCCTGAAGCTAAGAAAAGTTTAAAATCCAGAGTTTCTCAAAGACATGAAAAAGCTTTTTACTCCCAGCCAGGCAAGCAGAGCCAGTGGCAGGCTGGATATAAGGCAGAATGCAAACCTGCCATGTTTTCTTTGTGAGAGGCTCCTCAGAGACACTCCAAACACAAGGGGTGACACGATTTTCTCCCCAAAATCATTCACACCTCTGGAGCAACGTCCCCTCTAGAGCAGGCACATCAGTGCCTACATCCTGGAGAAACACTGGAGCACTGGGTATGGCTTTTTCCTTCCTATGGGGCAAAGTTTGGGGTGTCTGCTGGAAATGGTGTGGATCATTCTGGGATGCTTTTGTTATGGCTGAGCAGAGCTTGAACAGAGCCCTTTGTGCCTCTCTGCCACCTCCCCAGTGATGGGGCTGGGAGTGCACAGGGACTTGGGAGGGAAAACAGCTGGCACAGCTGGCCCCAGCTGATCCAAGGGATATCCCAGGCCATGCTCAGCAATAAAACTCAGGGAAAGGTTGTGCAGGGATAACTGCCTGGGGACTGGCTGGGCATCGGTTGGTTGGTGGCTAGAAATTTTATGTAACATGATTTTGGTACTTGTGGAGCAGGCTGTGAGGTCTCAGTGGCCATGTTCAGTGTTTCATAAGCAAGAAAGGCTTCTGTGTGAAGGTTTCCTTCTTTCCATGAGCTCCCTTTTGCCTCACCTCAAGCAATGTGATCCTGCCAAGAGAGGAGCACATGGGAAAAAGCTGATGCTGCTTAAAAGCATTAAAAAAATAGAAGTGACAGTGATAAACAAAAAGAACCAGACATGACAAAGATGTAAAATATGTTTTACTGTGGGGTTGGATGGAAATGATTTTGTATGTGGACTGCAGTTTCATTCCCCTCAGGACAGAGAGTGAACACATCACTGTAAATTCTAATTGAAGTGACAGCTGTAGTTGAACCACGTGTTGTGTATTCACAGGTGTGAAAAATACAGGAATTAATACTCACACCAGGCTTGTGACAAAGGCCAGTGTGGAAATACACAACATATGTAGCACGGGGTGTCCATACAGGAATTATCTGCAGAGGTGTTGAATGTTATACAAATCTGTACAACAATGAAGGTACCTTTTCAAGAAGCCCAAGAACTGAAGAGAGATTTCTTTCATGTGTCTGACTCACTGCCATTGCCCAGAATAAAGAGTGAGTCTGTACCCAATCCCAGAATCACAGAATGGCAGGGTTGGAGGAGACCTTTAAAGATCATTCCATTCCAATCCCCTGCCATGGTTAGAAATGCCACCCACCAGATCAGGTTGGTCAAGGCTCCATAAAGCCCAGCCTTGAAAACTTCCAGGGATGGAACATCCCCAGTGTTTATGGACAGCACATTGCAGTGCCTCACCACACTTATATTGAAGAATTTATTTGTTATAACTAATCTAAAGTGTTAGGAAGGGGCAGAGGAGTCACTGAGCTCAGCTGATTGGATCCTAAGACTTAAAAAAGCCAAGATTGCTGCTCCATCCCTGCACAGGCCATTGTAGGGGCTGGACTCAGTGGTTCTTGTGTTCCTTCAGCTCAGAATATTCTGTGATTCTGTCAACATTTTGTAATGCACACATAGATTTGGAGGACAAATAATAAATAGATAAATGCTTTCTTTTCCAGGGTTGTTTTTCTGTCCAATGATAACACAGGAGAACCACTGTGTTTTGTGACTCCTGGTTTTAGTGGCTTTAAACTAAATGAGGAAAGACTTAGATGAGAGTCAGTTTTATGGATGTTTTTCAGACACAAGACATTGCAGCCCACATTGCTACTACAGTGAAGGAAAACAGCTCCGACACCTTGCAGATTGTGCCATCTAATTTTCATGGCACAATTCCCTTTGCAAGGGAAAGGAAAAGGAAACACACTGGCAATATCTGCAGAACTTTATGTTTTGTAAGGCCTTTATGAGATTTTTTTGGGGGGAAAGCAACTGAGGCAATGATGTGAATTTTACATGCAAACTTCTGTATCAGGCTGTAGCCTAGCAACATCAGCAACCCAGCATCCAAAAATTTTATCCAGCGCACTGGTGAATTCAGCAAGTCAGACACTGGGGGAAAGTGTGTGACTGGTGTCAGCTACATTTTTCTGTAAATTAGCTTTGATAATATCTTTCAATTCCCTTATCCACGAAGAAGAGCCTCTCAAAAGCTGGAAGGAGGTTTGCTATTTATCACCACATTGCTGCACTCCTGGAGTGGAGGAGGACTTTTCTGCTGACAATTCTTTGCCTTTGGAGCAGTATCACTATTGCTGGAAACTCCAGATTGGAGGGAGAAACTCCCCAAAATTTTTGGCAGGAAATTTTTCAGGGCTAAACTTTGACTCCTAAAATTAAACTGTGGGAGCCTGAAAAAAAAAGAAAAAAATTCCTTTTTGCCAGTGAACTTCCAGGTGGCTGGAAAATAGACCAGATCAGCAGACTGGAGAGGCAGCCATGAATGGTTCAAAGCCTACCTGGTCACTGGTTATGAGCAGGGTTCTTTAAGGGTGAAACAGATTAAAATTGTAGCTAGATAGCCCCCAGGATGGGTGGAGCTGTGGAAAATACCTGATGTTAATAAACCATCAATCCAAGGAGACTTTACCTCTCAGGATTGAAAACAGCAGGATAAGATCTACAGAGAGAACTACTCAAGGGATGGACAATAGCTCCATGCACTTAAAACAGCTACTTCAGGAAAAAATAACAGGACCCAGATGCAAACATTACTAACAATAAAAGCTGACAAGATGCATTTATGCATTGCACAAAACATAATCAAGATTCAAGCTGCCAGTTTTATTCTCAGAACTGTTAAGAATTCGAAGTGCATTTTGGTGTACATGATCATGTTGCTTCAGAAAGCATCTGTCTTTCAGCTTTTTGTGCTCCAAGGAGTGCATTCCACGCCAAAGAGATTCTGTTAACTGCTGTCACCTTTAAGGCTGTAACAAGATCAGGAGGATAATCTGGCTTTTTTTTTTTTTTTTAATTTTATTTTGAAATATTGACAGCAACTCATTAGATCACAAGCTATTCTACTTCCTCTTCATTGGCTTCACAATACTAGAAACTGGAGGGACAATGTAAATCCCTTTTCTGCTATTTCAAGAAGGAGGAAAATAAAAAGCATTCACTTTTAGGAATTTTTCTGACAGATTTAGTTATGCTAAAGACAGCTTGAGAATCCTTTTGTAACTCTAACTAATCAGAGTGCATATTAAAAGGAAGGAAAAATAAATAAAACTGTGTTTTCTAGGCCATGAAAGCAAACAATGTGTGGCTGAAAGTAAAGGCAAAATTATAATCATACTCTATGCATTTAATACGCCTTGAAAATAGACAATAACCTTAATAAACATTAGAAATAAGGAAAGAATGATAAAAAAATTTTAAAAGGAAGAAGAAAAATTGATAAATGGGATTGTAGGTGTAGGTGTTTGTGTTGGGTTGATGTGGCCAATAATGTGTATTCTGTCACCATCTGTTGCAGCCGGGTGGGGCAGTGACCCTTATCTCCATGGCACATATTATCTGCTAA